>OZ018330.1:46601666-47106505 GCA_963969495.1 Ceratothoa steindachneri | reverse complement strand
CCGCAATGCTCATATGACACACTTGGGGCTTTTTATACCACAAATGATAGGGATGCTGTAGCCCTGTCTTCAACTTCTGGCAAGATGAAAGGTACCAAAACAATTGCATTCTCCCCCAAATCAAACATATTTTAAACAACAGCAGTACATATCTGATGTAACGACGTGACAAGGTTGTACTAACAAGAATAGGATTAGAGTGTAGTAGTCTATCCCATGGCTGCTTATTCAATCAATCAATTTACAAGTTTTGTAGAAAATGAAATAGATGAATAACCGTAGAACATGTTATTTATTATTCAAAGCCCTAAATATGCGTTAAACCGTATACCCTCTTAAATTTCTGCCAGGAAATCAAGCTAAGATTTTTATGTTTCAGTTCTAAATTCTTGAGTCACATTTGAACTAATACTAAAATTTCTAACGGATACATCTCTATATTAATATATATATATATATATATATATATATATATATATATATATATATATATATTGTCGAGAATAGAGGCTCCTTGCCGCCATTTAGACCCATCGAAACCACGAGGTCAGGCACGAGGTCAGTCCGCGTGAGCGAGGACCGTGAGAACAGTCAGAATATCGAACTGCTTTCTGCGATAAGCGAGGGATTGGAATCTCAAACGCGCGCCGCTTCTGTCGTCTCCCAGGGTGTTATCAAGAAAACCCCTCGGGAGTACTTCCCATGCCTCAAGCGATGTGTTAATTCGTGGAGAGATTCCCCCCACCCCCAATGGCAGAGGCAGTTACGGTTCCGACTGGTCCCTATATATTGTTGGTCCAAATCGGGCATCAACAGTATAGGCCTCCCTTTTTCATAAGACACATAGCCCGCAGCCTCCATTAGTTAAATATCGGCTAAATGCACTCACTCTTTTGAATTTAAATCCTTCGCACTCCCCCCATCACTGTTGTGACCAGAGTTGAGTCAAGGTCACCCGTTTGACCTTAAGCGTGCACGAAGGCGGGGTAGAAGTGACGTATATGTCGGGGTCATTCCACGATATATATATATATATATATATATATATATATATATATATATATATATATATATATATGTATGCGGTTAAAAGGCTATTTTTTGGCATGGGTGACACTTAAAAACGCTAATCGAAAGATAGTTTTTTGGCTATCTGAGAGAACGCCTATTTTAAGTGCTACCTTTCCGTGTATGTGAGAAGAGCTCCTTCCGAAGGCTTTGAGGAAGACTGGTTTGCCAAAAAATAGCCTTTTAACCGCATAATTAATTGCGTTACTGCAATAATTTTCTTAATTTATAAGGCGAGGCGAAATTGGAGAATCAAACAAATTTTCCATTCTCTTCGAAAAGCATGGGTGACACTTAAAAACGCTAATCGAAAGATAGTTTTTTGGCTATCTGAGAGAACGCCTAATTTAACTGCTATCTTTTCGTGTATATATATATAACTTTCTTTGCATCTTTTTTAGCCACTGTTCTATGAAATAAAATTTGGACACTCTCAGAGGAAAATTCTAACAAAATATTTGGGATAATTTTAGTGGAAATTAAACAAATATTTTTAAGAAAATGCAGATTTTTTTATTTTGTTCTCTAGTTTTGGACGGTAATATATTGAGTTAAGGAATAAGTTCTTGCAGTTTAAAAAAAAAAATATTCATTACCATTCACAATTTTAGAAAAACTCCATTTTTAATTTAAACAATATGCAATTTATTCAATAATGTATTCTTCGTTGTTATTTACGACTTCTTCCCAACGTTCAACTAGTTTTTCGATGCCTCTGAAATAAAAATCTCTGGATTTTGACTCGAAGAATTCCTCTAACCAGGTTCTTAATTCTACATCAGTATTGAGCGAAACGCCGCGCAAATTTTTAGAGAGCGATCGGAACAGATGGAAATCCGATAGAGCAAAGTCTGTCGAATATGGAGGATGCTGCAGGATTTCCCAATTAAGCGTTTGAATGGCGTCTTTTGTCATATTGGCACTTTGAGGACGAGCATTGTCGTGTTGCAGAAGGACTCCAAAATGTCGATGAGGTCGCTTTTCACGAATAGCATCGGCGAGTCGATACATTTGTTGAACATAAAGTTCTGCATTGAGAATCTCGTTGTTCGCAAGGAGCTCATAAAGAATGATGCCTTTACAATCCCACCACACACACAGCATCGTCTTTCGTGGATGAAGTCCTTGCTTTAATCGCGGAAGTGGTTTTTTATTGGGGCTAAGCCATTGTTTTCGATGGTTCATGTTGACATAAACACACTACTTTTCGTCGCCAGTGATTATGCGATGAAGAAATCTGTCCTTATATTCACGAGTAGCCTTGTGACGAGCAAGCAAACCTGCGGCAATCGTGGGGCTTTGAAGTTTGTTACTTTCGCTCAAAGCGTGCGGAAACCATGCACCGAGTTTTTGAACTTTCCCCATCGAATGAAGGTGATTCATTTCAGTTTCTCGCTCACACACCAATTGTACAGCTAATTCTCTAGTCGATTGACGAGGATTTTCATCAGAGAAGGTCATTCAATCGATCTTCATCCAACTTAAGGGGGCGACCAGAACGTTCCTCGTCATTAAGATTGAAATAACCGTTTTTGAAACGTGAAAACCACCATTGAGCTGTCCTTTCTGATAAAGCATTTTCTCCGTACACAGCACAAATATCGCGACGAGCTTTGGCTGCGTTTGCATTGTTCCCGTCTCGATTGAAAATGAATCACAACAAGTGTCGAAAATGCGCCTCTATTTCAACTTGACATTCCATTTTGAGGGTACAGAACAAAAATTAAATGAACATAACTTTTAAATAAACCGCAATGACTTATTACTCAACTTCAAGACGTAGCCTAAGCAAAAGCCTAATAGTCTACGCTTTTAAGAGACGTAACCAAACCTTTGCAAATTTTCTTCTCATTATTTATTTTTGTTTCTTAATATGTGCACAAATCACGCCAACAAAACTTAAATCAACACAGCATAAAAAAACGCAAGAACTTATTCCTCAACCTAATAGATCGAAAGCAAAGAATCCTGTTGAAGTCGATCTAGAGATCCCGTCATGCTTCCATTCTTGTAATTTTCAGTATTGTTTTTTTTTCCAATGGTTTTTTGTTTGTTTGTTTTGTTATGCTTTTGATTTGTAATCGTAGTTGTAGGAAAATTACGGCCAATTGAGTCCTTGAAGGCAGGCGCCAGAAGGACACTAAAAAAAACCTTCATGCTTCCTCCTTATTCGCTTAACCATGACCACCCCCCTGGTCTGCCAACTATTCAGTGATAAGTTCGAGGGACCACTTTATTAGTTTATGGTACGGTGTGGAGTTAGTTACAGAGGTGTGCTAATAAGAATCCGGCTTCCACTCAGTTTGACACTCTGGGCAGGGTTGGACACATAAACTAAGAGGGTTCCATTCCAAGAAACCGGAGACCATTGGCTCCGAACCGCGGAATGGAGCTACGCCCTTGTACTGATGGAACATTTGTCATTCGGTCAACTTTGTACTTCATTCCGCGAACAATGAAGAGTTGTTTGGAGCTCGCGTGCTCGAAGATCCCCGGCAGGCTCCTGGTAATCGGTGTCGGGGTCTCAGAAGCCTCTCCCTATATTTTATTTTTATTTTTTCTTGTTTGGAGGAGAGTGCTAGCTAGTCCTTATCTTTTTGCTTTCCCCCAGGCAATCTCGATGCCTAATTGACCTATCTCGGATGTTGGGAGCCCGATCCGTAGCAGGTGCGTTTAAAGAAATAAATTGCATTGTTTTATCATCAATGAAAGGAGCTAAAAAATCTCATTAGACCATCAAATAAAGCTAATACAAAGCTAAACTTATTTCAAGAAATTAACGTATATAATACTAGTTATTTCTAAAATTTGTAAATCTGTGATTAATCGTCACTTAGAATGCAGAGAGCAGTTTTATTCCTCTCTAATATCTGATGAAACTACAATTAGACTGAAGGTATTGAAATTACATTCATTGATAATGAAAGAATCAAAGGAAGGCTAGAGAAGTTTTTAAAATTCTTACTCTTTTGAAAGATGTTTGAGTTGAAAACTTTTTAGAATAGAAACGGCAATAAACAATGAAGCAGTGGTTGGAAGCTGTGAACGTTTACCAAGTTTAGCAATATCGCAAAGAATTACATTTGGTTTAAATTATACAGCAATGAGTAGCTAGCTACCTTCATATTGCATCGGGCACGACTGTGGGGACACTCTTCATCCATGTTAAGCAACTGTATCAAAGAGACCAATCGAACAGCCCTAAAAATTGTATCAATAGGGTATTTTAACCTTGATTTTTGCCATCGTCCTAGGGCAGTTTCTTCCTATTATTTTTTTTAAACTTTCGGAATCGTCTGTCCAAGTTATTCCCTATAACATTCGTCTAAATTAATTAGAGACATGAAAGACTCTTTCAAAAAGTTGAATATTACGTAAACACAACTTGCCTTTCGTAACAATCTGCTCTTTGTTGCGTCGACTTCTAATCTTACAAGGAGAAGAGTCCCAGCCAGTCTTCGTCGGGTATTTAAGTTTTAATTGGAAAAGAAGTTTTTCGATTCTTCCCAACACATTGGAAATTTTGGAAGGAACAACCGAGAAAATTCGCTAACATTTTCTCGAGATAAACAAATTCTCCCTCCACAAGTCTCTATAGAGGAATTGCTTTTAAAAAATAAAACCTAAAACTTCTTTTGGAAAAAGAATAAATTCAAAAAACAAATACGGTGAATTTTCGCACGAACTCTCACAGACTTTGCTGGCCATGCCCACTTTTCACCCATTTTTGTGACGTAACGAAGAAACAGAAAGGGTGATAAAGTTCTTCCTAGCTTCAATGGTACACACTATATTACCGCCGGGTCGGTGGCCATATTGGACACTCACTCTTAATTCTTCTGGTCCTAATGAGTGTGCGATATATTAAAGCGGAAAGGGCGAATAGAAAGCGTGGTGGAATGCGATTGTGAACGTAATTTAACGTCTAATGGGTTCAAGCGTTGCAATGGCGAGGAGGGAATGATTAGGGACGGGGTAAGCTTTACAAGGGGCCATTTCTTTCCGAACAGACGGCTTACTCCACTCAACTTTTCTCTTTTCTATTAATTGTAAAAAGGAAGGACGGGAGATAGGGAGGGAGCAGAAGGGTATGGTAGCCCCAGGAGTGTCGTTAAGGTCGGAAATGAAAGAAAGGAAAATTCAGCCTCAAAATGTTGGCTGGATATTTCGGGAGATTGAAGAAGAGGGAAGTTCACCTTGGTGGGTTACAGAGAGTAATCCTTGCCTCTGGAATAAAGGAAAATTCCTCTATAGAAATAATGCCACAACTGACAAAACATACGGAGGCAAAACACCAATCGGACCTCATTGCCATCCGGAGAAACATATTCCCTTTTTTCATCGTAAATGTAAAATTAACCTGTAGAAAAGGCAGATGTCTCTTAATTTAAACACAAAAGGGAAGCAACAAAGAATAAGGAATAATGATTAATCAATAATGAACAAATAATTGATTGTCAAAAATATCGACCCCAGAAGTTCCGATGTCCAAAATTGCCACCCCAAAATATCAATATCATATAAAAGAAAACATTAAATTTATGTGATTTTGACATTAATTAAAATGAGAGATATATTTATTAATTACAAAAATGATGGAAATTGCGTTACGGGAATTAATTAATCTCTACTTTATTTTCTTCCATTACATGTAAATAGCCGGGAAGAATTCGCGTTTGCATTCTCACTTGTTATCTGTTTGTCTTATTCCTTTCTCCAATACAATTCAATGTGGTGTGTATGAACGCACCTGTGGATTAATGAAGAGAAAGCCTGATTGATGATTCTGCGTTGCCAATTTAGATTAATGGCCATATTTCTGTGGACTATCCATTCATCACTATGGATAATCGATCCATCTCTCACTTTTTTCTTCGATAACTATTAGAAAAGTTGTTTTTTGATCTCTGTTTTTAACTACTTTCATACACCCAAATGCTGGTAAATAAAAAAAATAGCCAACTCAATAAGAATAGCAACCCCCCAAAATAACGACCATTGAAGGCGTTGGTTTCCATTTCCTTGACATAATGTCAAATAATAATAGGAATTTTGTATAACGCTCTTCATAGGCCTTGGCTCTCCCAAAGCACTTATCAACCCCCAAAAAGTCTGATAGAAAAGGTGGCTCCTCCGGACATTCTTGAAGGCAATAAAGAAGGGGGGAAGCATATCGCACCAAGCAAATCATTCAACACTAGTGTTGAAAATGTAGAGAAAGCACGATCACCTATGCATTACAGATGACTGAGACGAACAAGCAGTAGGGGTAGATCCAGAGCGCAGGGTTATTGGGGGCTTGGGATAGGGTGAGTGAAAGTGAGAAGAAGAAGGGCCAGTGCAGTTCCTGAAAGAGTAAAGATCTATGAGGAAAGCTTTTAAAAATAAACAAGGGGTAGAGACTTATGAAGCGGTTGAAAAGATTGAATGGTGAATGGTTGTGTTCTAGTGAGAAAGTGTTGCATTATTTCAGGCCGGAGGAGACAAAGGCTTGAATGAAAATCTAAAAAATGTCAAAAGGCACAACTTCCTACGTCAGGTAACATTTTTACTTTTCCATCTTATTAATTACTGCATCAGCCAGCCCTAGGTCAGTTTTCCTTTACTTCAACATGTTCTGGATTAGACTCAGATCACTCACGGGGGCATCTGCAGTATACATTGACTTCTTTATACAGGAGTGAAGAACAGCACATAGAAGGTGTTGAGTATTTCCAGCTTTGATACAGTGTCTTCATCTTACGCAAATTTATCTGCAAATATCAATGTCAAAGATCTAAGAGAGAGAGAGAGAGGAAGATATACGCCGCCTTGCCCTTCAATGGAAGGAGAGAGACACAGACCCCTCGGCGACCCTTTTTGTCTAAGCTAATAGAGGTGGGAAATCATGAGACGCCACAGTGACCTGAAATGCCGCCATCACAGAAATCTGCGACAAGTTTAAGAGCCAGAAGGTCTCATCTTAAGTCGCACAAAGTTCGCCTCGGCGATTTAGTAACCATCACGCGCTTGCGCTAAAAGACCGAGATTATTCTCCTCTGCCGAAGCATCAGACACTAGAACCCTCCTCTGCGGACGGAAGGGGAAAAACCCGATTCGAGCCCTTTAAATCCTCCGTCTCAAGAGTTGGAAGTCAGAATCAGCCGTCTGCCCAGCCACGTCCGTATCTGCGGTCTGCACTTCCCCGTTCGTACCCGCAATTCACGTCCCGTTGGACTCTGCACAATTCTCGCTGAATCCTTCAAGCTCCCAATATTATCGTTAATTCACTTGAGTCTACCTCGACCCGCTTCCTCTTGCTCCTCTAACGCAGCGCGCTCAGTCTCGATTCCTGTTTGCTCGAAAGCAAGATCTAGTTCACTCCGTTAATAGTCAGTGTCAAGAGACTCTAATTTGAACTTTGTGCCAGGGCAAGATTACTCCATCGCCCCAAATCTTCGAGGTAACAGCAACGTGCAACTCTCCTTTACAAATGTTCTCTCTCTGCCCCCCCTACCCCAGTGTAAAGCCTTCATCATCGGCTTAATATACGCTCAAGGTCATTCGAGCGTCCCCCTGTCAATATTGTTCGTTTGTTTGTACGGGACTGTCCTCACCATCTTCCCCCTTCCTTTTAGCCACTGAGACCCGTGTACATCTAATGTGTGTATAACTCGGTTTAAAACTCCTTTTAATTTTGTAAAATAATATTAATTTGCATATTAGTAAAGTTATTTTTTTACTCGTTTTTCTCTTATCCCGGATTCTTCAAGATAGTCGACTGTGCCCAACCTACATTCAGTAATTTGCACTCTGCTTATATTATAAATCTACCACGCACTCGTAAACGCAGAAAGGGTTAACTTGAACCTTTTTTACGACAATCATCATTTTCATAAGTACAGGTTTTTGGCCTTTTATCTGGTTAGATGAATAGTGCCTGGCTGATGTTATCCATTTGCCTTTAATAGTCAGTATTTTGGGGGTTTTCCTCGATAAATCGTTCCAAATATCCTTCAGCTTCTCAAACCTGGGATTATCTGATCCCTTCACCTCCCCAAACTGTTCCCCCTAAGATTTTCAGGATGTGATATCGAAAGGCCTGATAAAACATATTTTCGTTCAACATACATTTTTTCTACCAGTTTCGCAGCTCCTCTTTTAACTCCACTGTTACTGCATGTAGTGTCAAAAACAAGAGCAGTAACATTATCCATAATTTTCCATGTCACCCATAAATAATTTGACCTTCAGCCTCATCTGTGCCAGAAGAATTGTCAATGACAATACTTTCCTTCAGTGTATGAAGTTGGACCAGGTATCTTGTCTCAAAATTCTTGTCATGACCAGTCATATGACCATTCCCTTTCAGTCTTTTGGTCATCGTTGAACCTTAAATTTCATCTTTCTTCTCTCTGGATAACATTCTGTTGTTCTGTATTTTCTGAATTGTATCTGAATCTACTCATTTTAAAGGGCGCTCTAATTCCAGCACACATAGACTTTTCCTACAGGGTTAATTTCTCTTCCTTTTTTTCCCCCAGAGCAAGATGTTTTTCATGCAATTACAGGGAAACCTTCCTTGTCTTGTGCTTGAATGTTTTCTTGATCTTAACCATCTGCCATAATGGGACCAGACATATATTCAACTGTTTCATATGCAAATCTTGAATGATGGGCCTGCCTGCATTTTCGGGTAAATTCTGAAGAATAAGGAAATACTAGAATGTCTCTCTGTCCGTGGAAAGCGCGGAAACCCGGATAGGGAAGGAAAGGTATTCATCCACGATAATTTCAGTGAGAGATCTGGTAGATAGGGGAGGAAAAGTATTCATCCACGATAATTTCAGTGAGAGATCTAGTAGATAGGGGAGGAAAAGTATTCATTCAGGATAATTTCAGTAGGAGATCTGGTAGATGGCCCAGTTGACATCTGCCTTTGGACAGTACGTGGCGGTTCTGTGATATCAACTGTGCGCAGACGGCACAGATCCCTCAGCTCCTTGGTTAACGCATTATGAAGATGTAACTTTTAGATTGCTTTCTAGATTCTGTTATTTCTAAAGATATGATTGATAATAATTATTAAGTATTATTATTCAGTATTATTATTAATTATTCTTATAAATTAATCTTATTAATTATTATTATTATTATTATCATTATTCTCTTTACATTATGATCATTAGCATTTTTATCATTCTCATTATTATCATTATTATTACCATCATTGCCCTTATCATCATTTTTATTATCATATAAATTATCATTATCATTATTATCATATTATAATTAATATCATTATTATTATTTTTATTATCATCATGATTATTATTATCATCATCATAATTATAATTACCATTATCATTTCATTATTATTATCATTACTATCATTATTATCACTATCATTATTTTCATCATTATCATCATCATTATTATTATTATTATTATTTATTAATTTATGTTCTTTCATTCTAAATCTGATTTGTTCCTTTATCTTGTTTAGATCAAAAGTTATTGTGCAAAACACGATTCCAGGGACCTCGAAACTGGCGCTTTTGGCCGATTCCAAAGCAGAAAACCTAAGATCCATGAGGTCATATTAGTTGCCGTTTTCACTTTTGTAGGTCAAAAAGTAGAGGAAAATGTACAGAAACATGAAAATATTTTTAAAATTTCTAACAGGGGTGGTTAAAAACGGGCTGGGTTGTATTACTTACACTAATAACCACCTGTAAGTACTTCATAGGATCAAACAACCACTTCTATCGTGATTTCTTAGGCGAGTAGTAATTCGCCCAAGAGGGTCTATATAATTTTGTATTTCAAGGAGGGATTTGGAACCACAGAATGCTAGACACAAACTGTTGGAATATTGGTCTTTCTACAAACGTAATTATACAGATGATACCTAATCTACAGGACATTTACACATTATTGTATCTCATAGATTAAATTAAAAATGAAAAAAAATCACTATTCTATTTGTAAAATAATTATTTATCGTAATATTATTTGGAATGTTCCCTTTAATTCAAGGGGAGGGAGATTTCGACTTAGGGGGAAAGAGTGACAGAAAGAAAAAGATTGAGAATCTCTGACCTAGAGGAAGGACAGCGGAAACTGTGCGAACTTCAAGCCATCCTTCGGCGGTGGTGACGGAAATAGGGCGGGTATGCCCCTCGTCCCCGTTCGCTCGTCGACCGGATATTAAGACTTTCAAAAGAGACCGCTCTTTGGCGACCCGAAAAATTCGGGGCAAAAATTTTAGTCGTTTGGAACTAAATTCCGCACATTCCGGAGATTAATTCTGAATAGCCTTCCCTTTGCTGGATAAGAACTATGTATACAACTAGCGGGTTATCAGCTGTGCATCGCAAAAGTAACCCACATACATGTGTGAATTGGGCGTAGATGCGATGCTGAGACTACCAATCAGGTAGAAAGATATTGAAATAATGTATTATCACGTATTTCAATGTATTTAAGAACTGTAAAGAAAATAGCAAAGAATAATGAAAAACTTTTACATGAAAAGTACTTTGAAAATCGTGCTTTTCTTTAATGACTCTGTGGCTGGCTGCACCAGTAGAAAGATAATGGGAGGGAGCTATTAAAGAATAGCTGAAAAAATATAATTTACTAGCACAATTATTCTAAAAGGGGCAACAGAAAATATTTTATACATGAAAATTAAACACTGAATATATTGATACTTAGTTAAAGGAGGAGGGCGGACCTTAGATTGGCAGCCATCTTGTCATTGATAGCTTGTTTTGAATCGCCACAAATAGCACTTGTGTTAGGTGGAAGTAGATTATGGTTAGTATTTTTAGATTGCTTTTAGGCGAGGTTAATTATTATGGGTTCTTTTAGCTTCTTTTAACTACGTTTTTAGGCTTTCTGTGCTGTTTTTCCCGCCTGAAAGGAACTATAGGGGAATCGTCACTCCCCTCTCCCCCCCGTTCCCTCTTGGTGGAGTCACAAGGCGGTTAACGCAAAGAAATCCGGCCCAGGCATCGGCGGGTCCTAAAGCGTAACCGCAGCGTCGCACAACTCAGTGCCATGAAAGACCCTAAAGGTCAAAATGCAAGATCTCTTCCAGGAGAGTGAGATCCAGTTTCACGTCAAATAAGAAATTGGAGACGTGTTTCTCCCAAGCTCGAAGGCTAACGAGGAGCCAATGAGAGACTGAGTGGGAAAAACCGTTGGGCATAAGAACTCTCCTGGGGCCGTCCTCAAGCCCCGTGTACCTGGTTAAAGGAGAGCTATGGGGCCCACGCTCCCATCAATTATGCCCCGCTGCAACAGGCCGCTCTAGCCATAATGTTCAGTTTAAAGGTAGTCAAGTACCATAAGAAGGGTAATTCGAGTAGGTTAAAATACCGCTACCATTTAGTAACATACTGAGGTAGACTCAATAACCCGAACGGCCGACTCAGGCGCGGTAAAGTATTGGTATTAGAGCACCATTTTAGGATCAGCTACATCAAAGGAGCCGATAAAGTACAGCTGCTCTATAGGCGGAGACGAAAAACCATTGAGGGTTATTTCAGTACCTAATGAGCGTGAAACCATGTTTTCATTTGTTGTTCGTGTTAATATTTCTCGGTAGGATTTAAGTTCTCAAAAACTTAGAAATGTAAGGAAGTAGCTTGTTTTGTTTGTTTTTTTTATGGGTAATCGACGAATTAAGGTTTTGTTATTTTCATGTAAAATTGTATTGCGAGTAGGTCTAGTTCGACACAATGCCTGTGTCAACGCACGCGAGGGCGCTCATGAGTAAGGAAACTGAATGTAAGAGAGGGATCAAAGAAATACAACTTTGCTAATCTCGACTAGGTTGGGTAAGTTGTTTTGAGTTTTTGGGAGTCCCCCCCCCTATTAAGTTCTTCGATGGGAGGTGTGTAGGGGAATCGTTCCTCCCCCCCCGTTTACTCTTGGTGGAGTTACAAAGCGGTTACCGCAAAGACATCCGGCCCAGGCATCGGCGGGTCCAAAAGCGTACAACTCTAAAGGTCAAAATGCAAGATCTCCCCCAGGAGAGTAAGATCCAGTTTCACGTCAAATAAGAATTTGGAGACGTGTTTCTCCCAAGCTCGAAGGCTAACGAGGAGCCGATGTTTGACTTCATGGGAAAAACCATTGGGAATAAGAACTCTCCTGGGGCCGTCCGTAAGCCCCTCCCCCCATTACCACTCCCCCAGTGGGGTGACGAGGTATAAATGAGGAACTCTGAGGAAAATCGAGGTAGTATACGTCAGTCTCTAGGTGACGAAGTCTTCGGATCAAGCCGAACTACCGAGACTGGAGAGGTAGTTTACTTGGGTCGCCAGACCAAGAAGTACCCTGCAAGAGAGGCAGGGCTACCTACCTTAAGGGGCTAAGAAGAAGCTCATCCTCGAGCTAGTTCCTGGTTATCAAACCAAACGATAAGTTAACTTTGTAAGTTCAACTTACTCTCGCCAGAGAGACTCCTCATATCCTGGTGCACCTTAAACACCAGGGGTATTCCTCGTCCTTGAGGAATTAAGAAAAGAAGAAGGAAAAGGCTCCCCCTCAAGCCCGTTACTTGGTGGCCACACCGAACTCATAAGTTAACTTGGTGAGGAACCAAGTTCAACTTGTTCTCGTCAGAGAAACCCCCCTCCATTATACTCGCCCTTGAGGAAGACTGGAACTAAGAAGTAGCTCATCCTCGAGCTAGTTCCTAGTTACCAAACCAAACGTTAAGTAATTTATTCTCGCCAGAAAAAAAAACCCTCCGTTATTCTCGCCCTTCAAGAAGACCCTCCCCGAGTTAGCCCTCATCTATGAGGAATTAAGTAACGAAGGAGAAAAGCTCCCCCTCAAGCTCGTTAATCGGTGGTCACACCGCACTCCAAGTTAACTTGATTTAGTAACCAAGTTCAACACCCTCTCGCCAGAGAGACCACGACTACCTAGGTGTTGCATAAAGCATCGTAATTGTTCTCATCCTTGAAGAACCGCCCCCCCTCCGGAATACCGTGTGGACCCCTCAGCTGCTAGTCTCGCCAAAACGACCGTGTGATCTTGCCTATCTACATCTGTCCAGACGGCACGCGTCGTGAGTCAATAACATTTCTGAGGCCTTTAAATTCCATTAGAGTCCGTAAGCCTAAATCTTATATTATTGTTGTGTGCAAAGAAATTAACCAACTTTTGAGGGGTAAACTAATTTAATTAATTCTTGTTTATGATAATATTCAGAGTATTGCTGTAGTAAATGTTTAGATGTTGTATATTCAATGGTTAAAGTTAAAATATAAGTTTATTTTGGGATTATTGTTCGTTTCTCTTATATCTTTACGTGTTTCGGAACGGCTGTGTTTGTTAAGATATTTAGATATCAATATATACTAGACACTCTTAGCACTCTTAAAATAGAACAAAAAGGGGGGGAATTCTAAGACAGGAACCAAACAAGAAACCTATTCTATGGCATAGCCTTTTCAACATTTTGTAAATTGATAGATTAAAACTAGGCATATTTAAATAACCAACTACCCTTATCCTTGTTCGTCGTAGATTAGCATCAATGTTGGTAATATTTATTTCTTAAATCGCTGCAATGAAACTTTTTTTCCCTGAGGCTTATGACGTCATTAAAATGGCCAAAAAATGCTTTATGCCTCGAAAATGCTACTTCCAAACACTAATGACTCATAAAACATTGTTTTGTGCGCTTAATAAATAGCAACAGAAATTTCAGATAGGCCAATAGAATAAACACGTTAATGGTGGTCAGTACAAAAAATACAAAGCGATCATGGAAGGCAGTGAGTCCCCAAACACAAGACAGTTTAAACTAGTAATATTAACTTAAAACTGACACTTAACTAGTAAAGACACAAACAATACATAATATAAGTCGTTGTTGAAAAAATAGTTTGTAAAAGAATAGTTTAAACTTTCTCTCTTTTTTGATAAACCAGTGATAATATTAGTTTTATGTTTAAAACTTAATTAATTACATTAAAAAAAGGTTTATATAAGGAAATTTTGATCATGTTTTATTATTTTGACGTGCAGTTAGTAGCCAATTAAATTTTTTTAAATAATGTTCAATGTATTCGAAGTTTGACAGCCATTCTCTTTATGGTTTAAACTTCCACAACGAATGATAAAAGAAGTGTAGAGAAGAAAATATGATTATATGGGCTTCTTTTGTACTGGCTTTGCGAATATCCCAAACCGATTTTGTGTTAATGTTAATCAATTTTGAAAAATATTATTTTTTACAGTCAAACTTAATCGGTCATTAGAAATGAGGCAATACAAAATTACTCGAGTCAAATTCCAGTCCAAGAAATGGCAAAATTTGAGAGTTGTGAGCGAAAAACCGTGAAGTGGATTATTTTTATTCACTCATGTTTATAAAATTTAGCCCAATTTAAAAACAAACTTTTCTTTTTTCCTTTTGAGGAAAGGAAAAGGGGGCATTTTGAGAGTTCTGCCCCGGTAATCTGGCACAGAGCTTAAAATCATTTTGGAAACTGTTTTATTCGTGATGACGCTTCGCACGCCATCTACAATCAGGTTGCCCGTGCAATTTGCAATCACAATGTGCCTAACTTTTTCAGGTGCCCGACTCCCCCACACCTGCAGTTTGCCCTGCACTTGCTGAATGTCCCAGTCCGGGTGATCTTCGCGCACCTTATCTGTCCAAGTACACGCATGAGCGACGTCCCTTGGACTCGGGACGAGTTCGTGCACACAGAAGCGGGAGTGTGAACTCTGACTTTTTGGAAGAAGCTGGCCTCCTCCACTTTATTTGACTCTCTTTGTTGTTGGTCGCATGATTCCACGCTGGGGGAATACGCCCGACGCGCGAGTATGCTGTCTTCTTCTTCCTCTTCCTCTTGCTTTTTTGCTTCCTATTTTGTTGTGTTGTGGTTTACTTATCTTTCCTTGGTTTTGTGTTTGGTTGATTTAGGTTTGTTGCTTTTTGTTGTGTACTTTGTATGTTTGTTCCTTAATCTAGCCTAGAATTAGTCTGTAAGATAATTGCGGTGACTAATGCACTTGTAAGCGGTCGCCAGATGGGCACTAAAAACAACAACAAAAAACCCTCAGTTTGCCCAACAAGAGCAAATGCTTACAAGAGGGTATGCAGATATACATCTCCCATACATGTTCACTCTCTAACTTCACCCCTTTCTTTACGTGTCTTTCCTTAGTAACATTCTGCAGGAGACGCCCTCGTTAGTGTTTTATTTTAAACTTTAGGAAAAAATCCAGGTGTCTTAGGTTCTCTGAAGTCCCTGGTATTTTGCGCTACTGTCGCTCTACTCTTAGTGTAATTTCAATTATACTCTTTGTGCTTTTTATGGCTTCAGTTACAACTTCACGACTGTCAAGGGAGGGCCTAATATTCTTAGACCTTTTCAGTTGTTGTTTATTAATTTTTTCTCTATTCTTCTTTTCCCCCTCCTCTTTCATTTTCAAAGGAAAGTTTATTTGGGGTATTTATGCATTATTTTAATAATTTGCTTCCCTATCGCCAAACTATGGGCATAATAAGGGTAGGTATTGGAAACCCGCGTGCCTGTCCGGTTTCTAAATTCGCAAGAGGTCACTTTGTGTGGCTAAATTATCATTCACACACATTTAATTCCTACATTTCCACTTCTTCCTTTGCAAACCTTCCTTATAAAACTTTCTGACCAGCATACTCCAATTTCTTTTCATATTTTGAATAGAAATACTAAAATTTCCATCATTTTCTCCGTTTAGGGCAGTTTCTTTAAACAACTCCTTTCATATATTTCTTTTTATTGTCGAATGGGGAAATATTTAAAAAAATGTCTATTCCATTTTCAACAACAGCTAAAAATGAGTTACAATCTGTATCTATCATGCGCTCGACCTCTTCCCGCAGCCACAAGGTTTTTCGTTCATAACTAAAGGTCATTCACGCGTGCGCGTAAAACTGGCGGGGGCGTGCACTCAAACATTTACTCATTGTAAGTATGTTATATGATATTATATGATATGAAATTATATGATATTTTATTATATTATGTGATATCATATGGTAGGGAAAGAGTGCAACTCTCCTGAATCTACCTTTAGCCCGCAAATAATAATAATAAGCAAGTGAAGATATTTTTGTGCCCCAATGTAAGAATTTAAAACAATATACATCTGTATTTATTTGCGACAGGCCTTTTTATCCCGGGCAACGCCGAAGTATCTATGATAGATGAGGATAAGAGAAAAATAAATTAATAACAATGGCCCATGATAAAGGCAGATGAGTACCAGACGTTTTGCAAACCTTGGTGTGTCTGGCATTCGTTAATAGTTCTAGATCGTTTCCCTAAGGCAGTGGTGCCCATCCATTGGTCCTGGATTGTTGTGGTGCTCCGTTCTGGCCTTGTAACTATGACTATGGCGCCAATGATCCTCATTCGGTAGATGAGGCACGCAGTCAATTTGATCAGGCAGGCAACGCAACGGAATCGTTCTTGGTGAGAAAGGACTGCCTGGTAGTTTGAAACACAGTGGTTGAATGATGATTCTTGCAAGAGGTTCGATCGTAGTAAAAGAGCGTGTGGCCCTAAATGGTGACAGCACTTGGAGTGTCTGCTTGTCTATCTTTGATGGGACCCTGTACGACGCAGTGGTGGGGAGCAAAGGGAGCTGTATGACTTTTAGCTTTATTTAAAATACAAGATTTGCTCAGAATGTCTCTCTGATCTAAGTATACAAGTGTTTTATACAAGTTTATACGAGAGTACGTAGAGCTCATCTTCAAGTATTTTACCAATAGCATATTACTTAAAAGGAGCAATTAACTAACTTCATGAGAGTAGGAGGATTTGACATGTTTTTAAGTGGGTCTACTAATGCTAACCTAAGAAGGACAGGTCACCTTCCAACACTGGTTATTTATTTGCTACTTTTACGACCACTGGGAGGACATACATTTTTCCTAACCTATCTTGAAAGTGGGTGACACCAGCAACGTATGACGTCAAGCAAAAAATTATTCTGATCGTATTACAAATTCCTTAACAATTTATTTTAAAGAAATATTTAAGAAAAGGCAGTTTTTTCCAGCAGTGTCTTAGTTTTGCTGCTTACATGACACGATTTCTGTTGTAATATTATTGAGATTTTGGAAAAGCGAACTACAGAATTTTGTCAGCAGATGAAAGAGTTGGATACAAAATTTTTTTTAACTTTGTGAACTGCTAAGCGTTTAATTCGTATCTATTACACTGGGGAACAATGTATTTGGTCAATTGACAAAAGTACATTTTCCTATCTAATTCGAGCATACTGAATTCAAATCTGAAATCAAATTCTCTCTAAAAGCTAAAGACTTTTTGTAATATCAATAACTAATATTATACAATAATATTAATTTTATCATGCCCCTCATCATGCCCTGAAGTAATTTTGAATCATCCTTTTGCGTTATTTATAGTGAAGCAGGTTTTTTTGCACAAACATTTTATTGCGTATAAGAAGAAACTTGA
Source organism: Ceratothoa steindachneri (assembly GCA_963969495.1). NCBI lineage: Eukaryota > Metazoa > Arthropoda > Malacostraca > Isopoda > Cymothoidae > Ceratothoa > Ceratothoa steindachneri. The sequence continues at coordinate 47,088,950 of OZ018330.1, read as the reverse complement.
ATTACACAATAGGAGTAAAAATACCACATCAAAAAGAAACAATAATGTCAGTATTTTGCACAATAACACTTATTACTATTTTACTACTATGTACTGTGAAGTATTTTCTTTCTACAAGCACCCTCTCTGTTCGTCCTGAGGGCAGTTTTCGGGGAAACGAGAAAATAGAAATTACAGAATAACTATAGCATGTAGGTAAAAATGGATTGTATATTTGAAATCAGCATGGAAATACGAATTAAAATTGGCAGAAAAATCTAAGTCACCACAAAATGGGATTAAAATTGTTCCCCTGTTTAATCTATTGATCTCTCTATCTAATTATATGCAAATGTATGTTTCCTAAGTATGAAAGTTCAAGGCGGGCTTCTTGTCTCATCTAACTATGCTATAGTTACTTTGCTGTTAAGGCACTTAACAGGATTATTTGGCGAGGTCACTAGAGCGAGCTGTAGCGTATGAGATTGTGGAGACCACCTACTAAATTCAATGGAGCCGTAATGAACTGAGCTCTGAGTGTCTCTTGTCGTTTCCAAAGCTGCTTATGTGCAGATGTTATTAAGAAAATGACAGAAGAATGGCTTTGGGCCCTCAATAACGATTACTAATTGGATCGAGGGTGACGTTCTCTTTGACGATATTCAGGGGAACGTTGAATGTGGTAGAGAAATGAAATTTCAATTGGTCCTGGGAGATGTCCTCCAAGTAGCTCGTAACATAACATAGGAACGGTCGAGGACCTCAAAACCTGGTAATTTGTCGTCATGATTTCTTAAGGAAGCTCAGATCAATATTTGGCAGGAATTAGTAAAAAATGGTTCGTTGATCACGAGGCAGATCTTAACCTCTTACAACATAAGGAAAACAAAAGAGAGTTAAGGTTGGACTAAGGATGGTTATAGCCTCCAGTTTTGGCCATTTGAACTGTTTAAGCTTCATACATTTTCAGTTCCCATGCTTTCCATAACTTTCGAGTCGTCTTCGTCGTTTTTCACATCAAACAAAAATTCACACAGGGATCGTCGGTATTGGCCTAATACAGACTCTTGTTTTGTTAAGCTTCAATAATTTTAATATTCAGGCCAGGCTAGTTTGTATCAATGGTTTCGGCAATTTGAAGTGTTTGTTTATCTATGTTTTGTTAATGATAAATTTGGCTAAGCAAAACTCAGTGGTCACCATAACTATTCGGCCGATTCTAACGAAATTTGAAACCATTATTTTGTTTTACATTTTATTTCGAATGATATAATTACCAAGGTAATCCCAAGGTTAGTCCGGTTATTATTGAAAGTTTGGAAGGTCGTAAGGTCATAAATCAGAATAAGTGAGAGCACGCGACTTTGGTCAGCAAAACTTGTTTATACACATGTAGATATGGCAGTTAATTCAGTTTCCTTTATATGTATGGTAAATCATCTGGTTACTTAAGTGATATAGATTGCTTTGACAAAGATTTGGGTCTTTCTCGGATTGGACTTAAGTGGGTCATAGGTTGTTTGTTGGTTTTCATTCTGTAGTTCTTCCTCTTATTTTGGAACTATAATTACATGTTTCAGGAGTATATATCAGGTTGGAACGGAAGTAATGCCCGATTTTTAGGGTAAATATTTAAAATTAAAAAAAATATGACTATGGAAATATTTAAGCTTAAACATAACCTCCATTGCTTTTTAGAGCCCCATTCCATCTGTGAACAATCTTATAAATGCCACACTTGTAAAATTCTTCAAGGTTTGATGCAAAATATGAATCGAACTGGTTTTAACCTTTTTTATGTCAACCAAAGACCATCTAAATGGTTCTGTAATTCCCTAATCAAGTAATACTCACAAGGGATAAGGTCAGGAGAATATGGAAGATGAAGCAATATTTTCCAACTAAGCTCCTACAAGAGATTTTTGAGGTGTGTGAGGACGGGCATTATCTTAAAAGATGATGCCATCCCCTCTGTTAAATAAGGAGGCTCGCCTTTGCTTCAAATCCGTTTTCATACGACGAAGTTGATTGCAGTAGAGATTACAATTAATTGGTTGATTGTTGTCTAACTGTTCGTTATGTACAATCCCTTAATATCCCACCATACACTAAACATGATCGTTTTGGGATGAAGTGGTCTTCTCGGTGGGTGAGAAATTCTGCTTGCTCAACTGATGCCCGAACGGCAGCGTTTAAAGGATCCATTTCAAATTACCAGTAGCAAAAAGTGCCTCAAGGTACCCTGACAGCAATGAGTCACAACAGGCAACACGCTCTTTCAGATTCGCCCTTGAAAGAACGTGCGGGACACATTTTCCAATCACTGGAACCTTTCCATTACTTTTCAGTTGACTTTGGACAGTTGTATGAGTTATGTTAACTTGTTCTGCCTGCTCCCTAGAAGTTGTAGCATGATTTACTGTGACAACAGCTTTCAACTCTTCGTAATCAAGTACTTTTGAACGGCTTTTTTGGGGTCAGTCTTTTAGACTGAAGTCCACAATTCAGAAACGGGAAAACCACCTCCAGCAACTTTTTTAATTTACTGCATCCTCCACATAAGTCAATGTTTCAAAACTTTTGTCATCGTGACCCAAAACACAAATTGATTTTGGCCTAGTGACCCTCAGAGAAGAAATATTTTAGTATTATTTTAGTTTTATCCAATTAAATAAAGTTTACTAAATTTTGCTATAAGTTACTAATTAATAGATATAATATAATATTGATGAAATAAAATTGGAGGAAAACCTTCATACGAAAGCAAAGATAAACAAACTTTTGATTGCCAACTATAATACTGTTTCATGAATGAACCCTTTTAACTATTCAGCTACTATTGACTGCTGATAAATATAATAATTTCTTCCGTGTTTTTGCAGATAGTTTTAGCCAAAATATTTTACGGACATTCACCCTTATTTAATAAACAATATATTTTTATATATTTCTGTTGATTGAAGGATATTAAAGGCACGCTTTCATACTAGTGTAATTTATTGACGCAAAAAGCAAGGAAAGAAAATAAACCTTTGGAGGCTCTTCAAGTAGACTTTATTTAAAATTTGAAAAAAGTATTTTAGTGAATACCGTGATGTAACTTCATATTATGAACAAGTTTCTCTGATTTGGCTTCATGTTGAGGAATTAAGAACAACACAGATCATGTTGAGGATCCAGATGGTGCTTTGCTTGAATCTAGATCGTCACAGGAGCTGAAAATCCTTGTTAACATAGGTATATGGTGGGAAATGGAATAAGATCTTTTTGAGTCTCATGAATCAGAATAAATAGGCTTATTCTTCAGTTAGGCCCAAAATTCAGTGTATGACAGACCTTCAAAACTTTGCTTCTGCACCTGATTTTTCTGGAGATCTAGAATTTCCTTTTGAATTCCTGAGATATCTTCTCCAACATCACTAACATTCACACCAAACACATTCCTGACCCAGCTGTGTTGCCATATATCAACATTTTCTGGCAGATATTTATCCATTTCCTTCTAAAGCTTCTGCAAATGAACCAGAGAAAACAATTTAATGTCACCAAGCTCTATTTTTGATTAATATTCCAGCACTTCACTCAGCTCTATAAAAGCAACCGTTTATCCGGTAGCTAATTCCTCTCTCTAAAGGGCAAGTTTTTTCTTAAATGATGTATTTTTTTCACTGATGTCTACCATAGAGTGATTTCGGCCTTGCATGTCTGAGTTCAATTCATTCAAGTGTTTGAAAATGTTGCCTAAATATGCTTGCTTTGCAACCCAAGCAGCATCTCTGATACAGTAGGCCAGCTTGTGCTTCTGCTCTTGAAGAAAATCTTCCATTTAGATTTTAAGTTAAATAACCCGTACAAGGATGCCGCCTCAAGACAGCCAACAATATCAGAGTGAAAAAGTAACTCCTTGGGATGTGGTCCCATCTCTTCACATATTTCACTGAAAATGGGCGAGTTTAAAGCTGTGACCTTTATAAAATTCAAAATTTGGTTAACAGCATTCAGCACAACATGGATTTCAGGCTGAAGACGTAGAGAGGCACATTTTTCCCGATGTACGAACCAGTGATTTTCTATGACATCAAGATTTTCTCTTTTAACCCGAGTGACAAAACCTACTCGACTTCCCATCATTGATTGCATTCTATCAGGATACACAGGCGAACAGTTCAACCGGTCTATGTTATAGTTCTTGAAAAAACTGTCGAGCATAACAAAAATATCTTCTGCTATGGTGGTTGTTTGCAGGGTATTACGAAACAGAAATTTTGCCAGAATTCTGTCATCTCTTCTCTAACTCACAAAAAAACACAAGTTGATGTTCGCCAGCAATGTCCACAGAGTCATCGCTCTGCAATTAAAAAATTACCTGTTTTGTCAGTGCCACAATTAATTGATCCAAAATATCTAATGACATCAGATCAAATCGACGTTTGATGTTGTCAGTAGAAAGTGGTACAGCTTCAATTTTCTTAATTACATCTGCCTACAAGTAGTTTTCACCATAGTGATGCTGCTAGTTTCACCAGTTCCTCTTTAATGTTGTGAGACTTTTTGGATCGTGCAATATTCCATGCCACTTTAAAGGAAATCAAAGAAGATTTCTCCAACGAAAATGCTGAGCATGAAGGAGCATCAATCCGTTCGTTTTACCCTTTTTTCAAAATCCTTTCAATAAACTGTGGATGAACTGAACACAAGTAAAGTTTCAGTTTGTTGGCCTTCATTGATTCATTGGCAAAGAAATGCAGAGACAGATCACAATGAGGGCGAGCATTCCGTAATCTATCTCTCAGATGTGTGAATTCGTATTTCAGAAAATCAAATTTATACGCCAATTATTGTTTGCGCTGGGCCATCGTTCCCATCATTTCTCTTTGTAAATAACCAACAATCACAGGGATCAAGGTCAGGTGAAGAGGGTGGGTGGGAGAAATAAGTGTGATCTCCTGTCTGTCTCCTGTGATCCCCTGTCTGTCTGTCTCTGGTGGTGAAGAAAGAAATGTAACACTCATCTCCAGGAGCAATACTGAGAACCATTTTGGAGCATTTGGTTCGAATTTAGCCAACCAGAGAATACAAATCTGCACCTGTTTGCTCTTTTGTTAGCAAATTGGGTATCCATGGAGTATACTTCTTCCTGATTCCTAAGTGTTCATGAATGATGTCATGTGCACTTCCATAATTGACACCAAGCTCCAAAGATAAGAATCGAAGAGTACAGTTGAATCTTCTCCAATGATTGCCTAAGCTCGGACCAGTTGTTGCTTCATCACAGATGTTTGGGAGCGTTGAGACCCATAATCATCTTCCAGATGAGTTTTTTCGGGTACATAAGCTCGAATCCACTGGTAAAGAGTTTCCAGTGATGGAGTACACCGGGAAAAACTTGCAATAATTCCCCTCTGATCTACATTGTTTTTTTTCCCGAGTTTCCACCTAGTGAAAAAACACTTTAGTAACATTCTTTCCAGAAATCTATGTATTTGGTTAGGGGGTGAAACCAATAATGACGCAGTCGCACAGCGTAACTAAATAATGTAACCAAACCAAGCGGCAACAAGTTCAACCTATCACAACAGGCAACATTCGATGCACCGTGCTTAACTCCATCCCATCACTTATGGTATCTTTGCTACGAGTCTGACTGTTAGTACCTTTTGATCACCCCTCGTACAATTATTGGACCTGATCATACTCCTATATGTTTTTTCTCCTATAATTTATCTTACTTTATTATTCACAAGTACTTTCGTGTCCCAGTTTGAATGACGATTTATATTTCCAAAGTAAGATGTCAATAGTTATGTTTTAACTATTTTTACTTTTAATATCTCTCTCTCTCTCTTTTATATATTAATTTATTTTTATTTTTTTAGATATCCCACGATCCACAGAAGCACTCTTGCGGCCAGTATTTGGGTTGCGACCATGGATTTGGGAACCACGCATAATTACACTGAAGAGATTTTGTCGTTTTATGAATTATAGAATAAAACATATCTAATGTGATCTTTAGATAGGAGAACATAGGGGCGAATACCAAAAATTATGAACAATATTTTGATAATCTGAAACAGAAACGTAGAAATTACATATTGTATCATACCTAAACGAAAATAGAAAACACTACTTTAACAATGTCTGCTGACCAAAAGGTCGCGTGTTCTCACTAATTCTGATTTATGACCTTACGAAGTTCAAAATTTTCAATAATTCCCTGGCTAACCTTGGGAGGACTTTGGCAATTATATCATTCGAAAGAAAATGTATAACAACATAAGGGTTCAAATTTCGTTAGAATTCGCCGAATAGTCACAATGTTATTACAAAAACAATAAAAAAGCCGAACGTGGACCAAATGACCGACATATCAGATGTAGAGTTGCTCACGACTAGACTCACACACGACTAAAAAAAACATGAGTTTTGAGAGGAATCTGTAGATCGAGGAATTTTATAGCTTGGCCTTTTCCAACCCCATAATTTTTTTTCGGAATAATAAGAAATCAACCTAACCTAGCTATAAATATCAAAGCCCGCGTCGAAAAGACAATTAAAATAGTTTCAATCGTGTGAAATTAGAGCAATTTCTATATGAATTAAGCTAAAATGTGACGTCAAGCCATTGAAACATGAGAAGGATAGACTTTAATTGGAAAAACATAGAAGAAACAAATATTAACTACTTAAAAAGAAAATATCGAATCCCGCATCGAAAACCCAATTAAAATGCCTCTACTCGTGTGAAGTTAGAGAAATTCATATAGAAATAGGCTCTGATGTGACTGATTTTGGTGAAAAACTTAGAAAAAATCTACTTATTCTTTCTAAAAATATCGAAGCCTCCATCGAAAAGACAATTGAAATAGCTTCAATCGTATGAAATTAGAGCAATTCCTATAGGAATAGGCTAGGAATTGACAACATTACGGTCAAAATTCAAAGAACTAAGGCTCAAGTGGCCAATAATTGAAGGAGTAAACTAAAACTAGTTCCCACTATCGAAGCCCGCATCGAAAACTCAATTAAAATAGATTTAATCGGGTGAAATTAGCGAAATTCCTATACAAATAGGCTTAAATGTTTACGCCATAACGTTGAAACATGAGAGGAACAGACCGCAATTGGAGAAAAGTACAATAACTAAACCTAAACTAGCTACACATAACGAAGCCTGCATTAAAACGAGAGCTGGAATTTGTAGGGTAATGTTCGAAATTATTTTGAAATCACTATGAGCAGATATTGTTATTTTATAAGGTTAGTTCATATATTTTGTAGTCCGTTGGTGAATTTTTATTTATTTGGTATTTAATTGTTTTCCTGATCATTTTGTGATGTTAAAATAATTTCAGGAATTCATAGACTAATGTTCGAAATTATTTGGCAATTGCTATTAGTGGCGATAAATTTATTATAAGTTTTTTCCTTTTTTTCTCAGTCACGTTTGCGGTATTTGTATTTAGTTGGCGACTTAATCGTTTTTTACCTGGGTTTGGGCTAGTAAAATAAATCCAGTGATTTAAAAAGTAATGTATAAAAGTATTTTGACACCACTATGAGGGGCTTTTTATTATTTTAGAGGTTATTTCCTATTTTTGCTTAGTCTGTTTGTTTACATTGAGATGGGCGGTCCTTTTTCCCTGTTGTGACGCATTTTGGGGCTATTTCCCCGTTTTATCAAGAGTTTTTGCTAATTAATTAGATGCATGGATGTTTCAGCTGATTTATTCGAGTGATATTCCATACCTCGCACCGGCTATTAAAGAAAAAAAGAGTTTTTGCAGAAATCGATATCCGGAAGAATTTTATAGCTTGCTCTTTTCCGGCCCCGATATTTTTCCTGCGGTTCAATTTTCTTTGAAGGCTCTGATGTGACGCCAGGACTTTAAAATCTTTGAAGAAATATAAAGACTTTGGCAAAACGTAGGAGGACTTTGTTAGTTATATGATTCGTAAGAAAATGTAAAACAATATAAGTGTTTCAAATTTCGTAGAATCGACAGAATAGTTACAATGTTATTACTAAAAAAATAAAAAGCAAAACGGGGACCGACCGAGATAGTTAGATGTAGAGTTGCCCGCGATTAGACTCGCACGCGACTAAAAATACTATTTAAAACTTTATTCAAGAAAATTGGACATAACAAAACGGTGCTCGTTGCTTCAGTTTGCTTGGTTCGATCCTCAGCCCAAGCACGGATTTTTTGTAGATTGAGAAAAAAAAAAAATTCCGAAAAAATAATGATTCCGTTTAACTTCTGTTTCTTTGCTCTATGAGATTTATATTACACGGCTGACTCCAGTTTTCTGAAATGACAAACTTTGACAGCATAATCTTCGTCCTCACCGACCGTTTAACTCTTTCCTTTCTATTTATTCATCTTTCATCATTATTTATCCTCCCTCTCATTGAACCTTTATCCATTAGGGGAAAATACACTTTTTTTACGCCAGTTTACTCATTTTACGAAGGGCCAGTCGCATACAAAATATGAAAAAAATCTTGACTATGAGCTCACAAAGTTAACTTTTAATTAAAACAAATATCTACAAAAAATTATACTAGCATATAATATTAAATTTTCAAATTAGACCCATCTATACTAATAGCATTTTAAAAATAGAAAAAAACTCGCAAATAAAAAAAAAATACTCAAAAGGTTAATACATAAATACTTTAACTTTGTATAGCTTGGAGGAGGTTCGTCTCCTCCAAACTCTAAGGATCTGGCATCAAGCATTATTTCTGAGAGAGGAAGAATGCCGAAAGTTTACCAAGACGCGGGTACTTCATCAGGAAAAGGCTAAAAGTCTAAAGGATGAAGCAGGCCTCGCAGAAGAGGTCCGGAGAGGGTTCCATTCAGTGGTGCTGCATATATATCGCTGGTCTATCTAAAGCGGAGGAGGCCTAGAGTAACCTGCATCTTTTCCGATATTGTTGGGTTATGGTGTTGTTGGTTGCTCAAGAAACACAGTTGAACCTTAATGGGATGCATTCTTTTCCTCAAGGCTGATTTCTAACCTCTCTGACAAGCAAACCCATGGATATAAAAGAGCAAGAACCCGATCTGGCAATACTTGTTGCTACCTCAACCAAACACATAATCCTAGTTAGAGCTACCGTCATTTATTTTATGTAAGGGGCCCAAATTCATGTCTTTAGATGATCTCACTCTCGGGTGAGATTTTCCAAGCGAAATAATTACATGCGTTCTCGTCGTCCATGTATATGGGATTACAGTTTTTTAATACAGACCATTTTTTCCTCTTTTTCATTATTTCGCTCATCTGTAGTTGGTTATTTTTATTTCAATTTTCTATTCGCTAAAGGATCGTATTTTCCATGGATAAAAATATTTCATTTTCCATTTGAGCAATTAATTTCCCTAATATATTGCCATTTGTTAGGTTAAACCAAGATTCAGTTATCGTTCAAGTTCATGCCCCTTTTTCGCGACCAGTGACCTTTAACTCGTCTAATTTATGTCTACTAATCCTCGCTTAATTTATTTTCATACCACACCACGGATAAGGATGGAGCTTTTAATGCATTTCTTTATCTTATCAACTCAATTCTAACCTCATCACTTTCAACTTATCTAAACTGTGTTCGAGACTATTTCAACGTTCCTCCATTTAAGATTAGTGACCTTAATTTTTAAGGACTGAAAGAGTACTATCCCAACTTTTCTCATGTAAAGATAAGCAACTCTCCCCAAACAACTGAGTTAACCTATCTCCAGTTGATCTTACATTTCCTTGTCTCTGCTCCTTCCTTCGTATTTAGAGTCAAACCTGCTACTGAGGAGTTCCCAGCACGGCTTCCGAAAGCAACGGTCATGCCTGACGAACCTTGTGGAATTCTTCCACTTCGTCTTCAGTGAGCACGATTGGGACAAGGCGGTGGATGTGGTGTACTTAGACTTTCAGAAAGCCTTTGATAAGGTACCACACTGCCGCATTCTCCGGAAAGTGTGAGCGCTGGAAATAGACAGAAAAGTAGCCGGCTGGATTGAGAACTAGCTAAGTGGCAGACGGCAACGGGTGGTGGTGAATGGACAGGCTTCTGAGTGGGTGCCCGTTACTAGCGGGGTGCCTCAAGGTTCTGTCCTAAGACCACTACTATTCATCATGTACGTCAACGACATGGACGGTGACATGGTTGCCCAGATTTCCAAATTTGCCGACGATACCAAGCTTGGTATGAACGTTGCAAAGGATGGAAATACTGCCCGCCTGCAGGAAGATCTTGGGAAGATTGAGGAGTGGTCGGACACGTGGCAAATGCCTTTTAACGTGGGGAAATGCAAAGTGATGCATATCGGCCACAGAAACCCCCAATATCAGTTTATCCTTAAGGGCACTGCTATTGAATCTACCGACACTGAGAAGGACAGGGTGTATCAATCACTAGTGACCTCAAGTTCTCGAAAGAGTGCATTGAGGCAAAGAAAAAGGCCCAAAGGATGCTAGGTTATATAATGCGCCAGTTCGGATATCGGAACAAGGAGATTGTACTGTGTTTGTACAACTCACTTGTCCGACCGCACCTGGAGTATGCCGTACAATTTATGAGTCCTTCATTTCGTAAGGACATCGCGAGATTGGATAGACTAAGGGAATTAGATCTGTTTTCGCTGGAAACCCGTAGACTGCGTGGTCAGCTCATCGAAGTTTTTAAAATACTTCGAGGGTTCGACAATGTTGACTACCGGGATATTTTCACACTGAGTGACAACACAACGCGCAATCACGGCTTCAAACTTGAACTCAAGCGTTACAACCGCAATCTGTGTGGAAATTTTTTCACCTACAGTATCTGCGGTAAGTGTAACACACTTCCAGTGGAAGTTGTCAACAGTGAATCTGTTGACCAGTTCAAGTCAAGACTAGACAAAGTCTTGAAAAGTGGCCGTTTTGGGACGCAAAACAATTGAGCAACCATGTGCTCGCTCGATTGCTAGTCCAAAGTTACCCTCTTTGAATGGACCGTAAGGTCTCCTAGGGTACTTCCTTTCCTTGTTACTCGTTATTACTTCTGTTTGGAGGAAGTATCACCGCGTCCAACGCTTACCGTCTGAAAAGCGCCTTTATATTAAAATCAACGACCAAAGCACAATTTTCCTGTCGCTCAAGTGAAAGCATAACAATATTTCCAGATCAAATCTTTGTTCGAATTTTCGAGTTTAGTTCATGCCTCTAACGCAATTTCTCGAATTGATCAATAAAAATTATTAATTTTATCCCGCAGTTACTCGCCATATTCAACGCTGCCTAAAATCAACACATTGATACGGAACTATTCAAATGAGTGTATTTTTAAAACTATGATTGATACAAAAATTGCTCCGCTCGCTCTGGAAGTATGAATATTTCCAGTGGAAAAATGGACCGTGAGAATTTAGGCAGGTGAATTATTCCCAGTGATAAAAAACTAAAATTCGAACATTTAATCTAACTTAACCATTTGCAATATTCTGTCTGATAATATTCTCACTATCAATTTTCACAGCTGGGAATTTTCTGTAGATGGCTTTCTATAATCATATTTTTTTATATTCTCAAAGGATTGCTCATGATAAGTACTAACAACAAACCTAAATAAATATTATTTAAAACGATAATTTTAATTAATCGCACACGTGCGAGTTCGTGCTTTGAGTTTTGTGCTCTTTATAAATATGAAATCATGAAGATATATAACACCATATATCAGCTCTAGTATTTAAAGTTAATAAGATTTGCTATTGCAGACTATGACAATCTTAACTTTTCCTTCTGATTCCTATTCTATTCATCCATGATTTTTCCCCCCTCTATATTCTTATTCTCATTCATTTTTTACAAAATGAGCATCTCTTTGTTAGACCACTTTCTTTTTCTCAATTATGAAAATTGCCAACACGAGCCTTTTTGTTTTCACACCCGAAACATCATTAAAAGAACGCCGTTTCGAAACGATTTTAGAGAAGAAAGTCGTCAACAGTTTCAGGAGTGATCCGCGAAAAAAGCCACAAAGAACGGTTTGTGTAAGTGAAAAAAAGGTGACATTATCGGTGTATATTTTCTGTTAGGGTTTTCCGAGGGGGAAACCGCTAAATGTATTATCCTCTAATGAAGTTACTTGTGCATTGACCCAGTAATTACGGGTAAATTAGTGAATAGTAAGCTCAGCTCTCGCAAGGTAAAATTATTTGCGCAATACAATTTTCCAGTCGTGATTTACATGCTGAATATGCCGGCATTTATATGATGATCCTATTTATTTTACCTCATATTTGAAGTTAGGGAGAGAAGTGCAGTCATTCCACCGAGTCGACTGCAATGACAACCTACGGCTGAAATAAGGCAAATGTGAATTCGTCTTACTTAGAAACCTATCCTTACAAATTTATTGGTTTGTTCAACTCTACCAATTCTTAAATGATCTGTAATTAAGGATTCAGTCCAATTCTAGAATCCACACTTAATTCAGTGGAGAATGACAAAGAAACACATCAAGATTTTATGATTTTAAAGGTTGCAATAATTTCAAAGCGAAAAAAAGTGGAAACAAATGGTAGAAATAGAAGCAATGGATTACACCTTTTCACCCCAAACTAAAAAAAATGAACTTCAAATTTTAAAAAATGACTTTCATATTAATAAAATTAAACTTCAAATTTTAAAAAAATTACTTTCATATTAAAAAAGATGGATTTCAAATAAAAGAATGACTTTCAAATTTTACAAGTTGATTTTAAAATTAAAAATAAGTGAATTTTCCCTGCCTGGGGGGTTACTCGTATTATCCTCAATCCTTTAGCACTTGGGTAGGGAGTCTAGCCGAGGCTTTTGCGAGCCATTAAGCCACTTCAGCCCCCAATGGTCTCACTTTGGTTAGCTATGCGCTGTATGATCGTTCCTTGCAACTTGGAGGTGGTGTTGAGCCATCTTTTATTTCAGTTACTATTATCTTTTTTCGGATATTATTTAAGTTTTTCAGAGATCTCTTAATTTTACACATGTAGAAAATACCAGTATTGCAAATATGCAGTTTCAAATATTTTTCCAGTGCACTATTTGAAGAAATACTCACTTGGTTACTGAGAGGGATTAGTTATGTATGGAAACCGTTGCTAGGGGCTCAAAAGAGCTACCAATGAGGATATGATGAGAAGAACTCCCACAAGCTATTAAATTAGGCTATCTAACATCACGGTATAGAGTTGGCCGAAATATTGGAAACGTTCGTACGATGACTGATGAATATTTTTATTTTTTATAATTTTAAGCAGTATATCATTACAAACGCATATGGTGAGTAATACTGTAGAATGAGTTTTGCGAATGTTTGGATTTTTTAAAGATGGTATTTTATGAAGAAATAAGTGCATGAGAAGCGAAAAACTAGGATATTTGTACGTAGGTTGGTTGGGAAATTAGTGCTCTTGACGTTACACAAATTCATATTATATTACATTTTTCTAATTGAATTTCATTTGTTTTTAATTGAAAGAAACTTTTTTAATATTGAAAGTCAGCATTTTTAAGTTGAAGGTAAACATGTTTAATATGAAATCCAAGTATTTTAATTTGAAAGTCATCTTTTTAAATTTAAATGTCAATTTCTTTAAATTGAATATCAGCTTTTTAAATTTTAAGTTCAACTTTTTAATATGAAAGTTAGTCATTTTTTAAAAATTTGAAGTTCAATTATTTTAATATGAAAGTCAACTTTTTAAATTTGAAGTTCAATTTTTTAAAATTTTAGGGTGAAAAGGGAATTGGGTTGTAATCCTGGTTTTAACAAAAGATTGTGAAATAAATAGGAGTGACTCAAAATGAAGCCATTTGCTGGCTTAGACTTCTTATAATTTGATAACTTATGCACGTAACCTGATCTAGAAGAGCTATCAGCCGGTACCTTTAATCCCAATACCATCTATAAATTTACAATAAATCTAAGAAGTTTTGCAACATCTGAAATATTTCTTTATAACCTGAAAGAGCCTAAAGGCAAGTTGGTTCCTCTCTTTCACATCTGCAACCAACAACAACTCAAATATAGATAGAAAAATAAACAAAAACTATATCCTTTACTAAATTCCATATCTTCTGCCGCATCATTTCTTGATAAACTAAAAAATAGTTGGTGTTTGATTAATGGCTTTGTTTGTAATCTTTAACAATCTTAGTGTGTTTTACCGGACGCAATGTTCTGGGCTTACCTAGATGTTCAATTGCTCTCTATTAAATTTCAAAGATATTAATGGACATAGCATTCGGGGAAGCGACGTTTTTACTACGAAAATAAAACATTTCTCTTGCGCTACATGTTTCTGAACGATACAAAGAAAAATAATGTCTCTTTCTTCACTTTCTCACAGCGGTTCAAGCTTAATTACCAGAAGCAAATATGTACGAAAAAAATCTTAATTTTTTTAAATTATTTAAGGAGTTGGAAATTGCTTTCCGTCCGTTTTCTTCTCTTTAGGTAAATTTTCAGATGTCGAGGTTAGAACAGGATTGAAATTTGTTTGTTTTTAATGCTAATTAATACATGTTTGCTTAATGTTAGCATTAAATATCTCATAAGTTAGATGACCTTGTCCCAATATTTAACATTTGAGACATGTTTATTAATCTTATGAGCCATTTGTTATAAAGAAAGTCATCTTCATTTTTTAAAAAGAAAGTCATTTTTATGTCAGCACCAAGATCTAACATTTAAGATTTGTTTATTCATCTTGTGAGCCATTTTTTATAAAGAAAGTCATCTTATTTTTTTAAAAAAGAAGGTTATTTTTATGTCAGCACCAAGATCTAACATTTAAGATATGTTTATTCATCTTGTGAGCCATTTTTTATTAAGAAAGTCATCTTCATTTTTTAAAAAAGAAAGTTATTTTTATGTCAGCACCAAGATCTAACATTTAAGATATGTTTATTCATCTTGTGAGCCATTTTTTATAAAGAAAGTCATCTTCATTTTTAAAACGAAAGTCATTTTTATGTCAGCACCAAGATCTAACATTTAAGACATGTTTATTCATCTTATGAGCCATTTTTTATAAAGAAAGTCATCTTCATTTTTAAAAAGAAAGTCATTTTTATGTCAGCACCAAGATCTAACATTTAAGATATGTTTATTCATCTTGTGAGCCATTTTTTATAAAGAAAGTCATCTTCATTTTTTAAAAAAAAGTCATTTTTATGTCCGCACCAAGATCTAACATTTAAGACATGTTTATTCATCTTATGAGCCATTTTTTATAAAGAAAGTCATCTTCATTTTTAAAAAGAAAGTCATTTTTATGTCAGCACCAAAATCTAACATTTAAGATTTGTTTATTCATCTTGTGAGCCATTTTTTATAAAGAAAGTCATCTTAATTTTTTAAAAAGAATGTCATTTTTATGTCAGCAAATATCTGCCTTGAAAATAACATTTTCCTCTCATATTGGACAACAAATCTAATATTTACTCAATTTCGGTATTAATACATAAAAAGTAAATTGTCAGGTGAATCAAGGTAGAAAATAAGATATAAGTTATATATTGGAATCTATTAGCACCTGCTGGCCAATTTGACAACAAACTAGTCGGTTACATAAATTTGAGAAGAGAACAATCGGAAGAATGAAAGGAATAATGAAAGGAAGAATGAAAAGAAGAATGAAAGGAAGTATGGCTACCAAAATGAAATCCAGTTTCAAATTTGGATAAATATTGTATAGAATTAGACTATTACCCGTGTTTCATATGAACATGAGTGACATAAACCTTTTTTTTGGCAAACCACAAACATAAACTCCCATCTATGTGGATGTTACACCAAAATATTTTACGACGAACGTCCCCACTTAAGTACTTTTTGGGTTGGAATGTTAGCTCATGTGAGACACACATGAAAGAAAATGAAGAATTTGTTTAGGATGGAGTGAATGAATTTCAATTAGAGGGGGGGGGAGTTGCCTCATGAAATGGTTTTAAATGAATATGTGATCTCAAGAATTATGCGGATAAAGCAAAAATTTGAAAAGGTCAACAGTGCGCGATTGCAGTGAGTTCTAAGTGATATCTTCCGGTGTACTTTCGCGTGGAGCAATTTAGTCCAAGAAAACAGATCACGATATTCCTCTCATAAGTGTAAAATGTGAGTGTGACGATCTATCTAAGTCGCTGTCCCTTTTTAACCTGCTTCAGCCTGATCGACTTGTCTACGCTTTCGAGATCTTCAAATGGGAAAAATTGAGATTTGCCTCTTAATGCCGGGCTTTACTCAATAGTCTAGTTTAAAATTGACGTCCTACCACAAAATATGGTTTCACTTGGTAAAATTCTCAATTCTACACAACTCCTAATGTTAGTAAAATACCACTAGTAAGTTTAAGTATGCAATTCAAAAACCCTTACTTGGGAAGTGTCATATAGGTAATAAAGTAAAATTTGATGCAAATATTGTACCAACTAACGAAGGAACTTTGATTTTGTTTCTCCTATGAGAAAATGAGAATACAACCATTATAGAAGCTCTATTATACAGAAAACTTAATATAATAAGTGAAAAAATAATTTGCAGATATAATAAGCATAATTGAAGATTAAATAATTGTTATTAAGATAAATAAGTTAAAAAAAACATGCTCGGGAGTGAGGTACACAACGAAAAAGTGGTTGCTAATAATCTTTGCTTAAGAATGAATAACCGAAACTACGAGGTGACTTTTTCCAAAATTTGTAGATGTGATAGTTTTTTTTAATTGAAGCCAAAACCAGTAAGATCCTCTATCGCGATAGGTTTGTGAAGGAAGTAGGGAACCAAGAGAAGGTGAAAATATTTGAAAAGTATATAAACATAGATTTGCCTCAATTGAGTCATAGAGAGCACCCAAGCTCCAGATGTTAGCCTAACATGATGGTCCAAGCTGCATCTATACCGCGGATAATCTCATCTGTGAGCGAGGAACGAATCTACAAATCAGAGATCACCAGGCGTATGGAAATCCCAACGGATAAGGACAAATGACCGCAGATAAAAACTCGTATCTTGGCAAAAGTAGGCTTCGATCAAAGTAAGCAATGTTTAAAGCCTCTTGTTTGCTTCTGTTTTGTATGATAGCTTACCTCTATTCGTCTTTTGCAGTCAAATGGCGTTACTAAAACAGGGATATATTTTGCTCTTCAGTATTGTTTGAAAGATTGGTGGGAAAAGTAATGGAAGGTGGGGTTGGAGAACCATAAAATAACCCGTTCGTCTTTGTAGAGAACAGCTTCCAATTCGGGAAAATGATAGCATAAACTGGCATAGTGTCTGAGTGGATGGCGTTTATATAGCGCTATCACTGTAAATCGGAAATCTAACTGAAGCTATTCTCATCGGAATGGATCGTTTGCTTACTACAAAGCTCCTGTGGGTGCATTTAGAATTTCAAAAACATAATAAATCCTATTCAAACCAAGAGAATACAAGCCCCTAAAATTATCATTAGGAAAATTTATATTAAAACGCTGACGTATGTAAATTTAACAAAAAGGAAACTACAACGTTATTAACGTTTAAGATGATAGTGGGTCACAAAGTTAAAATATACTTACAATCAGTAAGATAGTACCTCCAATCAGTAAGGCTCCTGAAAAGATTAAGTACCAGAACGTAGCAGTGATGAAAAAAGGTTAGATTTACTGAAGAGAAAGGAGTGAATAATTGTCGATTCATTTCTTAGCACGGTAATAAAACGCTACAAATTATTGTTCTCATTACTTAATATCTATCTAAAACGAATATACCATTCGTGTTTTGCGTCTTATGAGCCATTTACGCAAAATACGAAAGGTAGTTTGCTTTCTTCAATCAATCTCATCTCAACGAAACTTCTTCCTAACTTCCAAACTTCCGAAATAAACTGTAGAAAAAGCCAAGTCTAAAAGAGCTATGAGGAAGGGATGTAGCCCCTTGCTACTTCATTTACAATATACGAAAATGTTCAGAGTATTTCTAAAAATGCAGCTCTATTTATACCTTGGGGAGGGGAATGTTTACACCCAATATTATTTTGTCCCAAATCCTTCCCAGTGTCGTTCTGAGCATTCAAAATTCGGGAAAACAAAAGTCACTTCGTGAACGGCATTTTCACTGAGCAACAAAGGGTTCAAGAGTGAGTCGCAGTTATTCCTCTTTTTGAAAGCTCTTGAATGATTCGTAAAGGGGCTTAAATGGGGCGGAAGTAGCTTGAAATTAAACAAAGTCAGCAGATCTAAGTCGAGGTCTCTCAATTATTTCAATAACTTTGAAAAAAACAAAAACAAAGTACTCGTATTATCAATTAACAAACATATTATCTTTCCTTACGACCTTCCAAACTTTCGAAGACTCATTAAAAAGGAAAATGGTTACCATCCGACTGACCAACCGACCGACCGACATAGTAACTTATAGAGTCGCATGCACGCGACTAAAATTACGTTATTAAGATTTAGCCATCATTCGAAACTAAATTTCTAAATACATATGACTTCCTTTACGACGAGGGAGAGAAGGAATTAAATAAAAATATGATTGGGGAAAGCGCGAAGGATATAAGAAAGGCTGCATTTGCAAATCTCGTCGATCCCAAATTGTGTGAAAACTTCTCCCTTCAAACTTTAAGCGTAAGTTCGTTGAAAGATACAACAACTCTTGCATTCAGTTTGGAGTTCTTGTACGCACCAAGAAAGACCTAGTTCAAGGGGAAAACTTTATTCTGGTGACAAGTTTCTCAACATTTTGGTCTTTGTTATCGTTGTGTTTGAACTGAAGGTAGAAGTCAGTCACTTCCGAGACTATACCCCAGAATAAAGCTTTTTTTGCTCAACTTCGTTGAAAGCGGACGAACAACTAGTACTAATTTGAATACCCTTTAACAAGCTAAGTAGGCTTTTCATCAAATTCACGATTATCGAGTTGTATTATCTATTTGTGTTTACTATGTCCCCGTGTAAAGCTCAATTCTAATTCCGTCCAGCCTACCCAATTTTATTGCATTTTAAATACCTAATCTGCTTGCTAGCCCGTTGACCACTGTAGCTATTTGTTTTATGTCTGTTTATTGTTGTACCACTTAACTTAAATTATTAATATTTATTAAAGTATATTTTTGCTGACTCCTTTACTTTCCGACCATTGAGCTCATCATAGCCATGTAACAGCCTTTAACTAAGTGAAATTTGGAACTTTCAACCAATACAAAGATTTAAAATAGCATCTATTGGACTAGCCCTCCCTTACTAGGATCTGACCTCGTAACCGGACCTCGGCCTACCCAAAGCTATTAAACGGAAGCCCCCGCGCACTCTAAAATCAAATATAATATATGTATGTAAGGTATATTGAGCTATACCATAACAATGTGTGAGGAGTTGAAGAACATTAAAAAGCGCAACTTATATATATATATATATATATATATATATATATATATATATATATATATATATATATGAGATCGAGAGAAAAAAGAGAAAATATCAAAGCTACACTCTTCTTTGTCCTCCCTATTTTCCCAGTGTTAAGGCATGATTCGTGATTGCCAATTTTTTCTCCCTTCAAATCAGTGCCAGAAAATTCGAACACCCTCTCGACGCCTGTGGCTAACAACCCCTTGTGCAATTTATGTCAGCCGTCAGAAAAAGCGAATTTCGTTTAAACGTCGCTCGAGCACTTCCTCATCTCTCTCTCTCTCCCTCTCTGCGCCCTCTCTATCAGTCTCTGACTTTCTCCCTCTCTCTCGCTCACCCTCTTTGCCTCTAATTCTGCTCGGAATAAATATATGCAAAGGCGGGCACATGTATTTCCTGGTGACCCATTAAATCATGCTTGGGCTTACCACTTTACACCGTAGCATCTCTAGACGGAGTGCAAATGAGTTAGCACTGAAAAAATTATTATGGATTTTGGGGAAAATATTGTTTTTGTATGAAAGGCTGTTTGAATGGGATAAATGAGTCTAAATCATGTTAAATCACACAAAATCAAAATATTATATTCTACGAATTTAATTTTAGCTATGTCTAATACAGATTTCTAGTGCAATATGGCAACAATAAATCATCGTTGTGTGACTACACTCATTTTCCCCACGTGGTGCAGCCACGTTTCGTCAGGGTGTAGTCCAGTTGTAGTCTGTCGAAAGTGCTTGTTTCTGTTCTATTAACTTTCTCAGTAACATTGTAGTGTATTAGTGACAAATTCATATATTATATTTCATTTGAAGTATAAATAACATGATATTTAAATTCAAGGCTGAGAAGTGTATTTGAATGAAACCACATTTACAAAGGAAATAAACCACAATGCAACTGCAGGTTGTAACTCAAACGATTAGTGCAATTAAAAAAATGGAACAATGAGTATGGGTTTCCAAAGAGGGTTAGTAAATGTGATCGGAAACGATCACATTTTAAGAAAAAATAAAAAAAAATAGCCCTCGATGATAGTAAGGAAACTTAATATAATATTTCACGTTAAGTAAAAAAAAAATCAACATTACTTTGCATCCAGGAACAGTTAATAACAAACTCTTGGAAAGAGGAATATACGCATATCGTCTAAGGAAGAAATCTAGGTTTACTCCGACAATAAAGATTTAACGCTATACCTGGGCTAAACATCACATTGCGAAGATTTCTAAGAAATAGGAGCAGAAAAGTCAATCTAAACTTGTGGATTGGGGTATTTATATCATTTATGATTGATAAATATAATAAATGATATAAAATAGAATTAATAATAATAAAATACTTTCCTACACTGTTAATTTCTGATTGTAATACCGTGAAAGAATAACTTTTTCTACACCTTTTCACCCTCAAATTAAAAAATTGAACTTCAAATTTAAAAAGTTGAATTTCATATTTTTAAACAAATGAACTTCAAATTTAAAAAGTTGAATTTCATATTTTTAAACAAATGAACTTCAAATTTTAAAAAACTGGCTTTCATATTAAAAGGTTAAACTTAAAATGTTAAAAGTTGACATTCAAACTAAAAAAAAATAACATTTAAATTAAAAAAGTTGACTTTTAAATTAAAATACTTGGATTTCATATTCAATATGTTTACCTTTAACTTAAAAAAGCTGAATTTCAAAAGAAAAAAGTTTCTTTCAATTGAAAACAAATGAAATTCAATTAGAAAAATGTAATATACTATGAAATTGTGTAAGGTCAACAGCACTAATTTTGCCACCAACCTACGTACAAATATCCTAGTTTTTCGCTTCTCAGGCACTTATTTTTTCATAAAATACCAAAATGAAGTTTCAATTAAAAAGTTGAATTCATATTTCGAAAATTGAACTTCAAATTAAAAAAGTTAACTTTCATATTAAAAAGATGAACTTCAAATTAAAAAAAGTTGACTTTCTTAATTTAAAAGCTGCATTTTTAATTTAAAAAATTACTGAAATTTCTAAATGTTGTTTTTCAAATTAAAATAAATGAATTTCCTCCACCTGGGGGGTAACCCGAATTTATGCCCAAACCATCCTCCCTTGGGTAGGAAGTCGAGCCCTTAGGCCATTTCAGCGCCCAATGGTGACAATTTGGTTGGCCATACGCTGTAAGGTCGTTCCTTGCGACCTGCAGGCGGTTGTGCTTATCTTTTATTTCGGTTACTTTTATTTTTTTACAAGATATTATTTCGGTTTTTCAGAGATCTATTATCTTTATACAGTTAGAAAATACCAGTATTGCAAATTTGCATTTTCAAATATTTTTCCAGTGCACTATTTGAAAAAATACTCACTTGGTTACTGAGAGGGATGAGTTATGTATGGGAACGGTTGCTCGGGACGCGAAAGAGATGCCAATGAGGATACTCGTATGATGAGAATAAATCACACAAGCTATGGAAATAGGCTTTCTAACGTCACGGTACGGAGTAAGCCGAAAGAGAGAGAGAGAGAGAGAGAACATCTTTGGATGACAAATTGAAGAATCCCGAGAGTTGAATCTTGCAAATCGCACCTCATAAAGCTGTCACAGTGGGCCAGAACGAACGCTGTGGGTTCTTGAAGAAGCCAAACAAGAGCAAAAATTTCCTCTAATTATAATTGGCGTGAGTTATTGCCATCAATCCTCTCGGGCAATGAGATTGTTAATGAAGACGCAAAAGTTTCTCTCTCTAACATTCTTCTGGTGATAGTAGTGAAATATTTGGTCAAAAAGGTGGAAGGAGGAAAAAGCGGTGCATCCACTGCGGGTAGCGAAAGAAAGCTTACGCACAAGAAGAGGCCTCTGCATTTAACACTATCCTGATGGTGATAGAGTGAGGCACTGAGTAGCACTGAGGGGGCGAAAGGGAGCGCTGGCGTAGATGAAGGACCCTGTTTTCTATGGTCTAGTTCCTTTTCTAAATGGAAAGGTGTGGATGCAAGACTGCGTGAGTGGAAACACTACAACTTTCTGGACTCTTTGTGGCAGCTCTATACATACAACAGGTTTATTGGGATGTTCCCTTCACTTCCGGGGTAAGATTGTAAAACAGAAGTAAAAGTGCAGGTTTGTTTTGCTCGAGAAACATCCTCACATCGAGTAGCTGGTTGTGTGATGATCTATCTCGCTTACAAGGGAGTTCCACATGAGACAATGACAACTTTATTATTATTACCATTATAAAAATCAATCAAGGCGATGAGATGGAAAGCACAAAGTTTAAAAGCCCTTAAGAGCCAAGGGGGCAGCATTACATGGAAAGTATAAGGAATAGAGAAACGAAAAGTTTCTCACACAATTGAAAAAGTTAACATCACTGTGAGACTTTCACTATCTGACAGATGCAAGAAAGTAACATCGAGAAAACTGTGATGAGTTAAGCTTATAAAGTGAAAAAGATACAGACATTCAACTCAATTGAATATTTAGTATGACCTGGTAACCGTGCTGGAGTATATAACGGAAGCTGTGGAGGGTGATTTACACTAGATGCAATTTTAAAGAAATAGGTGACCAATCACAGCAAACGATGATGTCTAATATTTAACTCAAAATCAGGAAGAAAAATACTTAATCTGCTTAAAGCTCTATCTAAGCGTTTTAAGTTGCATTCTGTTACATATAGCACCAGACACAGTAGCAATACTTAACATGGGACAATATAAAAGAATAAAAGCAATTCTTACGGCATCAATGATATCTTTTGAGTAATATATTTAGCTTCAGTTTCCCCACAAACCACATATTCGAGAAATAGAGGACGCAACTGAGCGCGTTTTGAATTCAAAGTAATGGCAAGTAATCTCTGTGATAAATAATTTGGAATTGCAATACCAGTAATAATGAATTCAGGGTGAGAAGGGTATAACACCCTGTGGGGTTTTCTCCAACTTCACTCCCAACGATTCCACCAGGAGAATGATTTTCAATACAACACGGTTGCGGATATCAGCCATTCTCTGTATACAAAGCTGTTTCATCAGCCTAAGCAAAGCAGACTAGATCTCAGACCACATATCGGCGGTCCACCTAATAAAATGAAGTTGTCCGAGAGCACTGCCTTAGGAACACCAGACAAAACTTAACAAAACAAGCTGAAACATCTATAAATTAACACCGCATAACTTCTCTTAGTCAAAAGTTTGGACAGTACTTCAAGAAAGTGGCTGCAAATACCAAAAGATCTAACTTTGTACATGAGAGTACATCATGGTTAACTCTATCTAAGGCTGAATTAAAATTAAGAAAGACGAGTTTTGACTCATGACCAACATCAAGAAACTCTTTTATGCTGCGTGTGAGAGATAGAAAGACATGGGAGATAATCAGACTTCTTAAAAAACAAACTGATTAGTTAGTAACAATACTAACATCTAAAAATCAAATACGACCCTTGGCCAGAAGGCGCTCAAAGAACTTAAATAACCATCAGAGTGAATAGAAGATGAAAACTCTTTAGGAATTGGAGTAGCACCTCCAATAAGCCAGCATATTGTAAGCTCCTTCCCCAACGTAAATAATTTTTTTAAGCAACAGCAAATTTGCGACCCAGATTATTGGCAATAATACTCTTTTAAAAAAAGAAAGGAATCTTAAAAGAACTCAAACACTAAACGAGTTCAAGTCATTCTTGATCGTGGCAAGTTCAGAAGATTTAAAAGCAAGTAGTGAGCTCAGTTTAATATGAGGAAAACAAAAGGCAAGGCTAACTGTGCACTACAGTATTTTTGTCAAAATCGGAAAAGAGAAGGCGAGCCTTGCCTTTAGAGTTTTGGCAAATAAGACCGCTTGAACATGTGAAGTAAGTATAGGCCACACCAAAGAGGAGCTGCTAAGTGCAAACCACCAGAAATGTGACTGGGATGTACCACATAATATATTTTTTTTGGAGATAACCATAATAGCTCTGGGCAGCAGAGTATGTCTGTTGTGCTAAGAGGCTGGAACACACATACATACATAATGATTCCAAGACTGATTAGAATTTCACGCTAGGCTTATCTACAATCCCCATTAAACAAAGCCTTGTCTTACAATGCATATAAATAATTTTAATGGTAATTATTCTTTAAACGATGGAAATAAAAATACTATTGAAAGCCTTGGTTGGATAATCAACACGAAAAATAAAAAGCCATAATAAATACGACCAAGGTTAGCTTTAATACCTGACCAATTATCCCGTGATTCAAAATGACCGTAATCTATATTGGCTCAAATGGTATAGAGAAGATAGTCTGGACATCAACAGACAATCATGACTAATACGAAAATTTCCGACAGGAAAATTACTATATGTGCCCCTTCCCCCCACTAGTCGCCAATTACACGGGGAAGCTGAGAGTAGAGATGGAAATGAAAGGAAAAATTGCTGCACCATTAATCCCTTTATCCTGACTACACGACTTGGTATTATGATTTAGAACTGAAAGTAAAAAGAACAGAAAGAAAAAAGACAGAGCATTCTAGACTACATCAAACCAGAAGAAGAGCGAGTGGTACAGTTACGAAAGGTAAGATGCTGATTTTGGAAACTGCAGGAGCCACTCCTAAAAGGGCTACCGTTGAACAATTAAACGGTTCATTCGCTGGCCTGAAAGTGATGGATGGTCATATAAACATGGTGTGCAGAGAGTACACGCTATGCGGCAGGTATTATTTTTAGTCCTGCTGGGTACTTACTCCTAATCCCTCTAACTAGTTATGAAATATGTACCTATATGGGGGCATCAGTGTAGTTGCCGTTAACTCGACCATGAAAATATCATACTGGATTTCATATTAGCAGTAGCAAGTGAATGAATATCCATGACCTGACATGACAGCTCTTTAAGAAAAGTTTGAGAAAAAGGCGAAGAAAGATCTTATCTTCTACCAGGTTGCTACAACTTTTAGATTAGATTTTATCAGGGGAGAAAAATATATGTATTTTCTTTAAAGGGACCTACTTTACCCAACGGTTAGTGGTCTTATTTCTGAAAAAGACCCTATCCAGCCGATAGGTGTGTCAGCTTGGTTCCTATGACTACGCTTGACATTGCATGAGTAGTTTGTAGTGGAATATCTTGCCTACTCATCCATCTGAATCAAATTCAACGAAACAGGATAAAAGAACTTTTCGATAATCGTATAGAAAAGTTTGCAAAAATCCAATTAAAAATGAAAAATTGTTAAATTCGTGAGAATACGTTGACATAATTAAGAAAATGTTGCTTAGTAAGAAAACCATTTGTTTGCGATCCAATCGGAAAACATATTCATCATATGGTCTAGACCAGATGTGGGCAAATGTCGCTCCGAGAGCGATTTGTGGCTCCGAAAGCAGCTCCCCTACCCACCCTACGTATTACAAGCTTTTTCAATCATGAAGTACAACAAGTCAAAATATGGCAGCGTGATGTCAGACATTTTAAGAATCACAAATTCTTATAAAATACCTAATTATTCTTCTAATTGAAAAATCACCTCATACAATCTGAAGTTACTGATTAGTTCTGATTTAGTGTCAATTTATGTAAAAACATCACTTAGTTTTAACGCTAATTCAATTTATTAAAACTATTTGTTTTTATGCATTTTACTTCGGTTTATCCTTATATCTAAGTTTATATTTGGAATGAAAATAATGTACAGCAATAAATTAGTATCCCCTTAAATTATACTATCATAGAAAACGAGGAAAATATTTTGCTGCTCTGAAAACTATTCTTGCCGCTCCCCTCAGAAATATTTCTGCCCACCCCTGGTCTAGACAGAACGGAAGCAATAAATATTTATAACTTTCTGCCATCATATTTTTGGGGGCAGTACACAGGCGGTTTTTTATAATTTCCAATAAATTGAGAATATATTACTTCAAATATTAGAGAGATGGATTGGCTTTTGAATTTTTTTATGATATAGCTTTTATCTTGACACCGTTGAGTTCCATGGGCGCTGGTCTGTTGCAATTTTGACCGCAGAAGTGAAGACCTAGCAGCACATCAGCAATAATTTTGTATATTAAAATGTTAAGATGAGAGCACGGCGTATGGAATTCTATATTTTATATGGAAACCTCCACTAAAGAGAGAGAGAGAGAGAAAGAGAGAGAGAGAGAGAGAGAGAGAGAGAGACAGAGAGACAGAGAGACAGAGACAGACACAGAGACAGACTGACACAGAGCCACGCTCATACATAGACAAAGAGAGACAGAGCCAGAGAAAGAGACACACACATGCAGAGTTAGCGAGAGAGCGGTACACAAATATGCACAAAGTTAGAGAGAGAGAGAGAGAGGTGAGAAATAGTGTGTCCAGTGAAGTGTGAGACGCCAATCCAATATATGCTTGCGCCGGGGGATACTCGACACAAGTGTGTGGCAGTGTCTCAATTCGAAAGAGTGAAAAGTTTTCGACAAAGAAAAATGAAATACTTTTTCCCCACATTCCTGCGGGGATTAAAAAATTGGGGGGGAATCAAAGTTTTCTCCTATGATTGGATCAATTTAAAAGAAGTAGAGTTATTTTCACTTTTCATCCCTGAAGGTGGAAGGGAAAGAATTCTATCCATATTAGTGTTGTTGCCTGTGTGTAACAAAAGGAGCGAAACATGATTTGTAGATGTGGGATATAAAGGCCCCTATGAGTAATCAGGAACATGATTTATACCTACGGACACGAGTAGATTTCTAGGTTGTGCAAATATGGGCCCCCAAAACTTTTTTGCCTCTGGAGGTACCAGCCTGTACGCCGTAGAGAATACCTTCAAAAGTGAGGATTGAGAGAATGTATGAATGCTCCTGAGGGTGTATAAGGGAGAATGGATGAAGGTGACTTAGCAACGTTCTCTAAAATTGATTTGTTTAATCGATCCTAAGTTTTGGTCGAAATCTACGACCGCATCTCGGAGATTAAGTCTCTAGTAGAATCCTCTATAAATTCCTCTTATTTAAATTAATACGAGTACTTCCCCCTAGAGCAAAAAGAGTTAGAATGAGCGTAATTAATAAAAATGTAATAATTTTAAGAGCGTTAATTTTTTTTACTTTTTTTATGGTGGTTTGTCTTACCCTCTATACCAAAATTTCTATAGATTGACTTGGCTATAACAGATTTTGTCATCCTCAACTATTTTCGACTCTAGTAATTGTTTTTGCTACTTCACTCCATCTCTTAAACTTTCAATCTTCACGTCAATCTTCATCTATTGAGTAAATGTTGGTTATATCAATTTAAAAGGCGAGAACCAATGAATGAAATTTTACCAGAAAGGTTTACTTAGCCAAGCAGTACTTAGCCGAGTAACCAATAAACAGGCAGGGACACTAAGGGTAAGAAAGGTACGCAATTATCCTCAATGTACATATGGTAAGTTTGCAAAGAATGTCCATTTTCGATAGAGAGGGGGGGGAGTGAGTAAAAAAAAAATATGTTTGTACACACCAGTTCCTTTTTGAATAAAAAAAGGACCGTATATCTATTTATCTTTCTTTTTAAGGCGTTTATGCTCCTTATTCCTGTCCATTTCCATTTTACGGGGGATTGAATTAATCAGTTTTTCATCACTTAAGGATTCGGGGGAATAATAACGCAAAAAAACAGATTTAAAAATAATTTGAGAACCCGTCTGTGAAAATGGCAAGAGCTGAGTCGCATAATAGGGGGAAAATGTTGGAACACAAATGATATGAAAAGAGATGTCGAGTTAAAAGGAAAATGTCCATTCCACTCCCCTTTATGTCAACAAGACTGATACGGGAGAGCTATGGAAGGATGCTTGAATGATGCAAAAGTTTTAAAGGGTGTAGGTGTTTTTTTTTAGGGGGAAGGGGGTATAAGGAAAAAGTGGTATTTGTTAGATGCATCAACAGATGCATCTCTGATGAGGGTTTTTTGAAAAAGAGCCATTGCCAAGTCAAGTCAAATGGGCCTCTACTTCATGGCGATTGCAGCATAACTGTGCATTGGGTGATATGCTTCTCTTTTTCAATATGTTTAAGGGTGGAAGAAAAGAAAGTAGAGATGTAGGACTCTGCTCCTGCGTTTGAATGAAACCCCGCAAGGGGTGCCCTGTGTTGCCTGTTACACACTGTACCTGTAGGAGCTGCACATCCCCCCGGCCTGAGTCCAAATTAGGGACTGAGAGGGGGCTTTCCCCTTGCCCCCTCTCAGAGCCACTCTACCTATTTATTATTAATATTATTAATAATAATTATTATTATTAGCATTATTTTTCTTATATTATCATTCTTATTATTATTAATTAGTAGTAATATTTATAGTGTTATTATTTATAGTATTAGTTGTATTATTAGTATAATTTATTATTATTATATTTATTATTTTTATTTAATATTATTACAGCTATCCTATCAACGTTTTCTAAATGCACTTTGTACCAAGAGGACTATTCCGACCGGGACAGAGTTCAGTTCGGTAGCCATGGTGTTTTGCGGGACAGCATGTTATCCTGAGATCACCGAGCACAAGGGTAGGATAATAATAGGTGATCACCCATCTAATTCGTTTGCGGATGTGCCTATCTCTTCTTCCTTTTACTATCTACCCTCCTACCCCTTTCCAAACTTGTTATTCTATCCAGGGGTTCTGGCTGCCCGGCGCAGTTTCGTCTTCTTATGGTACTAGTCCAGTGATAGTGTATAACGTAAGGTCTCTAACTGGTGCGAGGGCCGAAACCCTGCTTTGCCGGCCAGATGGCCAGAGACGTCACGAAAAAAGATACCTTGAATGGTATCCGTGATGCCTCGAGGGCAATGGCCTCATGGAGCCCTGCCCTGAGCAAGACAAGATCCCGCAGGGGACCAAACCGCAGATGGTCAGATCTTTGATGGGTACAATCTAGCGATTGGTGTCAAACGTAGAACCTAATTTCTTCCTTGTGCAAGCTTCCCTTCACGTGGATCGGGCCCCGAAGAATCAGGAGGAGATGAATGACCTCTTAACCCGGCTAGTGCACCTTTGACAACTAAAACCTTCTTCATTTCGGAGAATGATCTTGCTGAGGTCGGTCCGTCTAGGCTAGGGGCTCCTTCCGGTGCTGGAGAGAAAGGGTTCATTCTCTATCATCCTCAACTTAAAAGAAAAGAAGTATTAGGAGGACAAATGGAATAAAGATTCATCTACTTCAGAGGGAGCTCCGGGGACAGGGGGACACTATTTAGCATTTTCGATCCCGCTGGCTTTAAACAATTTCGGATATTTCGCTCCACCGCTGGCAGCATGTATCCATGGGCAACAAGATCCATAAAGAGAAATCATTAGCTAGCTTGATTGAGATAAGAGCCAAAGGTGAGATTTTTCTCAGACTGGAGCCTTCTGGCGAATGTGTAAGATTCTTCTGAGGCGGCGATGATTAGTGCCCTTTGGATATTTAATTGATCGTCAGTGAGTGTACGCCGCACTCTACCATTAAATTCGTAAAAGGAATGGATTAGGTCACCACTTCCGTTAAACGAATTCCTTCTGTATACGGCTAAAGTCGGGTTTATTTGAAGTCAGTGTAAATTGCTCCAAGGTGATACATGATAAGTCTTTATCGTGTTTGGCCCAGTTGTTTACACGCCCATTCGAAACAATTTTGAATGTTCTACTCACCATGGGCACTCACCTGGAAGAGCTATCGGCACAAAGGGCTTACACTCATCCCAGACTAAAGCCAGGTCTTCTACTGGTTGTTCATATATCTGATCTTGCTGGTGTTCACAAAGTTTAATGAGGGGAGATTGCAGGAGTAATTAAATATGGGACTTTCAGCTTCCCCCAAAAACACAATTACCTACAGCAAAACGTACACCATTGTATCTCTTAGACACCCCTCTCACTACATTCAAAACCTATAGCATCATCCGAAAAATGTGTTATAAGTTTCAATATTCTAAGGCATCCCACTACTGTGAATCAATTCACCATCAGACACAAAACAATAAACACACATAACAAGAGAGGAAAACAAATCACCAGATTCAAGCCTTCTTAAAAACACTGTTCTACACGACATTGTTCAGGCGAAACATTCCTCTTATACCGCACACGGATCACCATCAAAGATTTCAGTGCCGTCACCATCCCATACCAAATAGCTCCAAAGACAATGCCTTGAAAAACACCGAAATTTGAACTTGCTGGCAAGAGTAACTTGACATCTTTGATATTTACAGAATATGAAGAACTATGTCACCTTGAGTAAAATTCACTGATACGTCGTACAGGAACTTGGGAGACTGCGAGTAAGTTGGAGGATGTAGGGAGTTCGTCAAGGAGGCATGTCAAAATGAAGCACTCTAATCAAGGGTCAATTTAAGGAAAGAGACACCAAATCGAGGTACTTAGGTAGGTAGGAACTGTAGCAAGGATCTAAGGGTGAAATATTCTTCCCATTTATATGTAAGACAGAAGAGAGATACATTCTGCCTATCTATGAAATCTAAGAAAGAGACATTCTTCTCAATTATACGATCTAAGCAAGAGACATTTTTCTCATTTATAAAATCTAAGCGAGAGACTATCCAATTTATAAGATCTAAGCGATAAACTTTTTTGGAATTTTTATGATCTAAGCGAGAGACATTCTTCCCATTTTTTGGATATAGCCTAGAAACACTTACTATTTATAAAATATAAGCGAGGGACATACTTCTCATTTATTGGATCAAGAGTAAACACAGTCTTCCAATTCATAAGAAGTAAGAGAATTACATTCTTCTCATTTATAAGATCTGAAAGAAAGATATTCATCTCAAATATAAAATCAAGGGAAGTTATATTCTCCCCATTTCTAAAATGTAAGCGAGATACATTCTTTCCATTGATAAAATCTAAGCGAGAGACATTTTTTCCATTTATAGATATAAACGAGATCAATTATTTCCAATTAGAAGATCTAATCGAGAGACTTTCTTTCCATTTATAAGATGTAAACAAGATACATTCTTCATCTTTTTAAAGTCTAAACCAGAGATATTTTCCAGAGTTAGTAGAATTCAGCGAGAGATGTTCTACGTTTTATAAGATTCAAGCAATAGAACTTCTTCCCATTTAGAAGATCTGAGCTAGACATTCTTTCAATTTCTAAGATCTAAGCGAGTGACTTCTCATTTATAAAGTCTGAGTGAGAGATATTTATCGCAATTATAAGATGAGAGCCAGGCATATTTGTCCCATTTATAATGATCTAAGCCAGAGACATTTTCCATTTTTAAGCTGTATGTGAGCGACGTTCTCCGATATACCGGGTGTACCAGGAAAAAAGTTAACCTTACTTTGAATTAGTATAACTCCAAAAATATTAGAGGTTTTTGGTTCTTGCCAAAATTGTTTTATTTGACAGCTATTTACCTGTCAATCCTGGAAATTTCATTAAATTCCCTTTCATGATTTTGATACACTAATGGGTTTAGTGATGGATATCAAAAATATGTTTGCGCAAGGAAGTAAAATAATGAAACCAAGCCTAGGAAGGCTAGGGCACCGTGCACTTTCAAGAGAAGCGTAGGGAGCCTAGGTAGCCTAGGTCACTGTGCCATTCTTCAAGCAAGGCCTAGGTCATTTTATAGTGGTTTTTCAGCCACGCTGTGGTATGGTCTCGTCATTATTGCTTACTAAACAAATGAAAGCGTTTTTGTGTAAAAGTTTACTTCCATAGAACCTTTTTAATCATGAAATTAACAAAAGATCAACGCGTATTTGTAGTCCCAAACTTTATTAAGACTGGCAGTATTAAACAAGTACAAGATTCATTTGAACAATGTTTTCCAGGTAGGCATCTACCAAGCCAGCCCAAAATTTGAATAAATGTTCGCAAATACCAACATGAAAGAACATGCTTAAATCTAAATAAAGGTCGTTTGGGTCGTATGAGAACCATAAGAACAACAGAAATATCGAAAATGTTCAGATGACACTTCTTCAAAATCCACATGTATCAGTCAGAAAGAATGGGTTACAATTGTCAAAGTCATTTAACCGCATTATTAAACATGACCTAAAATGGCATCCCTATAAGATGCATGCAAGACACCAGCTTCTTGAAACTGATTTTCTTTGTTTTAGATAATTTATCGAATGGCTTTTCCATAAACCTGCTAGTTTCTTGGAAAACATTTTGATTGGTGACGAGGCAGCCTTTTTCATGAATGGAAAGGTAAATAGCCAAAGTGATTCGTCTCAATCTTAAGGATGTGACGACGCGTTGATTCATTTGATATAAATATTAGAAATTTTGATTTGTTTATATTTTCAAAACCATGAACAATTTTAAATAACTTTATTATGTCCCCGCGTATGCGTCTCTGTCTATAGAGAATAAATTTAGAGGTTTAATATTGTCCTCGTACTTCTTTGATCTCAAGTGCGGAACCATATTGGTCATTCGTCGCTGGACTCGATCTAATATTTCTGTGTCGAACTATAGATTTGGTGACCTAAACTGCACACAATATTTCAAATGTGGCCTCACAAGTGCATTATTAAGTTTAGAATACTCGTTTTAGACTTGTTTTGAAATGTATGACCTATGAGACTAAGTATCCCGCTTGCCTTTTTCACTGTCTCCATGCATTGCTTACTTGGAACTCTTTACACTGAGATCTTTTTCTACTTTGACGTTTGGTAGGTCGCTTCCATCCAGTTTGTAGTTGGTTCTCACGTTGTTTTTACCAATAAAGGTAACTGCACTTGGCAACGTTACAATTTATTTACCATTTGCTCGCTAATTCATCCAGTTAGTTTATGTCTTCTTGAATCAGTACACGGTTTTGGTATGTTTTCCACTGCCGCCAATTTTGGTATCATCTGCAAACATTGATAATTCGTTTATTATTCTGGTGTCTATGTCGTAAATGTATATGAGGAAGAGTACTGGTCCAAGCATTGATCCCTGAGGCACGCCGCTTGTTACTGGAATATAGCTGTAGGAGCTGCACAAATTACTACATTTGACTTCTTTTACTGAGCCAGTTTTCTATCAATTTAACAACTTTCTCTACTATATTATGAGCTTTAATTTTGGACATCAATCGTTTGCATGGCACCTTATCAAATGCCTTTTGAAAATCAAAATACACAATATCAGCAGCTCGGTTTCCATCATATACTTTGAATATTTCGTGAAAGAAATACATTAAGTTTGTCAAGCATGATCGTTTTCAACGAAATCAATTTTGGGGATCTTTTATAAGGCTTTTCGTTTCTAGGTGATAGAGAATTGTTTCTATCATTATTCTTTCAAATATTTTTCTAATTACTGAGATTAAACTAATAAGTCGGTAGTTTTCGGTACGGGGGCACTCTAATCTTTTGAATATTGGTGTAACATTCGCTATTTTCCAATCGTTCGGTATAACATTCGTTTCTAAACTTTTATTCAATATATGTGGCAAGTAGACCGTGAATGTTTCGCGTATTTCATATAAAATGTGATAGTGGATACCTCTGAACCAGGATAACTATTTAAATTAATTGCTTTTAGGCCTTCTCTGACTTCGTTTTCAGAAATACAAATTCATTTAGAGTTTGTTCATTGTTGTCAAACAAATCCACTGGAACTGGAATGGTGGTCTTATGTTCTGTAGTAAACATGGAAGCAAAAGATTTATTGAGAATTTGGGCCATCTCCCCATCATCATTCAAAGTGACGTTATTTTCCGATAGGAGCGGACCAATCGATGGGAGGTTGTCTTTTTACTATTCACATAGCTAAAGAATAACTTAAGATTGGTTTATTTTTGCTGAACGATAGATTCTTCCAAGTTTCTTTTGGAGGATTTTAACAGCTTATTCGTTTCTTTTTCTAACGTTTAAAGTTATTTTCATATACAGTTAATTTTGTTCTCCAAAATCTATTGAATGCAGCCTTCTTTTATCCAAGAGCCTTTTGAATTTCTCAAAGTCAAATATATTCTTCCCATTTATAAGACTTAAGTGAGAGACATTCTATTTTTTAAGAGCTAATCATGACATATTCATCACAATTTTAAGATATAAGTCCTAGACATTCTTCCATTTATTACATATATGTAAAAAACATTCTCTCATTTATAAGAACTAAACCAAAGTTATTCTTTCCATTTATAATAGCTGAGCGCGACATTCTATTTTTCAGATATAAGAGAGAGAATTTCTCCCATTTATACTATCTATACAAAAGACATTCTTCAAATTTCTAAGATATAATGGACAGACATTATCCTATTTCAAGATGTAAGCGAGAGACATTCTCCAATTTATAAGATCTAAGGGGGAGACATACTTCGTATATATAATATCTAAGCGAAAGACATTTTCACATAAATAAGATATAATTAAGAGACAGTCTCGCCTTTATAAGTTAAAAGCGAGAAACATTTTTCCCATTCATAAGCTCTGAACGAATGTCATTCATCTCAATTATAAGATCTAACTCAGAAACATTCACAATTTTTAAGACCTGAGCGAGACTCAATTTTCCATTTATAAGATCGAGATGATGGATATTCGTACATTTTTAAGTTCTACCTGAAACAATCCCCTATTTATAAGATATAAGCGAGGGACATTCTCCCAATAAAATATCAAGTTGAAGGACATTCTTCTCCTTAATACGATCTAAGCGAGAAACATTCATCGCAATTAGAAGATCTGAGCAAGAGATATTCCTCCCATTTATAAGATCTAAGCGAGAAACATTCATCGCAATTAGAAGATGTGAGCGAGAGATATTCCTCCCATTTATAGGATCTAAGCGAGATAGATTCTTCTATTTATAATATCTAGGTGTATTACATTCTCCCATTTATAAGATCAAAGCGAGAAATTTCTCCCATTTATATGTTCTAATGGACATTCTGAAAATTGTAAAATCTAGGCGAAAAATATTCTTCCATTTATATGATCTAAGTCAGAGACATTCATTCAATTTATAGGTTTAAGCCAGAGACATTTTACCATTTATAAAATCAACGTGACATACATTCCCCCATTTTTATATGCTCTATTCATCTACATTTGGGAGAGAGACGGTGCCATTTATTAGATCTCGACAAGAGAAATTCCACACTTTTTTAAGATGTAAGCGAGAGACATTCTTTCGTTTATAAGATCTAAGGGAGAGACATTCCTGCCAATTTTAATATCTACTAAGCAAGAGACATTCTCTTTTTTATAAAATCTAGGCACGAGACATCCTGCCAATTTATAAAGTCTGTCGTAGAATGGACTTTCGACGATATACCATGTATAACTATTCGTTGAGGGAACTCATTTAATTATCTTTAGAGTGCGTGGATGTCTGGGTTGACCGATATTATGTATCTGCGATATGCTTAAGAAGTGGAACTGAGCTCAAGGATAATAATATTGCTATAATTAATAAAATAGAGTTTTATTAATAAAAACTATCAACGACACACAAAACGGAAAATATTAACATAAACAGAGAATGGAAAGGGTCGTGGAAAATCTAGCTAATCCGAGGATAAAAGAGATTTTAAAAAGGTAAAACAAATCTAAAGTTAAAGGGATGGGATGGTTCGCTAAACCATTTAAAGCACAGGATAGGGTTGACAAAAGGGTTAAATGCTCAAAGGCAACGTTCAGCTTACGTAAATACACTTGTTGTGCAGAGGAAGGTTACGTGAAGGAATTTTCGGTCCGCTGGCGAGTTCCAGCCGAAGGGGGGGGGGAATTAAATGATTCTGACGTGACGTCTTGGGAATGAGAACCGTTTCTTGACGAACGGGCTTGGAGAACAATGGCTGTTCTACATTGTTCTCTTCTGAACAACAGGGGGGGTGAGAACCGTCTCTTGTCTACGGGATCGAGAACAATGGCTGTTCTAATGTTGTTCTCTTCTAAACAACAAGGGGAAAGGGTGAGAACCGTTTCTTGGCGAACGGGCTGGAAGAACAATGTTGTTCTACGTTGATCTCTTCTGAACAACAGGGAACGGGTGAGAACCATTTCTTGTCAACGGGTTCAAAAGAACAATGGCTGTTCTAACGTTGTTCTCTTTCTGAACAACAGGGGAAGCCTAGTGGACCTGGCGTCACAAAGGCTCGAACCTTGGCACTCAAGGGATATTGTCCTTCTTCTGGACAAGTGATGGTGGATCTCGAGGTCGAGGGCCCTTTGGTGCACAAGGTGAGACTGGACCGTAGTGATGTCTCGCGAAGAAAATCTGGATCTCTAATCTGATCTTAGTGGTAAAGTTTCCAAATAAATAGTCGGAACATCCCCTTGGCGTGGGGGACAATGGAGTGGGGGCTTCAATGGAATGCACAGCCGAGCCTGAAAACAATACCTTATCTGCCACTAAGCCTAACTCACTCTGGTGAGGTCGACGCATGAGGCGAACGGGGGAAGATAAACCTCCTTGTTTAAACATTGACTCAGGTGGCTGCGATAAGGCATCCGGCTTCAAAGCGAAGATGCACGTGGGTAGCATCGTGGTTTTAAATAACATGTGATAGTGGTTGAAATTAAGCGGCCTTAACCCGTTCTATCACACCCCTCCATTCCGGGGGAAGTGCTCACTTCGAAAAAAAAGAGAAAAGGGACAACGATAAAGCTCCGTTGTGGGGAACTCGTTTTCTTGTACCAACCGTACCTTCATGCACCTAACTAGTATTACCTCAATACATATGATTATTTTAGATCTTTTGATTATAGGGGAAAATAACCTTTAATACAAACTTAATAAAAAAAAAGGGGCATGGAACAATGAAATGATATAAAATTAGTACATATGGGACAAAATAATTTATACGTAATTTAATAAGTACAAATATATATACATACAAAAAAAATAGACATTAAGCGTTACAAAATTCAGACATATACATTAACTAATTATATTCAAAGAGAATCTAATTTAAGTCGTTACCTACGCTATTCGGTAACGCATTCCTACTGAGTGCGTCAGCGACCTGGTTATCGGAACCTTTTATATAATTTATTTTAAATTTATACTCGTGCAAGAGTAAACTCCAGCGCATGATTCGGCCGTTGGAGTGTCGCACATTCCTAATATAGGCTAACGGACGGTGGTCGGTTCCTATCTGAAATTCTTTTCCTATCAAGTACATTTTGAATTTGTCTATAACCCAGATAATTGATATAGCTTCCTTCTCTATAGTGGCATATCTCTTTTCGCGTGGTAATAATTGGCGACTAGCATATGCAACTGGATTTCTCGTTCCGTCATCCTTATATTGAAGGAATACACCTCCAATGCCCTCGTTGCTCGCGTCGGTCTTAATCCCAAAGTATTTTTCCGGGTTGGGCAACTTTAAAATGAATGCAGAAATGAGCTTACTCTTGAGCTGAGTAAAATGGGAAACAGCGACATCATTCCAACGTAGACGATCGAGGGAATTCTTTTTTAAAAGGGAGCTGAGGGGTGCCGAAATTACAGCGAAATTCGGAACAAATCGCCGATCATAAGAAGCTGATCCTAGGAACGATCTTAATTGCTTCTTTGTAATCGGGAGGGGCATGTCGGCGATTGCCTTAATCTTGTCCTCTTGGGGACCTAACTGGCTTTATCCTATTTCGAAACCCAAGTATTTTATGGTTTCGTGGGCAAAATGGCATTTGCTGGGGCCAATGGTGAGGCCATTTTCGCGCAGTCGCTCGAAAAGAGCTAATAGAGTGGTTAAATGGTGGCCCTATTCAAATAGTTCTTGTAGCTGATTCTTTTGATGTGGTGTCAGCTGCGCGTTAATATCCAGGTCAGAGGGTTCAAAAGACTTGCCTGGTAGGGAAGGAGGAGGGTAATCGGCATCAGGTTGGATGCACACTGTCTGTATTACATTAAGGGACTCCGCGGGGTAATCTTCTTCAAGCGCCGATGTTTCGTCCAGTGCTACGAACGTATCTCCATTGGCGCGTTGGGGGTACTTTTTTCTTTGGGTCCACGGACAGTCTCCGTGTCCTTGTCTTGCGCCTTATCACCTAAGGGTGTTAGTAATTCACACTCCTTTTGTGCCGTCCTAAAGTCCTGGTTAAGGATCTCCGAGAATTCGGACGGTATCGAGGTTCTGAGGGGGACGGACTCCTGGGCTTCCTTCTCAGCTTGACCTCGAGTAAGGGCGGCCTTGGACACAGGGTCGGAGCTTACTTGAGGGCTCTGTCATATAAGTACAGAACAGAATTTTATGGGTGCTGAAATGACTTCAGCCCAGCCATCATAATATTGACACTGCAGGTAACATCTAACGACGGGGAATCGGTTCGCCCGCCCAAGTTAGTCATGTACCACCGCCGTGTTTTTGTGGTTTGGGTCCACTGGGGGGAGGAGCTCGTCGGACACGATAAAACACGTACATCCTGTGTCCCTGACGAGAGTCAAGACTCAGCAGCCGTTCACGCTGCCCTCCTCAAATTTCAAAGTTCCCGATGAACTTTTATCGAAAATAAAATTTACCTGATGGCCTGACGGAGGGGGAGAAGTTTCTGCTTGGGTCTGCACCATGGGGGAGCTGGAGTGGCATTAATCTGGTGAACTTGGTGGGCTTGTCCGCTCTTAAGCCTAGAATTTGGGGGGCAATTCCAGCTCGTGTGGTTTTCTACACCACAGGTGAAGCATATGATTGGTCGCTTCGGGAAGAAAGATTGAGGAGAAATCTTAACGGGAGGTTTGGAGTCCCGTTGTTGGTTTTGGGGAATGAAGTTTTGAGGTTTACGCGGCCCGGAAACTTCGTCAGCTTCCCTGGGAAGGGGCGCGAATCCTTTCTTCTTTCCTAGTTGGGGGGTTGTGAGAAGTTCGATTCTCCTTTGAGTATAAATTATAGCTTGCGGCATAGACATCCGCTTCTTCGGTACATTCTTTAAAGGTCTGGCACCGACGATCCTTGACGAACGCGCGGATCTCCGTTGGAAGAAACGCCAAAAATTGATCCTGCAACACGAAGTCGGTTACGGACTCGTTGTTAGGATCAACCTTTGAGGATTCTAACCCGAATTTAAAATTCCTCTGAAGAATGTATCCGAATTGACGGAACGTCTGTCCGGGTTTAAAACGACCTCCTCGAAATTCTTGGCGGTAGAAATCGGGAGTCATATTATGAGCGGCCAATAACTCAGAATTTAAGGTGCTGTAGTTAATTGTACATTCAGATGGTAAAGATCTAAAAATTCTGCGCAATTTACAATTAAACAAGGGAAGTAATCTGACTACACCTTCAGCCTCCAGATATATGTTATTGATTTCGAGGATCTTTTCGAAGTGGGCTAAAAATGCTCCGAAATCCTCTCCGTACCTGAAATTGGGGAGCTTTAGGGGGAGATTGGGATGGGGGGCTTCTGAACGTGAACTGGCTGACTGTATTTCTGCTTCAACACGAGCTAATTCAATCTGGTGGTAAAGCTCAGCTTGTCTTTTCCGTTCCTTTCTTTCTCTTTCTTCTCGTTGGATTTCTCTTTCTCTTTCTTTTTCTTCTCGTTGGATTTCTCTTTCTCTTTCTTTTTCTTCTCGTTGGATTTCTCTTTCTCTTTCTTCTCGTTGGATTTCTATTTCTCTTTCTTCTCTTAACTTTTCTCTTTCCATTTTTTGCTCCTCTTGAACGTAGTCAATTAATTCTTCTCCGGAAAGTCCCAAGGACTCTCCTTGCGCTTTAAATCTAGCTAATCCGAGGATTAAAAGAGATTTTAAAAAGGTAAAACAAATATAAAGTTAAAGGGATGGGATGGTTCGCTAAACCATTTAAAGCACAGGATAGGGTTGACAAAAGGGTTAAACACTTAAAGGTAACGTTCAGCTTACGTAAATACACTTGTGGTGCAGAGGAAGGCGACGTGAAGGAATTTTTGGTCCGCTGACGAGTTCCTGCCGCAGGGGGAGGAAATAAATGATCATGACGTTGCGTCTTGGGAATGAGAACCGTTTCTTGATGAACGGGCTTGAAGAACCATGACTGTTCTACGTTGTTCTCTTCTGAACAACAGGGGGGGGGGTGAGAACCGTCTCTTGTCTACGGGATTGAGGAACAATGGCTGTTCTAATGTTGTTCTCTTCTAAACAACAAAGGGTAAGGGTGAGAACCGTTTCTTGGCGAACGGGCTAGAAGAACAATGGTTGTTCTACATTGTTCTCTTCTGAACAACAGGAGGGGGGAGTGAGAACCGTTTCTTGTCAACGGGCTCAAAAGAACAATCGCTGTTCTAACGTTGTTCTCTCTGAACAACAGGGGAAGCCTAGTGGATCCGGCCTCACGAAGGCTCGAACCTTGGCACTCAAATGATATTGTCCTTCTTCTGGACAAGTAATGGTGGATCTCGAGGTCGAGGGCCCTTTGGTGCATGTAGAAGAATGGTCAAACCCCCCCCTCCGTTCACTCGTGATGCAGTCCCAAGGCGGTTACCGCAAGGACATCCACCCCAGGCATCGGCGAGTCAAAAGCTTAACCAAAACGTGGCACAACTCGCTGCCATGAAAGACCCTAAAGGTCAAAAGGTAAGAGCTCCCCCAGGAGACTGAGATCCAGTTTCACGTTGAACAAGAAATTGGAGACGGGTTTCTCCCAATCTCGATGGCTAACAAGGAGCCGATGTTTGACTTCGTGGGAAAGACCGTTGGGAAAAAGAACTCTCCTGGGGCCGTCCTCAAGCCCCTCTCCCCCTTACCACTCCCCCAGTTGGGGTGCGAGGTATAAATGAGGAACTCTGAGGAAAATCGGGGTAGTATACGTCAGTCTCTAGGTGACGAAGTCCTCGGATCCACAACCGAGCTACCGAGACTGGAGAGGTAGTGTACTTGGCTCGCCAGACCAAGAAGTACCCTGCAAGAGAGGCAGGGCTACCTACCTTAAGGGGCTAAGAAGAAGCTCATCCTTGACCTAAGTCCCTGGTTATCAAACCAAACGATAAGTTAACTTTGGTAAGTTCAACTTACTCTCGCCAGAGAGACTCCTCATATCCTGGTGCACCTTAAACACCAGGGGTATTCCTCGTCCTTGAGGAATTAAGAAAAGAAGAAGGAAAAGGCTCCCCCTCGCGCCCGTTATTCGGTGGCCACACCAAACTTTAAGCA
Organism: Ceratothoa steindachneri; assembly: GCA_963969495.1. Taxonomy (NCBI): domain Eukaryota; kingdom Metazoa; phylum Arthropoda; class Malacostraca; order Isopoda; family Cymothoidae; genus Ceratothoa; species Ceratothoa steindachneri. The sequence continues at coordinate 47,047,511 of OZ018330.1, read as the reverse complement.
ACTTATTCTCGCCAGAGAAACCCCCCTCCGTTATCCTCGCCCTTGAAGAAGACCCTTCCCGAGTTCATTCCTCGTCCATAAGGAAATAAGTAACGAAGGAGAAAAGCTCATCCTCAAGCTCGTTACTCGGTGATCACACCGCACTCCAAGTTAACTTGATTTAAGAAACAAGTTCGACTCACTCTCGCCAGAGAGACCACGACTGCCTAGGTGTTGCATAAAGCACCGTCTTGGTTCTCGTCCTTAAAAAACCCTTTCCCCCGGAAGAACGTGTGGACCCCCCAGCTGCTACCCTCGCCAAAACGACCGTGGAATTTCGCCCATCTACAACTGGACACACGGCTCGCGTCGTGAGTCAATAACATTTTTTGAGGCCCTTTAAACTTCACATGAGTCCGTAAGCCTAATTCTTATATTATTGTTTTATCTAGAGAAAACGTTAACCAAATTTTGGAGGGTAAACTAATTTAATTAATTCTTGTTTATAATAATATTTAGAGTATTGCTGTAGTTAATGTATAAAGGTTGGGTATTATATGGTTAAAGACAAAATATAAGTTTATTTGGGATTAATGTTCGTTTCTCTTATATATATCCTTACGTGTTGCAGAACGGCTCTGTTCTTTAAGATATTCTTATAATATCAATATATTAGACACTCTTAGCACTCTTAGAATAGAACAAAAAAAAGAGGGGGCATTCTACGACACTAAATAAAAGTGGTGTCAGGTAAGTAGGGTTTTTATCAGAAAGAATTTTACGACATAATTAAAGTGGTGTCAGTTTTTGTAGGTTGTTATTAGAAAGAACCCAGCAGTGTCTAATTTAGAAAGAGCAAACACGTAAAGGAATATCAGATCAGGAATAAAAGAATAATTGACGAGAGGAAAATTGGTAGAGTTAGGGTGGTAACAAGCTAAAGGTAATTGGTAGGTCAAGTGGTAAATTTGTTGTCGGGAGTGGTATTTCAATCAGCATAGTAGTGGGATTAAGGGTAAGTCATGCTTAGCGCTACCTGGTGAGTGGCGGCATAATTATCTGAAAATACAGAAAGGAAAAATCGACGGACCAACACGAAATGGATCCAGTCAAAAGATTTTACCAACAAGCCCAAAGTCTGGGACTTGAAGGCACAGAAATGCATGACTACGTCATGGCAGAACTCAGAATAGATTGTGTAGAAGAAGAAAGAATTTGGGATATAGAAAAAGAACAAGAATTAATAAAGTTTGAGAGAGAAACAGAGGATATAAAAAGAGAGGGTAAAAGAGAACGTGAATTAATGGAAATACGGATGAACCAGAAAAGTGAAGAATCCCGAATACAGCGGAAAATAGAAACAGAGGAAAGAAGAATGCTCAGAGGAGGTAAAACAAGCGAAAGAATAATACTGTTGAAAAGAGAAGCACTAGAATTCAAAAGAAGGATAGAAATGGAAGATAAAGAAAGAAGACTAAAGATAAAGCTGGAAGATGAAGAAAGAAGAACTCGACGGGAGAACGAAATAGCGAAAGCAGAACAAGAAGCCGAGGAAAGGAGAATGAAGATGGAAAAAGAGTCGAAAGAGAGGAGAATAAAGATTAAAAAAGAAATAGATGAAAGGAGAATGAAGAGGGAAAAAGAACGTGCTCAAGCTGAAAGAGAAGTGAGAGAAGAAAAGGAAAGATTGCTCGCACTCGAAAGAGCACCTATCGAGAATCTCATAGAGGCCGAGGAAGTTGTAACCCGGCCTGGACCTAAGAAAGGACCATCGAGGGAAACCCAGCCCAATGGGGTAACGATAGAAGAAATAGGAAGTAGGAATGAGGTACCAGCAGGAGTACCTAAGGAAGAACCTACGAGAAGAACCCAGCCAAATGGGGTTATCAGGGAAGAAGAAGAAGGTAGAGTAGAGGTACGAGCAGGTGTACCTGAGGAACTACCGGCGAAGAGAAGTGAGTCAAATGAGTTGACAAGGAAGGAGGAAAGAGGTGCTATTGCGATACACCCAGGTAAGACTAATCAAATGGTAGACGCGGATGAGTATCCCCTACCCCTAGTAGTCTCCTCCCCGAACGGAACGTCCACGGAGTTACCGCTAAATCGCCAAGTCGTAGTGAGCGCCAAGCCCATTAACGACCTCGCAGGAAAAAATTTTCTCGATCCCCAAAGATCGAACCCAGACACGATCTTCCCGTGTACCTGGTTAAAGGAGAGCTATGGGACCTACGCTCCCATCAATTATGCCCCGCTACAACAGGCCGCTCTAGCCATAATGTTCAGTTTAAAAGTAGTCAAGTACCATAAGAAGGGTAATTCGAGTAGGTTGAAATACCGCTACCATTTAGTACCATACTTGGGTAGACTCAATAACTAGAACGGCCGACTCAGGCGCGGTAGAATAATGGTCACAGAGCACCATTTTAGGATCAGCTACATCAAAGGAGCCGATAATGTACAGCTGCTCTATAGGTGGAGACGAAAAACCATGGAGGGTTATTTCAGTACCTAATGAGCGTGAAACCATGTTTTCATTTGTTGTTCGTGTTAATATTTATCGGTAGGATTTAAGTTCTCAAAAACTTAGAAAGGTAAGGAGGTAGCTTGTTTTGTTGTTTTTTTTGTGGGTAATCGATGAATTAAGGTTTTTTAATTTTCTATGTAAAATTGTATTGCGAGTAGGTCTAGCTCGACACATTGCCTGTGTAAACGCGCGCGTGGGCGCTCATGAGTAAGGAAACTTAATGTAAGAGAGGGCTCAAAGAAATACAACTTTGCTAAGCTCGACTAGGTTGAGTAAGTTGTTTTGAGTTCCCGGGAGCATCCCCCGCTCCCCATTAAGTTCTTAGGTGGGAGGTGTGTAGAAGAATGGTCACCCCCTCCCCCCTCCGTTCACTCGTGATGCAGTCCCAAGGCGGTTACCACAAGGACATCCGCCCCAGGCATCGGCGAGTCAAAAGCGTAACCACAACGTGGCACAACTCGCTGCCATGAAAGACCCTAAAGGTCAAAAGGTAAGATCTCCCCCAGGAGAGTGAGATCCAGTTTCACGTTGAACAAGAAATTGGAGACGGGTTTCTCCCAATCTCGATGGCTAACGAGGAGCCGATGTTTGACTTCGTGGGAAAGACCGTTGGGAAAAAGAACTCTCCTGGGGCCGTCCTCAAGCCCCTCTCCCCCTTACCACTCCCCCAGTGGGGGTGCGAGGTATAAATGAGGAACTCTGAGGAAAATCGGGGTAGTATACGTCAGTCTCTAGGTGACGAAGTCCTCGGATCCACAACCGAGCTACCGAGACTGGAGAGGTAGTGTACTTGGCTCGCCAGACCAAGAAGTACCCTGCAAGAGAGGCAGGGCTAACTACCTTAAGGGGCTAAAAAGAAGCTCATCCTTGAGCTAAGTCCCTGGTTATCAAACCAAACGATAAGTTATCTTTGGTAAGTTCAACTTACTCTCGCCAGAGAGACTCCTCATATCCTGGTGCACCTTAAACACCAGGGGTATTCCTCGTCCTTGAGAAATTAAGAAAAAAAGAAGGAGGTAGTATACATCAGTCTCTAGGTGACGAAGTCCTCGGATCCACAACCGAGCTACCGAGACTGGAGAGGTAGTGTACTTGGCTCGCCAGACCAAGAAGTACCCTGCAAGAGAGGCAGGGCTGCCTACCTTAAGGGGCTAAGAAGAAGCTCATCCTCGAGCTAAGTCCCTGGTTATCAAACCAAACGATAAGTTAACTTTGGTGAGTTCAACTTACTCTCGCCAGAGAGATTCCTCATATCCTGGTGCACCTTAAGCACCAGGGGTATTCCTCGTCCTTGAGGAATTAAGAAAAGAAGAAGGAAAAGGCTCCCCCTCGCGCCCGTTATTCGGTGGCCACACCAAACTTTAAGCAACTTATTCTCGCCAGAGAAACCCCCCTCCGTTATCCTCGCCCTTGAAGAAGACCCTCCCCGAGGTCAGTCCTCGTCCATAAGGAAATAAGTAACGAAGGAGAAAAGCTCATCCTCGAGCTCGTTACTCGGTGATCACACCGCACTCCAAGTTAATTTGATTTAAGAAACAAGTTCGACTCACTCTCGCCAGAGAGACCACGACTGCCTAGGTGTTGCATAAAGTACCGTCTTGGTTCTCGTCCTTAAAGAACCCTTCCCCCCCGGAAGAACGTGTGGACCTCCCAGCTGCTACCCTCGCCAAAACGACCGTGGAATTTCGCCCATCTACAACTGGACACACGGCTCGCGTCGTGAGTCAATAACATTTCTGAGGCCCTTTAAACTCCACATGAGTCCGTAAGCCTAATTCTTATATTATTGTTTTGTGTAGAGAAAACGTTAACCAAATTTTGGAGGGTAAACTAATTTAATTAATTCTTGTTTATAATAATATTTAGAGTATTGCTGTAGTTAATGTATAAAGGTTGGGTATTCAATGGTTAAAGATAAAATATAAGTTTATTTTGGGATTAATGTTCGTTTCTCTCATATATATCCTTACGTGTTGCAGAACGGCTCTCTTCTTTAAGATATTCTTATAATATCAATATATTAGACACTCTTAGCACTCTTAGAATAGAACAAAAAAAAGAGGGGGCATTCTACGATACTAAATAAAAGTGGTGTCAGGTAAGTAGGGTTTTTATCAGAAAGAATTTTACGACAGTGCACAAGGTGAGACTGGACCGTAGTGATGTCTCGCGAAGAAAATCTGGATCTCTAATCTGATATCAGTGGTAAAGTTTCCAAATAAATAGTCAGGAAATCCCCTTGGCGTGGGGGACAATGGAGTGGGGGCTTCAAGGGAATGCACAGCCGAGCCTGAGAACAATATCTTATCTGCCCACAAGCCTAACTCAATCTGGCGATGTCGACGCATGGGGCGAACGGGGGAAGATAAACCTCCTTGTTTAAACATTGACTCAGGTGGCTGCGATAAGGCGCCCGGCTTCAAAGCGAAGATGCACGTGGGTAGCATCGTGGTTTTAAATAACATGTGATAGTGGTTAAAATTAAGCGGCCGCAACCCGTTCTATCACAAAGTCGATGCAAGAAACATTTTTGGAGAGAAAAATTGTGCCCTATTTAGGATATGTGTAGTTGCGGAGTGGTAAATTATGTCACTATGTTTGGATATATGTAGCTCTGGATAGGTAAAAGATGTCTATATTTAGGATATGTGTAGTTGCGGAGCAGTATACTTATCCCCTTATTTAAATTTGTGGAGTAGAAAAATTGTGCCCTATTTAGGATATGTGTAGTTGCGGAGTGGTAAATGATGTCACTATGTTTGGATATATGTAGCTCTGGATAGGTCAAAGATGTCTATATTTAGGATATGTGTAGTTGCGGAGCAGTATACTTATCCCCTTATTCACGATATGTATAGTGGTAGATCGATAAAATCTGTCCTTATTTACGATATGCAAATTTATGGATCTGCAAAAATATTTCCTTATTTAGGATTTGTATAGTTGTGGAGCGGTAGAATAGAATATGTACTTATTTGCGATATTCTAGATGTGGAGTGGTAAATTATGTCATGTTTTGGATATATGTAGTCGTGGAGCGATAAAAGATGTGCTAATTTATGATATGCCTAGTTCTAGATCAGTAAATGATGGCATTATTTAAGATATGTGTGGTTGTGGATTGGTCAAAGATATCCTTATTTAGGATTTGCGTAGTTGTGGATAGGTTAACGCTGTCCTTATTTAGGATTCACGTAGTTCTGGATTGATAAAATATGTTCTCTTTTAAGATATGCGATATGCTGAATCGGTGGAAGATGTCCTTATTTAGGATATGTGTAGTAGTAGAGCGGTATAATATGTCTTTATTTAGGATATGTGTAGTTGCAGATTCATCACAAGTTTTATTGCTAAAATTGGTCCACTGAGTTTTGAAATTTATGATATACCAAAGTCCAAATAGTGCTATTTTTGTATATTTAAATCCTCTCGGAGGTATATAATCCAGTTGGGAGTAGTCAATAGACTACCATCACCATCTAGGATTAAGTCGTAAATGTTTAATAACAATTATTAACAAATAATAAAACTAAAATAGAAACAGAGTAAATATAAACTTTAAACTTGTTTAGACGTTGGCGCATGGTCAACTTCGTCGAAAAGCAATCCAATGGAGGCAAAAGGCTTCAACTATTCTCGATTCTTTGTTTTGAGTTCTTTGTCTGAAACTCCCTTTGGATTTCGCTCCTTTTCGTTTTCATATTTCTTTAGTTTTCCTTTTTATTTTTTTTTATTTTTCTCGGGCTCCCAGGTGTCTCAGCCATTTATTTCAGGAGTCAGACTTCCTTCGCCTGAAATTAATTCTTTCATCCTCTCTGTGTGGTTGAAGGCTCGTGTGCAGGTAGACTTGTGTATTTTTTTCGTTGGTTCCTATTCACCAACGAGTTAGTGCTTGAGGTCGGGAAAAAATAAATGTGTGCATATGTATGAATTTTCGTGTCTAGCTGTGTACATATAATGTTTAAAGCAGTTTGTTTTATTTGATATTCAGCTATTCTTACTTCGTTGACCATTTTCAATGTTCGTCTTCCCTACGGGATTTGACCATCTTTGATTTTTGAAGTGGTACTCAACCAAAATGTCATCAAATATTGGCCGTCTGAGAGCGAAACGAAATACATTCACTTTAGCCTCCTAAACAAAGACCCTAACTAGGCTCTGGTCATGGCAAAGGACACTCTCAAGATAAATAACAGAGGTCCTGGTGAATATTCATTTTTTAACCTATCCAAAATGAAAGACAAATTCCCGTAATCTCTGTTTAGCAAAAAAAAGAATTCAGAGATTTTTCTTTTTCCATTTTATAAAATAATGGAACAAAAAACACGTACATATGCATGCACATTAGTGCACACGAGTACTTACACAATAAACTCTTTATGTAAATTGGCGTCGTATTACTTTCAGTATTTTTAAAGGTTTGACGAACTACGTAAGGGAGAGAGTAAAATGTAAAGCAGATTTACTTGAGAGGAAGCACTCCCTTCGTTTTCTTCTCTCCCCACTACCCAACATGCAAAAGAGATCAATTTCACCTCTTGATCCTTATTAATCTATATCTTCTCCTTGGCTGCTTTAAGTATGCCCCCAGCATCAATTATTATGTATAGAAGAGTTTGTTCTTTTACCCTTTTCCTCCATGATCTTATTTCCTTTCCTTCAATTCGATTTCAAATTATGTTTCTCTTTCCTCTTTCGCATTTATTTTTCAGTGAATCAAACATTTCCATCCTTTTTAGTTACGTAGCATGATTTTATACCTTTTCTCATAGCCACATATATAAATATTTCAAGCTTACAGCCCTGTAAAAGCTTATTTTAGAAGAATGGTTCATATTAGAATCAAAAGGCTCTAAGTTCAAATATTTGGAATGTTTCAGGCTTGGAAAAACGGTACTCTTTGGATTGCCCCCTTCAGAGCAGCTCAGTATCGACTCGATATCCACGCAACCACTTATCGTTGCAAGGCGACCAATCAAGTGGGCACCATTCTCTCGCCACCGACATCTGTCAGAGCAGGTAAGTGATTTTGTTCTTTACTTCAGAAATAGATAAGGAAGCTTATTGCAACCTCAGATATTCTCTGAAGGTGTATTGATTCATACCAAGAACCTTATATTTCGGGTACGCATTCAGAGCGTGAATTTAAAATATAATATGTTGGTGATAATTCCGATTTGAATTATTAATATATAAAATAATCAGTGCAACTGCATTAGGTAACTCAGCCCATTAGCAAAAATCTTGAGAAATGGATGAAAATAGGAAAGTATGCACCATATCAATGACTGAAAGTATAAAAAATAAACAAAGTTTTATAACCTCGAAATTTAACCTAATCCAAGATGATAGATCTCAGCTGAAACTGAAAACTATTTAAAATAGATTTCCATAAATAAAATACACACGCGAAATTTAAATATCTACTTCTGTGCACTTTTTAATCAAAACAAAAAGTCTTTGAATTTTAAAGCTGAGAGAAAATGTCTTCGTGATATAAAGACTGGACGATGCAGTAAGAAAGTCAAGGAAGAGAAGTTTAGGCGCTTCAACTTCCACGACGAAAGTATAAGCTCAACTCTCTTGGTTGGAGAACATCGAAAGTAGAAACAAGTTTGAGAAGCAAATTTTGCTTAATTAGTTTCTCTATTTAATTTGAAAACATCTCCTTAGCTGATTTCAAAGTTTGAAATTAATATCCATTTTGAAAAATATTTCATATTTTTTGAGCCGTATTTATATTCGTAGCAAATCGTAAAGTAATATAATATCATGCTAAAAGATGATTTCTTTATCCATCAACATTCTATAAATATCTAAAAGAATAAGTTTGCATAGTAATTCACAAGTGTTAAACGTGTAATCTGAACGATGCAAAACTGATTATTCAAGAACGGGTTCTTTTAAAAGTGGATTTAATTTCAGCTCCCATATGGCGACTGACTACTAGCGAATAAGTCACCTTTAAAAATAGAACTATAATCAAATTACATATTTGCACACTATTCCTGTTGTTATAATGAGGAGTTAACTAAGCAACTCCACTCTTAATTTGGGTTTGGATAATGTTAAAAAATAAGGAATTTTAGTTTCAATCCATAACAATAAAAACTGAGCTCAATTCTTCTAGATATGAAAATCGCAGCCATTTTAATGAACTAATACAGACGAAAATGAAAAGGATAATTAATAACTTTAGTTATAATAAATTTTATGGCGTATCAGACGTTTGTAATAAATGAATGGATTGTAACGCAATTAATATTAATGATGCAACAATTAGATGGAATAAGCGTAGACCTAGGGGGCGGGGATCATCCTGTAAAGAGGAAAGTGAATTCATACCAAAACAGTACAGGTTTAAATTCAGTGGATTATTATTACTCCAGAATTTGAGATAAAAAATAACACGGAAGAGGATACTGATGTTAACATTATAGTGGTAACCAAATTGATGTGTAGGTGATTATTGAAAATATCAGGATATACACAGAAAAAATATTTCTCACTCGTATTAGAAGGATATATATATATATATATATATATATATATATATATATATATTTATTTGTCGGACGTTTCGGACCTCAACTGGGACAATCATCAGCGACTAACGAGAAGGAAAAAACAATTAACCCCAAAACTTTAATAAAACATTAAATAGTGGTTTAAAAGCGAGGCAAAGAAAGGTAAATCAATTAAATTGATATATATATATATATATATATATATATATATATTGAGTGGTATGTAAAACAAAAATAATATTAAATAAAAATTACTTAATAATATCCAGGGTAACTTCGCAAAAACGCGGAAGGCGAAAATTATTATTACAAACTAACTTGAGTATCAAAAAAATCCCCACAACAAACTAAATAGATTTAAGGATAAAATAACCCATCATTATATATTATTCCAAACAAAAATGCAAATGTGAACAAATTACAAAGAGGGACTGACTTCAATCGTTGGAGTTGTGATAGCAACTGACTAACGCTAGAAAACTAATAACGGAGATTGCTCGGTTGGTTTGTCCGCGGGTTAATGTATTGGTTCGTTATACGGTGAGTAGTTTAGTTGAAGAGGGGTAATTATTTAAATTAGGGTTAATTTTACTGATGAACAGCGACTCTAAGATTTTGAACTCCAAAGATATTGAGGCTGAAAACAAGATGGTAAACGATTCTAGATTAAGTGGATGTTGGTGATATAATCAGAATGTTGCCTAAAGGATGAGCCTTCTGGGTTGGAAATGGAAAGACCAGGCCTGTGAGACAAACACAAGTGCTTAGCGATCCTCCATTTTAGTTGCAAGCTAATTTGGGCCACATAACGACTGTGGCAGGTTGTACATGTATAATTATAAACTACACAGGATCGCAAGCCCATAAGAACTAACTACTTTTGGCGAAAGAAAGAATGCAAGGAAAAAAGGTAGAATTAATACAACAAAAATTGGCCTTGTGGGAAGTAGTTTGTGACATTAGAAAGAAGTTTATTGAACTTAGATGTTAAATGCTTGAGATAGCGCAATCATAGGAAAACCTTCTGCTTTGATACAGTAGTTTGAATGGTTTGTGGATACTATATTTTAGAGAAAGATTTAGACACTAACTTATCAAAAATGAAATCGGGATAATAATTGAAATTAAAGAAATCCCTTAAATAAGTTATTTCTTCCTGAAAGGCTATCCAGTTAGATCAATTATGGTAGGCTCTGAAAATTATAATTTTAATGCTAGTTTAAACATAAAGGGAATAGGAGAGCTGCTGAAAAAATGAGTACCAAAATTGCTAGTAATGGTTTTTTTATGAATAGAAGTATTAAAAGTCGAACCCACTCGAACAACGTTAACATACAAGAAAGAGATTGTTGTTTTCCGTTTCTGTTTCCATTAAAAACCTTATATTTGGATGCTGTTGGTTAATAAAATGAACTAATAAGTGAGCATGATCTTTGTGCCTGAAAATCAGGAACCAGTCATCAATGCCTCTTTTAAAGATAATTGGTTTAAATTGTGAATGACAGCTTTCAAGCGAACGTGTTTCGTGTTGATACAAAGAGCAGTTGGCAAAGGAGGAACCCATGCCTTCATGTTGTAAATAAAGCTCGTTGTTAAATGGAAAAATGGTATCACCCACAGCCAGCTTTAAAAGCTTAAGGAAAAGTTGTTTAGATAAACCCCAAATTTCACTTGCATTTTGAAAAAGATAATCTGAAATCATATTAATAGTTTCTGGTACCGGAACATTAGTAAATAACGATGTCACATTGATTGTGGCCATAAAATAAGAATTCCTGAAGTGCAGTTCACCATCACATTTTAAAAAAACGAGAGTAACATAGAGTAAATTGATTGTGTCAAGGGATCAATAAGAGGAACAAAAAATTGAGCCAAGTTGTACCTTGGAGTATTGACTGCAGATAAGATGGGGCAGAGAGGTATTTCATTTTTTATGTGTTTTTGGATAAACCATAGATGATTCAGAAGATGTACCAGAAAAAAGAGCACATAATAAACATCATTTAAAATGTTTCATTTAGTAATAGAAGGCAGAAAGTTATTAATTTCATCCTCAATTTCCATAACATAGTTAAGTGGATCTGTATTCAGTTTATAGAATTTTGACAAATTTTCTATTATCAACACGATTAAAGATGACTACACCTTTGCCTTTAGCAGGTTTCAAACTAAGATAGATTGATCTATGCGTAAAGGGAACAGGACACTGAAAAGCTTAAAATTGAAAATAGGATTGAAAACTTTGAAACTAACCAACTTGTACCAAAACTTATTAGATAAGCCTTTGATCTCATTAACCAAATTGGGAGTGGATTTAAATGATGAAATAGTATTGAGTTCGTGGCAAAGTATTTCAAAGACAAGGAAACAATGGCAGAAGTCCAGTTTGAACTTAGGAAGCCTTAAATCAAGTCCCAAAGATATAAGTCAATTTTCTACTGGAGACAACAATTTATCTGACTTTATCACTAGAACTATTGAAATTAAAACTTAGCCCCAAGTTACTAAGTTTACCGTTTAATTTATTTGAGAAGAAGATATATTTATCTATTTGATGTGATATAAAACTATTTTCAAATGTAAAACTAAACGAGATGTAGAAGATTTCAATGATAATGAAGTACGAGATACTTTAGTCAGGAGTTAAGGTACAAGTGTTTCATTAAGATTGATTTCTTTCGAAAGAAGTTTAATGATCTAAGATTTATAAAGATCACTCTGCATTGAAGAAGATCTGAAAAGTTTAAAGCGCAGAAACTGAAGGACGTTAGTTTTTTTAATTGAACAAGGATTAAACGTCAGGCTTAGCTTTCTCCAATTTGTTTGAAGTTGATTACAATACAAGAAATCTTATTAATATATATATATATATATATATATATAGAGAGAGAGAGAGAGAGAGAGAGAGAGAGAGAGAATGGTTTATGTTTTGGTGTAGGAAATTGTATTTTTTGTGGGGGGGAGAGGGAAGTCCCATATTTAATTATTCCTGCATTACTCCTTCATTTAACTATGTCTACACAACCAAAATGAGATATATGATGAAGCAATAACAACCGAGACTCTTTGGAAGTAGAAAACCATTATTAGCAGGAACGGAAGAAAGTCGAAATTCCTTTGCTTGCTGCATGCGAACAACAGCGTTCCAAATCCATGCTATAAAAATATCTCTACCTGGAAGACGAGTACTATAAAGCTATATCTTAGAGCCTCAACCATTTATTGATATAATTCTCGCATTAAAAAAATTGGGTAAATATTTTACTGCTCTAAAATATCATTTTAAAACAGTCTTGCGAAAGACGAAGATGAAATGCGAAAATCTGGAGGTGAGAAGGATACAGCAAGGTCTATTGAAGCAATTTTAATAAGGATTTCCAGGATCAGAGACGTGCCAAATGAAGGTTTTGTGTTTCAAAGAAGGAATACAAGGCCTTAATTAAGGCACTCATAAAAGTTGTGGAATAAAATATGTGCCTGTAATCGTAAAAAGTATAAAAAAATCCTTGTTGATGATAGTTTTGAGGAAGAGAGAGAAAGAACAAAACAATTGGGAGCAACCTGAACAACTCTGCGTTTCAAATTACTTAATCCATTTAATCAGGATTATGGATCAATCCCACTTCTTTCTTAATGATAAAATATGGCTTATATTCAAGCTAATATTTAAAAGCGAATCTCTGGCTTCTGTCAGAATCATAGTTGCCTAATGGTCTACACCAGTGCCTCCCCGAATCATTTAACATGAGAATATCAAGTACAAAATAAAAATTTATTGATGGTATAATTTTTATAATCTGTGAATTAACATTATAATTAAATTTTTATAGCATTTTAATATTCAGTAATTATGCTGGAAGCAATCAGATGCAAAACGGATAGATTGTTCAAGCTCTATTAATGGATCCATAACAAGATTTAACAAATGGCCGGAATTAAACACAGATATTATTTCCTATAAGCATCCGTGCACCTGAGGGCCAAATGTAGCACCCTTTTGCCTGAGGGCCACATCCGTTTATTATAATGGACACATGTGGCCCTTGGGCCAAATGTAGCATCCTTTCACCCAACGACCACATCCGTTTATCATAATGGACACATGTGGCCCTTGGGTCATAGGTTGTGGATACCTGGTCTATACTAGTTTACCAGGTTATAAAAGAGCATCTCAATATTTTATGGATAGAAATCAAGTAAATCTTTGAAGTTATTTTTATTTAAATAATTACATATTTATTAATTTTATAGTTATAATTTCCATCAATTTTGAGTACTTTTCCTTCTATTATTATTAACCTTTTAATATTAAACAATGTTTTTTTTCTTCGAGTCCTGCGTATAAAAGCTCAACTAGGCTAAGATATACAGGTGTCTATGCCGCAAGTTTAGTAGACCAGGCCTATAGAAAAGCAAACCAGGCTTCGGTTATTTCTATACATGAAGAATGAGATAATATTAATAAAGATGGAGAGAAGATATGGATAAAGAAGTAAGAGTGCAAATTGATAATAGGGTAAAGCGGATATGGATAAAGAAGGAAAGTAAGCTATGATTAAAAATGATGAGAGGATATGGTTAAAGAGGAAGAAAAGATATGGAGAAAGTAGGAAGTGATGTTTGGATAAAAAGAACAAGAGCATATGAAAAAAAAGAAAAAGTAGATAAAGATCAAGAAGAAAGGAAATAAATCGAGAAAGCCTAAGAGAAGATATGGATTAAGAAGGGCGAGAGGATATTGATAAATGGAAAGAGAGGATAGAGATGAAGAGTAAGAAATAATATGAATGAAAAGGGGAAAAAGGATATAAATAAGGAAATATGATGATATGGACTTATTTGAAGGGTAGTGATTGATAAAGAGCAAAAGATTATATAGCTAAAATGAAAGAGATGATAGATTATGTATGAAAATTCAGGGCTGGAAATTGGTCCCATGGATCGCCAAATTGTACGATAGAAATGTTTCAGATTATGCACGATCTACAGGACATAACTTTATTTATTATTGCGTATTAAATGAAAAATGGAGTTAACTATTTCTCCAGTATCAGTAGGATATTCGGTTTATAGTTGTGTTAATATTACGTGGAATGCTTCCTTTTGGCACAGGCAATCTCGAACCGACGAGAGTGACATCATAACCTATGATAAAAACAAGGACTGCTGACCAAAAAGTCGCGTTCACTCACTTATTCTGATTTATGACCTTACGACCTGCAAAGTTTCAATAATTCCCGGACTAACTTTGAGAGGACTTTGGGAATTCAATTATCAAAGGAAAATGTAAAGCAACATAAGAGTTTCAAATTTCGTTAGAATCGGCCGAATAGTTATGATATTATTGCCAAATAATTTAATTTCCGGGCTAGCGTTGGGAGGACTTTGGCAATATATCATTCGAGAGGGAATGTAAAACAATATAAGAGTTTCAAATTTCGGTAGAATCGGCAGTATAGTTTTGCTGTTATTGCCAAAAGAAAATAATTCCTGGGCTAACCTTGCGAGAACTTTGTCAATATATCATTCGAGAGGGAATGTAAAACAATATAGGGGTCCTCAAATTTCGGTAGAATTAGCAGAATAGTTATGATGTCATTGCCAAAACAAAATCATTTGCAGGCTAACCTTGGGAGGACGTTGGCAATTATATCATTAGAAACAAAATGTAAACCAACGTAAGGGTTTCAAATTTCATTAGAATTGGCCCAATAGTTAGGATGTTATTGCTAAAAGAAAAGCAAAACGGGAACCGACCGACATGTGAGATGTAGAGTCGCCCGCGACTAGATACGCTCGCGACTAAAAATTTAACAAAAAAAAGTTTGAGAATCCCTCATCTAATCTCCTCAACTAGCTAGTTTAAAATTAACAAAGTTTTCGTCATTTGTGTAATGTCGGAAATTTTTTTCAGAAATACAGTAATAATTATATTTTTGTTTATGTAACAGCAAATATTTTAATATTATTAATGAATTAACACACTTGTATTCTGACTATTCCTTTCTCACGCAAAGGTTAGCAAACATGATTATTTATATTTTAACGTGTAGAAAGGTGATGCCGTGAAGAAAATATCCAGTCTCTTCAACTATAGTGGCATTGTCACGGTAATTCTAGCTCTCGTTGTTAGTCGTTGTGCTTTAAATAACTCGTTTATCTGTGAAGGTCTGCATGAAGTTTAATGGACTTTATTTTTTTTTCACTGTAAAGGTTTATAACTTCTGTTCTCCTAAGAATTCAATGTCCATTTAGTGCATTGTGTAAGTATTGTTCATCTGGGAATTCATTGACTCTTCAGTGTTTGTGTAAATATTGGTCATCTGAGAACTCACTACCCACTTGATATTATCTGTAAATACTTGGGAATTAGAGCTGAGTAGATGTGTACACTCTAATACATATACATTTTTTATTCACTGGTTCCAACAGTTTTTGAGTGCGATACAGATTATTCTCCTTTCGAAAATCTTTCCTTTGCACAATAGACACGTGTAGGAAATTTTCTCTTGGGATCTCTTTTAGGTGAAAACCTCTACACCCCATCTAGAAGGTGAGTGTGTACGTCAACTAGGATCTGTGGTCTTCCTTCTTCTAGTTTCTCTTCACTGATGCTTTTATCCACACTAATATGTATATTATAAATAATAGTGATAATAAGTTGCTCGGTAACCCATAGCACACCAAATGCTCTTTACAAGTGTAAGATTTTCCTGAATGAATGCTCATTATTATTATTATTTTTAATATTACCGCACTTCTGGACTAGCTTCAAAGTCGACTTTTGCACGGATAATATTTAATGATGTGTCTGCCTTCGAATTTGTTACCCATATAGAAGTGTATAGGTACACATACACATGTATTTACATATTTGCATATTTTCGTTTTGTTTGTCTCCTCGCTCTGCCCACTTATCTGGCTCCCAGGGGCAAAACAGTCCTCGCTCCATTAGCAAACCTCCAATTCTAGTGCTCTTGCGATGCAAGGTGGACCCATTTTTCTATCCTATCGAGAGAGGCTCGGCGCTCACTTCCTTGCTTGCTTTTAGGCTTCCCTTCAACTAAGTGTTTAGATAACCGGCGTTGACCTCCTTTAAATACTTAACGTTTCTCTCTAAGAATTTCGGGCAATTCTTAATCCAATGGGCCAATATTCTCCACACGCTCCTCAATGGTAGAGTACCTCTAATTAAACATTCTTGCCATCAATATGATTATAAGATGGAGGTTGAATATTCACAGGTTTTTTAAGTCTTTTCATTTTTATTTTGTAATGAAATGAATGAAAATGAAGAAATTCTCTATAAATTGCAGATGAGAAATCATTTATTGGAGGCGTTGGGTTGTAGAATAAACCCCTTCCTATTTGAAATAGGAAGTTAAGAAGAAAAAAGATTAAGACACGGAACAATGTTTTTTGAAACGTCATTCATCGCATATTGATTCACGACTAGAATATTGAAAGTATGTCGTCATATGCTCTAATAAAAATAGAGTGTCATAAATAGGCTTGCTCTTGTTGATCAAATACGGAAGGCTTTGCTTCTGGTTTCGCCACGAAGGGCACAAATATCGATACAGCCTCAATTTCTCTTGTCAACAGGGGGAAGTTCTACAGTCTGGGTTTAGCATAAATTTTGTAGGGGATTTTTGGGGAAAGGATCACAAAAATCCGGTCTATTATATAGGTTATCTATTATATCAAGTTAATTTTCTCTTCTTTTTCTAGGAAGACAATAAAATCCTTTACAATAGTGTTCATTTAATTATTTATCCAATCGTTTTAAGGAGTTGATAATACTCACCACGCTTCTGTGGAGTCGCCTCTCATTAAACTGATTCCTATTTTTTTGTTACTTTTTCCAAAGTGGAAAACAAATTCAATCTATATTATCAAACTGATTTTTTTAATGATCCATTAGTTTGCCACGCAATCTTTTTTAAAATTGGTAATTCGATTTCTTCATGTTTCTAAACGGAATCTTCTAGTTTCCTCTAAAATGGCTCCTCTCGAGAATTGAAAATCTTCTACCGTGTATGAATTCCACAACTGTACCCGATATTGAATTAAAAGCCATGGTATGACCTTATTTCGATACCCCATACCATGTACTTAATTATGTAAATTCGGTTGACTAAATTTTCCCCCTCTTTCATTGCTTGGAATATTGTTAATCTTCAGTATCATATTGGCCCACCCATTTGATTAAAATATTGTCCCTGGCTACGAGATTTGGCACTAATGGACACAAAATTTGCTCAAGTTAAGGAAAACCTTCAATATTAAATCAACCTGATGCCACAAATATTATCTTATTCACGTGCAGTGTATGACTACCACATCGTATCAACACTCTTCCAAAAGTGCACCCACATGACTGATGCTTCACTTGTTGATGGAGGTTTAGCTCTGTTATATCGGTTGCTGTTTTCAGGATCCTCTTCCCCATTTAAAAAGCGATGTATCCATTAATGAAGAAACGTTTTCCTGTGAGCATTATCCATATAATTCTTTGTTAAATGGTCAATAAAATCTCTTGTTTAAAAGAAAAATTCATGTTGTTAGTGGGATGTATTTTGTAAAATGACGTGGCTAATGCAATTTATTATTATTCATTGCCCCAAGTTGTACAGGACATTGCAGTCTCATACTTAAATATTTTACGTTGGAACAGAGCTTGTAGGAGACGTCCCCGAAACATTTAATTGGACGCCTTATATATATATATATATATATATATATATATATATATATATATATATATATATATATAATATATATATATATATATATATATATATATATATATATATATATATATATATATATATATATATAATATTTTTTGCTCTAAACTTAATCTTAAAGGATATTGTCAATCACCTTAAGTTAACGCCTCCAGATTAATGTCAGTCGCCTGTTGTTATAAATTCTAGTACTTCAGTTAATTTACACTTTACGTTAACTTACTCCAGTTTACAGCTTAAGATCATATGGAAAGCTATATATCGAGCCTAGTCCCGTTTTAATAAACTTATGCTTGCAATCAGTGGTTTCTTTGTATATATATATATATATATATATATATATATATATATATATATATATATATATATATATATTAAATATACTGTATATTATCAATTCCACGGTAAAAGCTGGACAATATTGCTTGAATGAAATTTATTTTATAGCCATTGACTCTATACAAGCCAGGAATTAAATTAAATTTAGGGACTTTATTGATGAATATCGATTCAATATCCTTACGAGCAATTGAATCTTTAGCATGGCAGATGATTTTAGCTGAGTTTCAATATATATACAGTCATGGCCGACTACTATATTTTTTATATGAGACAGTTTATAAAACTAATCAAGCGTTGCCTTTTGTTTTAGTATTTTTGTATCATAATTTGAAGGTGAAATATACAAAAGTTTATAGCACAAGCCAATTTTATTAATAAATACAGTCATTTAATGCGCGCAGTCAATATTTAGAATGGCTTTTGTATATGGGGAATTATCGGACCAAGGTGCTCAAATTTCATTGTTATTTGCGGCCAAGAACTTTGTTATTGTTTTTGCCTTGTGGCAAGGTACACTATCCTGCTGAAAAATGCCGTTATCATCTGCAAATTGCTCCTAAACCGTTAGGTAAGATTCTAATGAAGAGCATTTTGCTAACACATTGAGTTCATGGCAGTGATCTTAGGCAAAATTGCTCATGTTTTAGTTTCCTTTGATGAGAAGCCTTAAGGCAAATGGGAAAAGTCAGTATGCTTCACTGTCGTCCCGATATAGGGTAGGAGTCGTGAAAGCGCTGTTTTCTTTCCTCCTAACGACTGATCTTTGAGAAGCTCTAAACAATCGGAACCGAGCTTCCTCAGAGGATATTACTTTGCGCAGTTTTCAAAGGTACATTCTTTATATTTCCCATAAAAGTGGAGCCTAATCGTAAGGTTCTTCTTAGTAACATGAGTCTTCTTCGCAGCCTTTCTCGACTTCAGATATTTACCTCTTTCCTATCGTAAGCAAGCTTAGCAATGTAGGCAACTCGAACTCTGAGCTGGGACCTTGATGGAGGCGATTTTGGCGTAAATTTTAAGCTCTTAGCTGTCCAGAAGACTTGACCACAAATGTTTAGATAGTTTTTTTTTATAGTAATTAATGATCCTAAAGAGGGTACCATTAATGCAATAACCCTTATCAACTATCCCCTTGCATTTCAGGCCACTTTGGTGCAGAGCAACAACGTTTAAACATTTATATTTGGAAAGAACCATTTCTGGAATTGAAAAAGATTCAAACCTTTATTTCTTCAAAAGATATTCCCATATATATTATAATTGCACATCATTCATTTAACCTATATTTTTCATCATATTGCCCGTTTGATCGAATAGCAAAGTTCCAGAGATTTAAACTCCCCTCCTATAGAAACAGCGCCAGAGAGCGATTCCGAATTCAGCGAAGGAATGATTTTTTCTCATTATTTTTATTATTATTTATTTCAGTGTGACTATGGCTAAACTTTTCAGTCAAGTTCAGGTTATGTTGCGTGCCTACAAATTCAAACGTCATTCTACATAAAATTCTTGAGCCGAAAAAATGATGTTAGAACAAATGTGATTGTTTTTTCAACTTAGATTACAGACCTACGTATGAGTGGCGAAATTAAGGCGGCCTAATTATGTGAAATCGCATTCCTGTTTTATTGAAAACTTTATAAGCAGTATGCTATTGAATATGCATTGAACCTCGCGAGATGACTTTATGTAGGCAACATAACACTGTAATTTTGGGGGAGTGAAGGAGGGATGGAGGCCCACATGGTCGGAAAAGAATCAAAAGGGAGCTTCAAGTCACCTATAACCCCCCCTCCTGCCCCCTCCATACATGTGAGAGCTCGCTTTGCTCGCCTACTTGCTAAGCTTCTTAAATTAACCAAATTGAGCAGCACCTCCTTTGGAAAAATTCGACCGTGCAGTTTCAGCATACCGGACCGGTTTCCCTTACCTAATATGACCAAAACAATCCTAAATGTAGGGAACTCCAAGTTTTTCCTGCACTACATTTGTTTAGCTAGTGGATATTAGTAAATGGAGATCATGCTGAACCTCAGATCATATAGGTTCTTCAATGCTAATTTTGGGGACTATCAATTCAACGTTTTGGCATTTGTTGTCCCATATAGACCTAATGACTTCTCTAAGTTAATGAACTTATTCTTTTCTGATCTATTAGACGTAGAGGTTTTAGCTTATCTAGACGATATCTTAATTTTCAGTAAGAAAATAAAACCCATTTTTTCCAGGCTTCAGCCTGTATTCAATTAATTGAGGGAGGCAAACTTAAAATCTAAAATAGCAAAATGCATTTCCTATAAGAATCCTTAGTATACAATGTATTCTTACTGTCCTCTAAAGGGATCAAAGCTGATACCGCAAGGAGAGCTGCCATCCAAAGGTGCCCCCAGGCGAGAATCAGTGGAAGAAGCCCACACTTTTCTTGGTTTTGTAGGATTTTACCGCAACTTCTTCCTTGGTTTCTCAGAAATCGCCAAACCTATCACCATCCAGTTCGCGAATTCCATCACATTCACATGGAGTCCATAACAACAACAAACTTTTAAGTGTATCATAGAACACTTAAACCGCGAACCCATATTACAGTACCCCGACTACACGCAACCATTTATTATAGCTATCGATACCAGTTCTTTCGGCATGGAATCTGTTTTACACTAATAAAAGGGGGAAATATTTGCCAATCACTTAAGGGAGTAAATTATTAACTAGTGCGCAGAACTATACTAAAGCATACCGCGTAAGACTAGCAGCAGTTTGGTCTCTAAAAAGGCCAACATATCTAAGTCAGGTGCTCTTAATTATTTCAATAATTTTGAAAAAAAAATTAACAAACCTATTATCAAATAACAAACAAATCATCTGACCTTACGACCTTCAAAACTTTCAAACACCCATTGAGGAGCAAAATGGTTATCATCCGACCAATCGCCTAATGGGCGGACATAGTAACATATAGAGTCACCTGCAAGCGACTAAAAACAATTCAGAAATAAAATATACAGATACGACATTATTATACCAATTGATCACCAACTCATTGTCTATCGATATAAATAGAAACTACTAGAAGATAGATTAAGTCGTTGGACATTGCGAATACATGGCTACCATCCGAAAGCAGAATAAAGACAAGGGAATCTCCGAACCTTCCCTAATGTCTCATCACGAATAAAACCCTCAAGCAAAATACTTGTGTCAGGACCAGTTGACCACCAGCTTCTTCTAAATGCACAACAAAAATAAACCGCATGACATATTCGTTTAATTAATGTCACGGCCCAACACTCTCATAGCCAAAGAATAGCAAATCCCAAAAAAACCTCGTCTGCTACAAAGATACATGTGTCCAACCGCTAATACTGTAGAAATTACATCCGATTTAATTGATATATGCAGCGTTCTAGGCCATACCCTTCTATTCAGCAACATGGCTGCAGAAAGAACCGCAACATGCTTTCAAATTAGTTACCACTTCCAAAATATAGTACTAGGATTTAGGAATATATTTTATAATGTCCTATATGCCTTAAGAAAAACGGTAACTTTCGAAAAACAATACATGCAGGTCCGAAGATGGTTGGCAGTCACAACGTCGGACTGCCGGCGAGGCCGAAGTGGAGGTCGAAGCCGAGAAAACCAAAGCGGAGACGGAATCAGAAGCCGAGGTTCAAATCAAAAAGGACGCTTTTGCCCCCCGTAAAGGGGGGCCAATATCACCTTTTGGTGGTCTTCTCCTTGGACCCGGTCACGTGGTTAGCAGCGCTGCTTCTCCTCGACGGGGACGTAGAGACCAACCCGGGCACCACAACATGGAAAAGTACACTATGTACTAAATACATCACAAAAAGACAAACACCCATAATGTGCAACATCACCACAACACACTGGGTACATCTAAAATCAAACAATGCACAAAACACTGGATGTGCTTAAAACACCAAGCAGCACCCCCATCAACGCCCACCCAATCACAACCAAAAAACTCACAACCCACACTCCCACAAAAATCAGAAGCCCCTAGACAATCAAACAAACGAAATACACACAACAAACACCTAAAAATAGTACAAATAAACATAAATGTATTGAACAAGAATACGGCAGAACTCGAGCATCTCACAAACAAAGATTAGGTAGAGATAATCGCCATCCAAGAAACTAAACTGACAGAAAAACAGAAATCCCCTCAAATCACAGACTACACAGCAATCAGAACCGACAGAAAACACAAAGAGAGAAGACGCATCATCACATACATCAAAAACAACATCACCTATACACAGACCCCTCCCCCTCTCACCAAACAACATAAACACACAAAAACTGGAACATAAATCACCACACAAACTTCTAAATCACACCCTAAGACACCACGGACCACAACCACCCAAATGAAGATGCAGACATAACAAACTTCCTCACGCAACCACATTCCCTAACTCCATAATCACACGAGACATCAACGCACACTCAGAACTTTGGAACTCATCCACAGAAGACCACAGATGAGAACTCATCGCTGACATCATCCAAAACTCAAATTACATAACCTTAAACACAGATACACCAACCAACATATCCACACACCCCAACCAACAACCCACTTCGCCAGACATCACCACTTTAACAAACACCCTACACAGACACCTCATCTGCAACACGACAAGGGCTCTCTCCTCTAACCACCTCTCCATCTTAATCACATTAAACACAAAAACATACCAGGCTAAAACATCATTCCTCCTTAGTGTGGGAAATGACCTCGATTTATTATATTTGGTACAGAGGTAAAAAAGAGAAAGGGAATGAAACTCAACAAAGGAGAATATAAAACAGAAATTAAATTTAAGAGGTTCGTAGTGTGGAAGATACAGGCATATAAGAGAAATTAAAAGTGAGTACATTAGAATAATAAATCCTCGGGGTGGGTGGCCTATGAGTCCAAAATATCGCAAACGATTTTGTCTCCACGAGGATCGGCGAGCGAATGAATGCCGGCCCGTGCCCTCACTGCCTTATATAGGCATATGCCAGGCCGTAAGGGCCGGGCTAAAGACGGAGTCTTCCTTTTCAAAGGTTCAGGGCGGCATGACCGCCGGGTTGTTGGAGCTTCGTATGTAGCGAATATTTTTTGCAGAATCCCGAAACTTTTGGGAAAGTTGGAAAAGCGTAGCTGCCGAGAGGTGGTCTAGGATCTGATAAGGGACCTTGCCGCGTCTAACTTTCTTTATTGCCTGGATGCAATCAGAAATGATCCTAGCGTAGGGAAATAGGATGCTGAAAGGCATATCAAAGGATCTAAAGCCCGTCGAGGGGTAAAGCCCAAGTCTGGTCAGTGTGGACAATAGCTATGCTGGAGAAGGAGGGGTCACAATTGAGCAGTAAAGCTGAGGCCCGTTTTCGAAAGAAACCACCGGCGCCATACGGACTCAATGAGCCGACGGTGGGCCAAGAGACACTTGTGAGTGGCGTCGTGCATAAGCTTAATGTTGCAGAGCTGCAACGAGAAAAAGGGCAGGTCCAGAATGGGGATGCCAAAGTTAAGGAGAACGTCTAAGCGTTGCCAGTATTTATGGTGGAGGCTGGGATTAGTACAATAGCCAAGGCTCCTTTGGACCTTGTGGACCAGGGCGTTGGTGAATCGTGCTCAGGCCAGGCGTAGGTACTCGATGTTATCCTTGGGGACCAAAATGGATTTCTCGATGTTCACCTGAAGGCTGCTGTCGAAGAACTCCTCCAGCGTGTCTAGAACGTCGTCCACAGGGGCCGGTGATAAGGATATCGGCTAAGTAGGTCAAGGTTTAGGTGTTGTGCTTGCGCACCAAAAAATTGGCCATGGCCTCCATAAAATATTGCATCGGGAGCCTCTTGAATCCCCATGAGTTTTGGCTGATCTTAATGCCAAACTGATGTCTAGCCTTTGGATGGAGAGGCAGGCGATAGAAGCCGTTCCGCAAATTTAGCTTAATTGCGATGTCACCCAAATGGGTTTTCATGAAAACCTTACCAATTTTAGGGAGCCTGAACGTAGGAGGCTGATTATAGAAGTCATACATGTCGTATATGACTCTCATGGAGCCATCTGGATTAGAGACTACAAAGATTCTGTATGTGCGAGGCACATCTTGGGACTCCTCTAGTATGTCGCCCTTCACCAGTTTTCCGACAGCTTCCAAGAGTTAAGGGCTGCTCTTTTGGTAGTGAGTATAGCCTTTAGGTATGAAAATTTTAATCCCATCTTTCTTGGCTGAATTGATAACGTTATTGGCAGCCAGGATATTAGTTAAGTCCCCTTGTTTAGGGAATTTCAGTTTTCCGAAAAACATGATCTTTGGTTGAGGTGGGTTAATCACTGGGCTGACCTTTTCTTCGCTCCAATCAGCCAGTTTATTATCCATACCTTAATTGCAACCGTTGTCGTTCCGGTTTTCGCCACCGTATTCATGCTGGTCTTGATTACCACCGCGATTCCTGTTCAGGTCTCTAATGTTAGGAGGTCCATGGCAGTGAAATCATCCGCGTGAACGCTGGAGTTCTCCGAGGCCGAGTCCTGTGAGGAGAGGGCCTTGACCTCCAATACCGTAGGAACGGCTAGGCCTAGAAGAGGTATAACCGCGATTTGAGTTGTCTCGAACTTCTCGATGTACAGGCCTCCCAGTTGCCAGGCCATACTCTCCAAGTAGTTTAGGAGTTCCGTTGAAGCGTAACGAGTGGGTTCACGATTCACCTTTAGTAACTGAAAGTTTCGAATGTTGATATCAATTACCTCCGAGATTTTAACCCTGGGATAAGTCACGGGGCTCAGAACCGGGAGGTCTGGTATGTGTAACACTGGTACAGTATTCGAGGGTATCTCTACTAGAGCACTTCGAGATGCCAGTTATCTTTCTAGTATTAGCCAAAATCACTGGCTACTGACAGACTTTGCTCGTCAATATTTAATTTAGACATATCAGTAAGTAACTGGCCAATGATATCAATAGTAAGATCGATAGTATCACTAATGATGGTAGGTACATCGGTTTCCTCACTAAAGGTAGGCGAAGTGGACGCTGGCTGATCAGGCGGCAAATGAAGTACTTCCGTTGTCTCGTTTTCCAGGAGAAGAGCTTCGTGATGAGCCTATAGGGCCTCCTCTGATGGTGTGTCGGAACTCTGTCTTCTTAGCTTCCCGAAGGTTCTTCGGGCGAGCTCTAGGCCGGCCTGTATAATTCTGTCCGTGTTCGCGACCCACGGGGGCTGGTCGTGTGTAGAAAATCCGTTGTGCAATGCGTCTGGGCCATCCAGTGCGAGTGTTAAGAGCCCATTCTGAGAGCTGAATGTTTGATTGGAGTGTCGCCCGCTCTTTAGCCTCCCTGAGAGCTGGTTCCCAGCAATAGTGGAGGACACAGTAGTATAGCCGCAGACGTTAGAACGTTGTGTGTCTCTTCACTGAGGTGAGGGTGCTCCTGACCTTGTAAAGGGTGAGAAGAGGAGAGATTTTTTCTCGATCACGTCTCTTTAAGACGTAATTATTAATCTAGGAATTTAGATCAACCACTACAACAGCCCAACGGGTCGTATCAGGTGGAGAGCGTTATAGGACCGAAGGTGTTGCTGCTGGTCCTTGGTCCTGCCGAGTAGGGGTACCCGGTGTGGGCGGTAATTATGGTGCTGTTGCTTGGAGGTGAAAGGCCACTGGATATTCGTAAACAATCCTGACTCCTGGCCTTGCCGATAAAAAGATGAGAGAGGACAACGCCTGGGTCTGACCAGGCGCTGGAGGAGGAGTCATCAATTCTCTAGAAGGCCGAGGGACGCCTGCGGCCGCCCTGCCTTGGAGCCATGCTGCTCTCTGCCGTTCAAGTAATGCAAGGGAGGTTGTTGCTGACTCCGGATCCTCCACCGTTAACACCATGGGTGACTGGTGTTCTTACCCTAAATGCCTAACACAGATACACGACACCGCACATCTCTTTAAATGCCCACAGATACACACAGACCTGAGCCCGGTGGATTTCTGGGAGAGACGCCGGGAGGCGGCGGGTCTGCTCCTACTATGGTCCAGGGAGCTGGAGTGGGCCTGGAATAGTTGTGAGGGCCCCCGACCAATTGTTGGGCCAGAGATGGGGTTACTACCACCACCAACAATACATACATAGGTATCCTTTTCCCCTAAAACCTTAGACAGTGACTACTATGTATATTATGTGACCATTCAGAAACCCCTAAAAACAACAAACACATATTAGTATCTACAGATTATTTTAGGTGTTATAAAGAATTATTCCCGTTCCTGACCAAATAGACGAAACATTTCCCAAGGCCCTAATAGATCGCATCATTGAAGCGCATAGTGCACCCAAGGTACTGATCTCCACCAACACTACCAACTTTACCACGAAACTTAGGAAAAAATCTGGAGGCTGTGCAACATAAGTAAGGTAAAGATAGCCCACTATCATCTCACTTCAAATAACCTCGTGGATGAATGTCTAGCTCTAGATCAGACTGCCATAAAATGTGCTTATTATATAACCTTGGAGGACATAGTAGACTTTATACTATTCCATCATAACAAACGCTTCCCTTATGATTGTAGCGATTCAAACGTTGCTTTGAACTCTGAAACATCCTTGCTCTTACTGCAAGGATGTCGCTAACGAATCAACGGAACCTGCCTTTAAAATCTTTGATTTAATTCGAAGAGAACTGAACCATCGAAACACCGAGATGACGGCCAGAAAATATCAAAGAACCACACCACCGAGAGCTATCTTCGTTGGCATGCGATGTTATATTGATAGTAACGTGCCTCAAACACCAACGCAAAACTATACCATGGATGGGGCGGACCCTACCGAATAATTGAAAATCTTGTAAAAAAAAAGTTAAAATCCTCTATTATAAGGACCTAAATCGTGCAAAACTAGTGCCCAGAAACCATCTCAAAATAGTCTTAGACGCATGCATTTCCAAGAAGAAATGCCCTAATGCTCGATCCGTATATCTTTCATAAGGGTCACCTGATGTAAACCAACACGGGACAAAACCTACTCCATCAGATATAAATCTACCGCAGACCCAACAGACCCATCGACGTCGTTGTATCTTAAAGCCCCATGTAATAACCCTCCTCCAATCCAGCCAGTCACTATAGAAACCCCGACACCCTTAACTCATGGCATCTCAGCCCTTAAGAAAACCTTCCGCCAATAGTATGATCATCTCCTCCATTGCAGGCTGAACCACCCGGAAGAGTCGATTAAGCCCCCAAATAAAATAGGTTCACAAACTCCGAGATCTGTAGAGGTCCGAAACCTCGCCCCATCTTCACCTCCATCTCCAATAGACGACCAAAAAGCTGACCGGACCTATAAACTACTATTACCCCCAAAGTTAGTAAGGGCTCTCAAAATGTTTTCTTCGAAAGAAAGAATAAAGGCTATTAATATAACTGTCATACTTTAGTTTCGACTCATTTCAATATATATATTATATATATATATATATATATATATATATATATATATATATATATATATATATATATATATATATATATATATATATATATATATATATATATATATATATATATATATATATATATATATATATATATATATATATATATATATATATATATATATATATATATAAAGAAAAGTAACTACACACCTGAAAAACGCTCAATAATCTCATAAAAATAGAAATGACATTCATTTTAGTGTTGTACATATCTTCATTCTACGCTACATTGCACCTTCCACAACAGTAATGTCCCGCAGATTAATTAAACAAGTAATTATAAAATCGAAGAGGTACCTACTCCAAGTAATAGAAGTTTACTTACAATCTCACACTCTGATGAAGAAGTTCAAGCTCATGAATGAACACCTCCAATAAAGCCATCAGTTCCCGATGATTATTTCGGACTTAAATACAAATATTGGTGAACAAAGACCCGATAGTGGATCGCTAGGAGAACTCAGAGTAATGGAGGGGAATGAACGTGGATGTAGATTAGTAAAAATTACATTAATGATATATCAGTTATCAGATCTTTCAAAACATGTATCGACCAAGATTACTTAGCAGCAAAAGTGAAGTGGTTCTAAAGCAAAATAGAGACAACGTCATGGCAAACAGGAAAAAGACTGAATTTATCATTTACCTCCCAAATTACCCAAATTCAATGGTTCATGATCACAATGATCAAGTGATACAATTCTCCTAAGAAAGCAAAAAAATAAATAAATAATGAAATGTGCATTTTTAGTATACGAGAAAAGTCATCACACCAAAATCAGTGGCGCCCCTAAGAGTATGTAATATGTATACTAGAATATGTATAATTAGGACAACAAATGAGTCTTGAGTGGAGATTGGAAGAAGAAATCAATATAAGAAATTTTGGATTAAGAGCTTTAAGAAAGTTAAGGGAAACTTGTGATAATTAGTCATGTCACACTTTGCGCTAAATTTCGTTCAGACTGAAAATTTAATATATTATTATTTAATGAGAGATCGAATGTTTGGTATAAATATACCAGATAGGACATTTACTATTAGCATAAATTAAATTTAATTAACAATTTGGAACATAATGACATTTTAACATGGTTTGGTTTCAAAGCAGGTGCTCCAAATTTCAAAAACTTTGCATTTTCCCATTTACTTAACTTTAAATATTTATTTAATTTTCAAACATGGACATCTCAAATATTCCCATTATTATTGGGTTATTTATTAATTTTTAACGCTATAATTAATTTTACACCCTTAGGTGTTAGGGAGGATATTATTAATTGGCAATGCAGAACAGCAAAGCCTAGCGGTTGCCATGTATATCTATTCGAGGATTTATAAAACATATGAGTAATTATATCGTAGTTAACTTACGTTTGTCCGAAACATTTTGAAAAATGTGACATTAATAATTGGAGTAACTGTACATGTAGAGAATCAACATTCGCTTATGATTTGAACACCTGTAGGTAATCACTGCATGATACTAGTTTTTAAATTATTGTAGTGAAACGTAGTTTCCTCAAAAAGCAGGAAAAAACTAGGAGAAATCATCAAAAACGGAAGGCTACATGTTAGCAACATCAGTAGGGAACATAATGGAAATGTATTAACGCAAACACTGGTGTTGGATATATTATTATTTCATCAACTATCTAAATAAGTCCACATGAGGTCTGCTATTTTGCATAGTGCTAAAATGGAAGCAAGCTTCCAAACACAATTCCAACTAATTTGCTCTTACACTAACTTAATCGACCAACCAACCACTCTGCTACATATTGTTAGCGAGGTGGAAAGACTCATTCTCACCGAAACCATTGTTAAGATGAAGTGGAAGTAAAATGGAACCTTTCAATCTTAACCTTCTTTTATTAACTCCCTCTCCATTCCTGCGCCCATCTTTTAGACCTTAGGACAACTCTCGCTTCCAGCTTCTCCCAATTACTGTGAAGACTCTCCTAAACCACCGAACTAGAACACATTACAACACCTACACACATACTCTGCCCGCGTAGTACTCGGATGGCGAGTAAAACAATATTCAACGCGCCCCACCTGACATCCACCCTCTTGAAACCACCGTGGATCACCAAACCAGAGTCTCTCTGGCCCACCTACGATAAGGACACCACCTTCACTACACGAATACAAAACCAGGCTAGACCCCCCCGCCCCTCCCTGACTGCCCAACTGCAACCGGAAACTGACAGAGATGACACCACTCATCTGATCCCTATCTGCCCTTCCCTCTAACACCTCGGAGCCTACTATCATGTCCCCCCAATATTTGCTCCAAAGGAAACTCCTCCACTCATCAATACCTTGCCCAAGAGTCATCTATCATGTATAGAAATTGCTGCTAAAATAGTAAGCATTTTTAACCGTCTATCGGGGCGCTGAAGCGTTCAATAAGACAAGCCTCAGGAACAATCTCTTCTGTCCTTCAGCACAGCGTCTCCTATTGTTTAAAGTAATAATGACAGGAAAGCCAGCAATTAATATGGAAAGCACATTTGACTCATCCACTACAACAACTAACAGCTGGCATTATTTGAGGGTGGAGCTGGGGCAGTTATATGTATATAGACAGTGCTGATTTTATAAGTTGATATTCATCCATTCTCCTGCTAGGTTACATTTACACACATATAATACTCATGCAGTCTGTTTTTAAATAGTTTAACCCACGTATTTTCCACTAGTCGGTTGGTTGAGTGATCTTATAGCGAAAAAATATTTTGTGCTATGCACTGGTGATTCGCTTTATAATCCATCTCGAATTATAACGAATAATTTATGTTAAACAAAAACTTTTAAGATATTAAGATCTCTATCAGCTGGCTGCATAAACGCCTACTCGCAAGGGATAGTAGCTTTAGGCAGCGAAGTCTTTTTAGTGGCTTCCAGACATTGCTTGGATAATTTGAAGTCCACTGAAATTAGGCTCCCCTCCCCAAATATACTTTGGAAATCACAAAGTTAAAGCTTTTGTCTTTATTGTATAACTTTTCATAGTGAGAGGAGAAAAGAGTAACGCTACAGTTAAAAAAAAGATGTGCATTAGTCACTTCGCCCAGGACAAAGTGCTTCAATCAGTCTCACACTCGAACTTCTCAGCTCTTGTTATTCTCCATCGGGGAGGGAGGTTTCTTTCGTATATCTCTACTGGCCTCATCTTTTTCACTGATTAAACATTTCTTACATATCATATTAAATACTGCAATTACCCTTTTACATGCCTTCCTCTCTGACCTCATGCAATTCCCTCCAAACAATACGATCTGACTACCCCTCCAGAGTTAGGTTCTGATAGTCGTATACACAAAATGGAGGATACTGCTTTCTCGTTATTTGTTTCTAGACTGTGGAATGATGTGCCTGCTGCTATATTTTCACTACCTCCCTTGGTGCATTTAGCCTCCCTTGAAGACTCTTCCCTCACTCTTTCGATAAAAACCGCTCTGTTGAGGCCTATAACCTTGAATAGCGCCTTACAAAAAAATCCCTATCACAATTATCTTTTTATACCAACTGTAAAAGAAATGGCTAATGCACGCAATTTTACCTACATATTTGTGGTGGCGTTCTATATTTTAATAAATGGAAAGTTATTTTTTCAGGTGGCATTTTTGGTCCGAAGTAGAATAATGAAAATATGTTTTGCTTCATTCAACTTTCCTGAGGCAACTTTCAATGCTTCCTATTTACGTCCATTTCGTTAAGAAAAAAAAAAAATGTCCTCCATATTTTATTATAAATAATATTTTGCAAAAAAGATGTATATCGTACCCGGTAGTTACTAGTTCTTCCCTACTAGCGAATATTATTTTGGTAATTGCAACAGGATAAAAGATTAATTTGGAATAGGAGTATTAATGAAGTGATCCAAATTAGGAATTTAGAATGAGCGCTTCATCACGTTTTAGTGAATACAGTTCAATCGCAATTAGCCCAATTTTGTCAAGGATTTAAGATTGCTAATTAGTTTAACGCCTTAGTATTGAGGAATCTGACCTGCTTCATAACATCGTTCTTCCTCAAGGTTTAGGGATGAGTATTTCTTTGATGTTGATGCCAGATGAGTTGTAAAAGCATTTTATAATAATAATTATGATTAATATAGGAAAGGGGAGAAGTATATAGGCCTCTTCAGTGTATAGGCCTCTACAGAGCGCCTGTGTACCAAAGAAGCAAATGGTTGAGAGAATAGTGGATGTTCAATGTCCAATTGAAATAACCTGAGATGGAGAAGAAAATATAGCAGCAGAGAGAGAAATCCACAGTCAAGAAGGTAGATTGCTTGAAATTCTGTAATACCATGATGATGATTATTCACAGGGTTCTCACGGAGGAACTATTGTTAATTTTAGGGTTGTGATCCTATTCGAACTACTTTGAACGAGTACCTCCCGGAAGGTCCTCACATGTATGGGTTGATGGGATGTTTAAAAAGTTTGAAAAAATGAAGTTTCGGGTGCCTATTATGCAAGTTTATTGCCTCTCTTTTATGTTAATCGTTGTGGGAGGGAAAAGATAAATTATTTTATAGACATATTATGTTAAATTAACCTTTATTATAATATTTTATGTGAGTGCGAGTTCCTATGTCCAGCAATATATATCTTGAAGGAGTTCTAAATAGATGAAATGGGTATGAACTTTACCCCTTCTAAGATATAATTCTTCATTATTAAAGAGTCCCACTCCTGATAATTTTATTGATACAGTTGCCTTAGATATTAGTGAATCTTTTAAGTTTGTGGTTTCATTTGACCACAATCCAACTTGTCGGACGCACATCTTCTTTTTATTTCTCCTGTAACACACAAGAGTAGAATTAAACGGAAATGCCGTTTAAACAAATAATGTCTATTTCTATTATGAATAAGTGTAATTCATTCATTGATAGGATATTGGTCTTACACTTGGCCATTTGGAGAAGATCGTCCTTCGATAAGAATCTAGCATGTTTTAATATTTTGAGTCCTAAGATCCAAAACGGAAATATTCCGCTAATGGAAGCTATTACTATAGTGGACTGTTGATGATCGCTATATAATTAATTGCAATATATATATATATATATATATATATATATATATATATATATATATATAAAAATATATATATATATATATATATATATATATATATATATATATATATATATATATATATATATACATATATAGACATGGCCAAAAGTTTTGAGACTACTTTACTTTTCTTTTTTTTGTTATAGTACGCTTGTATCATAATTTAAAATGAAATATACACCAATTTAGAATCCAAACCTATTTTATTAATAAATTCAGTGAATAGAAGCACGCAGTCAATATTCACAATGATGCTTCAATTCGTTTTAGCATGATGGAAATGAAATTTTGTGACGTTATCTTGATTGACATTGCTCCATTTTTTTCAATAGGTACCCTCAACTGCTTTCAATTTGATGGCCTTTGTTTATCAACCACCAGTTTGATTATCGCCACAAATTCTCTCTTTGGTTCACATCTGGCGAATTCCCCGGCTATGGTCCTAAGATTTCGATAATATTGGGTGCGTCAGTATTTTGAGGACATCTCTTAAAAAATAGTTCTAACTTTTTATAAGCATTTTTTAAAAATTTATCTTAAATTAATAATGAATAAAATTATATTGACGAAACAAATGAAAATGTATATGTAATCATTGCCATAAAAGCTCAGCATAATGATGCAGAGTTCGCTTGCTTTCCGAATGTAGCCTGATCCTTCCTTGCCAAAGTTAGAAAAGACTTGGAAGCTGCAGATAGGGATTAATATTAGCAGCAAAACTCAAAACACATGCAAAGGATTCCAATACCATAATGTCGTGGTATAAGAGCCGAGTGTGTACATAGTGGTTTGTTACATAATTAAATGACTCATTATTTCATTTTCTCTAATAGTGCGATAATATTTTACTTTATTTAATCTTTTGCTTTGCCATATGCAGCGTTCTGAGGATTTAGTTAAGCAACTCTAACCAAAATATACTTTTAATTACAAAAAAAATGAAATATTAAAAACAAACTTTACATCTACAAGAAATATAATATAGGGTCTAAGTGCAAATTACTACTTTGAAAATGAATCTTAAGCGATGGTTGACCTCCAAGCTCACTTTAATACTGCACGCTAATTGAGACACATAATTAAATAGGGATGGCTTTAACTTTAAGAACAAGCAACTCTGAATGAGGGACAACCTTAACGGGGGATCTTATGGAGGCGGGGGAAGGGGCTTGAGGCTCGACGCGGGTGAATGGGCTCAGGCACCCAGCTGATCGTTTCGCTGGTAGACAGAATAGAAAAAATCAGCTGCCTTTGATGAGGGGCGCAGATGGCACTTGGCACGGTATCTTAATCGGACGATTTAGGCAACGGGAGCGTGGAGGTAGGCTTCTTCCAATCTTCAGGTTACTCTTGTGCTGCTTCTCACTGACGAGCGATGAAAAAAAGTGAATCCTTGGACGACTAGGGATAGAGGGGGAAGAGTTCACTTTGGGTATTCCTCATTGGTGAGGAATATCTCTGGTTTTAGTTAAAAACCGAGATAGGGTGTTTCTCTGACGAGAGTTGTATAAGAGTGATTATACATAAAAGGGTCTACTCTTTGGTGTAACCACCAGGAACTGCCTCAGAATGAACTTCTTCTCTTCTCGATTCCGTTTGTGCCGGGCTCTGCCGCCGGATTTTGTCGTTTCGATATCTAACGCGATCTCCTTGGTTATTCTCCAGCTATCCGTATATATACTTCCACTAGCTACTGGGGGTAAGGAAACTGGGGGATGAGGGCCTATGTTTAAGCCTCTCTCCTATAGCGACAATTTTCAGAGTGTAGTCACTTAGCCCTAAAGGTATCTTCTGGCTTTCGTCGCAGCTCCGACAATTTCATCTATTAGGCGAAACTAGATCTCAAATCTTAGGGGGAACAGTGAGCCTGTTTAGACATTTTTACTCCATCTGCTCTTCTCCTCTTCGTTTATTTATGCAAGCTGGCAAAGAGATCTGTTGATTCTGACTTTCTCAGCGATGAATATCGAGTGTGGTTGTCATCGGGTCAAGAGGGGAGAGGTGGGGGGGGGGAATTATTGGCCTACACGCCGCGTCACGTCCTGATGCTGGTGTAACCGAACTGGGTATCTGTTTTTAAAGTGGGATATCGAGTATAGCAAAACTTTAGAGAAAACCCAGAAAAGTCGATCACAGCCTTTGCAAATGACTAAAGGTTTCAGAATGCACCATCAGAAGAATCGTATGCAATGAGGAGAGGCCAGTTTATATCAAGTAAAATGAAGGAGGATAATTTGATCCATGCAAAGCGCTTGATCTACATGTTGAAATATCAAGAAGCTGGAATGCTTTGCTTTTTCTCTCATTAGAATAACTGAGGTTACAACTCTCTTGTATACTAAGTTTCAAGCGACTGTGATGATTTTGTGATTCGTTAACAGCGATGTAGATGTCACGCCCCTCACTTTTTTACAGGGCATAAGAGTCAATACTGCTGCATACACAGATGTTTGGTAGAAGGTTGTGATGCCCTAGATAGGTAAACTATGAAAAGGAAGAATTTACATCTTCCAACATGACTTAGCACCATATCATAAGGCTAGAACAAACAAAGCTTGGGTGCGTGCCAATTTCCATGATCATGTTCTCCCAGACTCATGTTCTTCTAGTTTACTCGACCTATCTAATGGACTCTTACGTATGGGGCCTCGTCAAGACAGAGGTCAATCAACATTCATATAATACAATTTAATATCTCAAGTCCGCTATAACAAATACTGTTCGAAATAGATAAAGATCATCTGTTCCGGCAATGTCAACGCTTCAGACCCTGAATTGAAGTCGTCATTGAGGATAATGGTAGATTGATTGAAAAGTCTTGTTCTAAGGATTCTTTAGGTTATTTGTACCAATTTACATTTATATACAACTGTTCTCTGATGTGCTATGCATATTTTCAATACATTTTTACAAATGAACTCAAAATACTGACCCACCATCTATATTCAGCCAAGAATTTTGTTATCGGTTTTGCTTGGTGACAGAGTGCGCCATCATGGTGAAAAAAAGACAGTTATCATCCCCAAATTGATCCTGAATTGTTAGGTAAACGTACTGATGAATCACGCTTTGGTACAATTTTGAGTTCATGGCAGTATTCTTTAGGAACATTGCTAGTGTTCTAGTTCCATTAATTGAGAATCAGTCCCACATATAGAGAAAGTCCGGATGCTTCACCGTACACGATATATAACTTGTGAAAGCGCTCCGCTTTTTGCTTACTAAATCCATTATAGAGAATGTCCTGATGCTTCACCGCGGGCACGATATGGGACTTATAAAACCGTTCTGCTTTTCTGCTACTAACGAAAGAAATTCCAGAAGCTCCAATCAAGCGCAATTGAAATTCATTAGAGAATTCTCTTTGCCCGATTCATCAATAGCTCTCTCTATTTCCCACAGAATGGGAGCCGATTCGTAAGGTTCTTTTTTGGTGAGATGAGGCTTCTTCGCAGCCTTTCTCAACTTAAGAGCTTGGAGGAAAGGTTTTCCCTTCAGTGTGAGTGTTAAAGCGTTCAAACCTGCTTCTCTCTTATCATGTGAAAGCTTGGCAATGGATACAACCCGATAATTGAGCTGGAAACTTACCGGCAGGCGCGATCATGGTGTTCAATTGGAAGACTTGGAAGTCTGGAAAACTTCTTCACAGGAGTGTAACTAGTCTTTGTAAAGTCATGGTGCTGATAATGACAATTTCTTCATCTAAATAGGAAGGATGACATATTTTGTATGCTCTAAGGAAAAGGTTAGAAATTACCGATTTTTTAACAGTATTATCGTGAAACGAAAAATAATGTATATAGGCATTCGAGTGGGTTGGTTTCCTATACACGTCAAGTTTTGATTCATGGTGATCTTTATTAATGAGGACATCTAAAAAGGGTAATCTATTATCATATTCCCATTCATATTTAAATTTGATGGAGACATGCATTTTTAATAATTTGAATAATTATATACATTATTTTTCGTTTCACGATAATACTGTTAAAAAATCGGTAATTTCTAACCTTTTCCTTAGAGCATACAAAATATGTCATCCTTTCTATTTAGATGAAGAAATTGTCATTATCAGGATCATTTTTTCTAATTTGTATTACCACGATTGGTTCATATCGTTTGTCCATTTTGCAGCTAGGAAAACATTCTATGGTAATAAGCCTTCCCGCACTAATGACTTCAACAAATGTATAACATTGCCATTTAATAATAAATTAAATAGTTTAAAGGACATATTTGGAAAAGCGGGTATTAATCTAGCCTTTAAATATAATAATTCCTTAAACCAATTGATGATTGACAGGAAACCCGAAGAACATCATAACATAGAAGTATATGCAATACCATGCAACGATTGCCATAAAGTTTATATAGAGGAAACGGAGAGAAATCTAGACAAGAGATTGTACGAAGACAAAAGAGATATTAGACCGGGCAGCGAAAGCAGTGGAATATTTTGCCATGTTAGAGACTTGAATCGTACGATCGATTTCAATGGAAGTAAAATGGTATTTAAATCGGCTAACTATGCTAAGAGAAGAATCGTAGAATCGAGCTTGATATCGTCAGTTCCTAATTTAAATCTATTTGAGGGTCAATTTTCTTTTAATCCTGTAATAAGAAAGCAAATAAACAAAATAGTAAAATGTCAGCCATTCAATATGTTTAGGCCAAACCCCCACCCAGATTAGCTACAAGTAGGGGATTAGGGGCAAAAAAAAGAGGGGATCTTTCACGACCTGACCTTGTGTTATGTCTGTATGCACTTTTCTTATATTTTCTATCCAGTGTCAGTTGAAAAAGGGTGTGAGATACCCCAAACTGTTCTGAATTAAATTGTCTTCGGAGAATGTGGTTTAATTCCTCATATATATATATATATATATATATATATATATATATATATATATATATATGTCGTAGAATGACTCCCGACGATACCATATATTACACTATTCGTTGAGGAAACTTCCTTAATTATCTTTAGAGTGCGTTACTGTCGGGCGGCCGATATTATGTATCTTCGATATGCTTAAGAAGTGGAACTGAGCTCAAGGATAATAATATTGCTATCATTAATAAAATAGAGTTTTATTAATAATAACTATAACAATACACAAAAACGGAAAATATTGACATAACAGAATGGAAAGGGTCGTGGAGACTCGGGCTAATCCAAGGATTTAAGGGATTAAAAAAAGGTAAAACAAATATAGAGTTAAAGAGATGGGATTGTTCGATAAACAATTTAAAGCACAGGATAGAATTGACAAAAGGGATCAATACTCAATGGTGAAGTTTGGCTTACGTAACTTTGGCACTAGTGGTGCAGTGGAAGGTGGCGCAAAGGAGTTTCGGTCCGCTGGCGAGTTCCAGCCGAAAGGGGGGGAGATAAAAGGATCCTGACGAGGCGTCTTGGGAAGGAGAACCGTTTCTCGACGAACGGCTTGAAGAACAATGGCTGTTCTAGGTTGTTCTCTTCTGAACAAAGGGGGGGATGAGAACCGTCTCTTGTCTACGGGCTCAAGAACAATGGCTGTTCTAATGTTGTTCTCCTTGAACAACAGGGGGGGTGAGAACCGTTTCTTGGCGAAGGGCTCAAAACGAACAATGGCTGTTCTAGGTTGTTCTCTTCTGAACAAAGGGAGGGGATGAGAACCGTCTCTTGTCTACGGGCTCAAGAACAATGGCTGTTCTAATGTTGTTCTCCTCTGAACAACAGGGGGGGGGTGAGAACCGTTTCTTGGCGAAGGGCTCAAAACGAACAATGGCTGTTCTAATGATGTTCTCCTTGAACAACAGGGGGGGGGGGATGAGAACCGTTTCTTGGCGAAGGGCTCAAAACGAACAATGGCTGTTCTAATGCTGTTCTCCTTTGAACAACAGGGGGGGGGAAGCGAACCGTTTCTTGGCGAAGGGCTCAAAACGAACAATGGCTGTTCTAATGCTGTTCTCCTTTGAACAACAGGGGGGGGGGGAAGCCTTGGGGACTTGGCGTCGGAAAGGCTCGAACCTTTGGCACTCAAGGAATATTGTCCTCCTTCTGGACAAGTGATGGTGAATCTCGAGGTCGAGGTCCCTTGGCGCACAAAGGGAGAGAGGGTCGTGGTGATGTTTCGCGACGAAAATCTGGATCTCCAATCTGATCTTAGTGGTAAAGTTTCCATATAAATAGCCAGGACATCTCCTTGGCGTGGGGGAAAATGGAGTGGAAGCTTGGAGGGAACGCACAGCCGGGCCGGGGAACAATGCCTTATCTGTTCATAAGCCTAACTCGATCTGGCGAGGTCGGCGTATGGGGGCGAACGGGGGGACGATAACCTCCTTGTTTAAAGATTGGCATCCGGTAGCTGAGATAAGACTCCAAGCCTCGAATCGAAGATGCACGTGGGCAGCATCGTGGTTTTAAATAATACGGGGTAGGAGTTGAAATTAAACGCAGCTTCAACACGTTCTATCACACCCCTCCATTCCAGGGGAAGTTGTCACTTCGAAAAAAAAAGAGAGAAGGGACAACGATAGAGCTCCGTTGTGGGGAACTCGTTTTCTTGTACCAACCGTACCTTTCTGCACCTAACTAGTATTACCTCAATACATATGATTATTTTGATCTTTAGATTACAGGGGAAAATAACCTTTAATACAACTTAATCAGAGAGAAAAAAAAAGGGCATGGAACAATGAAATGATATAAACTTAGTACATACGGGACAAAATAATTTATACGTAAATTAATAAGAACAAATATATATACATACAAAAATTCGACATTGAGCGTTACAAAATTCAGACATATACATTAATTAATTATATTACAAAAGAATCTTAAATTAAGTCGTACAAGACGGTATATACCTACATGGAGATACTAATCCTATGAATACAATTATTCTACGCTATTCGGTAACGCATTTCTACTGAGGGCGTCAGCGACCTGGTTATCGGAACCTTTTATCTAATTTATTTTAAACTGATACTCTTGCAAGAGTAAACTCCAGCGCATGATGCGGCCGTTTGAGTGTCTCAAATTCCTAATATAGGCTAACGGACGGTGGTCGGTTCCTATTTGAAATTCTTTACATATCAAGTACAGCTTGAATTTGTCTATGACCCAGATAATTGATAGAGCTTTCTTCTCTCTAGTGGCATATCTCTCTTCGCGTGGTAATAATTGACGACTAGCATATGCAACTGGATGACTCGTTCTGTCATCCTCGTATTGAGGGGGTACACCTCCAATGCCCTCGTTGATCACGTCGGTCTTAACCCCAAAGGATTTTTCCCGGTTGGGCAACTTTAAAATGGGGGCAGAAATAAACTTACTCTTGAGCTGATTAAAATGGGAAACAGCGACATCATTCCAACGTAAACGATCCGGGAAATTCTTTTTTTGAAGTGGGCATAGGGGGGCCGAAATTGCAGCGAAATTCGGAACAAATCGCTGATAGGGAGAAGCTGATCCTAAGAACGATCTTAATGGCTTCTTTGTAATCGGGAGGGGCAGGTCGGCGATTGCCTTAATCTTGTTCTCTTGGGGACCTAACTTGCTTTGTCCTATTTTAAAACCCAAATATTTGATGGTTTCGTGAGCAAAATGGCATTTGCTGGGGCCAATGGTGAGGCCATTTTCACGCAGTTGCTCGAAAAGAGCTAATAGGGCGGGTAAATGGTCACTCCATTTAATTAGTTCTTGTAGCTGGCTCTTCGGACGTGGTGTCAGCTGCGCGTCACTATCCAGGTCAGAGGGTTCTAAAGACTCGCCTGGTAGGGAAGGAGGAGGGTAATCGGCATCAGGTTGGATGCACACTGTCTGGATTACATTAAGGGACTCCGCGGGGCAATCCTCTTCAAGCGCCGATGTTTCGTCCAGTTCTACGAAGGTATCTCCATGGGCGCGTTGGGGGTTCTTTTTTTCTTGGGGTCCAGGGACAGTCTCCGTGTCCTTGTCTTGGGCCTTATCACCTAAGGGTGTTAGTGATTCACACTCCTCTTTTGCCCTCCTAAAGTCCTGGTTAGGGGTCTCCGAGAAATCGGACGGTATCGGGGTTCTGATGGGGACGGGCTCCTGGGCTTCTTTCTTATCTCAGCCTTGAGGAAGGGCGGCCTGAAACACAGGGTCGAAACTTACTTGGGGGCTCTGTCCTATAAGTACGGAACAGAATTTTATGGGTGCTACAATGACTTCAGCCCAGCCATTATAATATTGACACTGCAGGTAACATCTAGCGACGGGGAATCGGTTCGCCCACCCAAGTTGGTCATGTACCACCGCAAATTTTTCGTGGTTAGAGGCCACTGGGAGGAGTTCGTCGGACACGATGAAGCACGTACATCCTGTGTCCCTGACGAGAGTCAATACTCGGCAGCTGTCCACGCTGCCCTCCTCATATTTCAAAGTTCCCGATGAACTTTTACCAAAAACAAAATTTACCTGGTGGCCTGACGGAGGGGGAGAAGTTTCTGCTTGGGTCTGCACCACCGGGGGAGCCGGGGTTGCATTAATCTGGTGAACTTGGTGGGCTGGTCCGCTTTTAAGCCTAGAATTTTGGGGGCAATTCCAGCTCATGTGGTTTTCTACACCACAGGTGAAGCATATGGTTGGTCGCTTCGGGAAGAGAGATGGAGGAGAAGTCTTAACGGGAGGTTTGGAGTCCCGTTGTTGGTTTTGGGGAAAGAAGTTTGGGGGTTTTACGGGGCTCGGAAACTTTGTCAGCTTTCCTGGGAAGGGGCGCGAATCCTTCCTTCTTTCTTCTCGTTGGATTTCTTTTTCTCGTTCTTCTTGTTGTATTTTTCTTTCTCTTTCTTCTCGTTGTATTTCTCTTTTTTCCTTTTTTCTTTCTCTTTCTTCCTCTTTTCTTTGCTCCTCTTGAATGTACTCAGTTAGTTCTTTTCCGGAAAGTCCACAGGACTCTCCTTGCGCTTTAAAGATTTCAAACTGAGTCATCTTTGCACTTGGGGGTGCACTAGTCAACCAACTAAAATTCCTTGCAACAAGAATTATGCCTCTATAGAATTAGCCTACCTAACTATGGGCACTGACCTATTCGTACTTGGTTTCTCAATCTAAATAACCACTGACTAAAATCACAAAAAAAACACAAACAAATTATTATAACCGTTCCTTGAGCTACTCCAGCTTCTTAAGTTTAAAAAAAAGGGGATAGCAATCGTTAAAACAAAAGGGAACTACTATATTCTATTATTGTAACGAATAACACTATGCTTTACTCGACTGAGACCAGTGTTTGCAAAGATATAGCGTTAAACCTTACACACCTGATACCAAATTTAAATAGTATATATATATATATGTCGTAGAATGACTCCCGACGATACCATATATTACACTATTCGTTGAGGAAACTTCCTTAATTATCTTTAGAGTGCGTTACTGTCGGGCGGCCG
This sequence comes from Ceratothoa steindachneri, assembly GCA_963969495.1. Taxonomy (NCBI): domain Eukaryota; kingdom Metazoa; phylum Arthropoda; class Malacostraca; order Isopoda; family Cymothoidae; genus Ceratothoa; species Ceratothoa steindachneri. The sequence goes on along the minus strand of OZ018330.1, from coordinate 47,005,372 downwards.
ATATTATGTATCTTCGATATGCTTAAGAAGTGGAACTGAGCTCAAGGATAATAATATTGCTATCATTAATAAAATAGAGTTTTATTAATAATAACTATAACAATACACAAAAACGGAAAATATTGACATAACAGAATGGAAAGGGTCGTGGAGACTCGGGCTAATCCAAGGATTTAAGGGATTAAAAAAAGGTAAAACAAATATAGAGTTAAAGAGATGGGATGGTTCGATAAACAATTTAAAGCACAGGATAGAATTGACAAAAGGGATCAATATTCAAAGGTAAAGTTTGGCTTACGTAACTTTGGCACTAGTGGTGCAGTGGAAGGTGGCGCAAAGGAGTTTCGGTCCGCTGGCGAGTTCCAGCCGAAAGGGGGGGAGATAAAAGGATCCTGACGAGGCGTCTTGGGAAGGAGAACCGTTTCTCGACGAACGGCTTGAAGAACAATGGCTGTTCTAGGTTGTTCTCTTCTGAACAAAGGGGGGGGATGAGAACCGTCTCTTGTCTACGGGCTCAAGAACAATGGCTGTTCTAATGTTGTTCTCCTGGAACAACAGGGGGGGTGAGAACCGTTTATTGGCGAAGGGCTCAAAACGAACAATGGCTGTTCTAGGTTGTTCTCTTCTGAACAAAGGGGGGGGGTGAGAACCGTCTCTTGTCTACGGGCTCAAGAACAATGGCTGTTCTAATGTTGTTCTCCTCTGAACAACAGGGGGGGGTGAGAACCGTTTCTTGGCGAAGGGCTCAAAACGAACAATGGCTGTTCTAATGCTGTTCTCCTTGAACAACAGGGGGGGGGAGATGGGAACCGTTTCTTGGCGAAGGGCTCAAAACGAACAATGGCTGTTCTAATGCTGTTCTCCTTTGAACAACAGGGGGGGGGGGGGAGAGAACCGTTTCTTGGCGAAGGGCTGAAAACGAACAATGGCTGTTCTAATGCTGTTCTCCTTTGAACAACAGGGGGGGGGGAAGCCTTGGGGACTTGGCGTCGGAAAGGCTCGAACCTTTGGCACTCAAGGAATATTGTCCTCCTTCTGGACAAGTGATGGTGAATCTCGAGGTCGAGGTCCCTTGGCGCACAAAGGGAGAGAGGGTCGTGGTGATGTTTCGCGACGAAAATCTGGATCTCCAATCTGATCTTAGTGGTAAAGTTTCCATATAAATAGCCAGGACATCTCCTTGGCGTGGGGGAAAATGGAGTGGAAGCTTGGAGGGAACGCACAGCCGGGCCGGGGAACAATGCCTTATCTGTTCATAAGCCTAACTCGATCTGGCGAGGTCGGCGTATGGGGGCGAACGGGGGGACGATAACCTCCTTGTTTAAAGATTGGCATCCTGTAGCTGAGATAAGACTCCAAGCCTCGAATCGAAGATGCACGTGGGCAGCATCGTGGTTTTAAATAATACGGGGTAGGAGTTGAAATTAAACGCAGCTTCAACACGTTCTATCACAATATATATATATATATATATATATATATATATATATATATATATATATATATATATATATATATATATATATATATATATATATATTATATATTGATGGACGTAACTTCAGGATTACTATATACAGCATAACCTGGAGAGAGAACATAACAGTTTCATAACGGGTGACACCAAATCTCATCATCAGTGCTAAAGAATCAAGAAAAATACATAATATCTACCCATTAAAATATCTTTATCCTGAAATATGAAGCTTAACTTCGAAACGAATTAAATTCAACGGAAATGAAGAGTAAAAAAAACGGGGGAAAGGAATATGAAATAAAAACAAAATTGACAATACTTCTTTTACAAAATTATCTTAACTTTCTTAATATATTAACATACTTTTTAATGTGCCATATATTTAATGGAATATATAAAATAGTTAAACTCAAAGAGGGTTGAAGTTTTTTAATGTATAGCAACTCTAGCAAGTAAAGGTCTGAGAAGTTAATCACCACATCCACTATCTTAAATTTCTTGAGTGTGGTTTCAAATTATACAAACATTGCCTGCAAAACACTTGCGTCCATAAATTACCCAACCTAAGTTTCTTAATAACGAATTTCCTTTCAAGAGCAAAGATTAATCTATTGTTAACAAACCCATTTCAATTGCTTCTAATGAACTTCGATCAGGCTTATAACTAATTGATAATTATGTCTCGATTGTATGAGAAATCTGTCGAGGAATTTCCCTCTAAAGTTAAAGAGACTCATAGAAGGAAACTACAGATCCTAAATATCTATATCCATTTAAACCGTGTGAACCAGATAATGTTATATTCAATTATTCCTCGAGAGTTTTAACTAAGCGTTAAAAGTTTGTTTTAGCTCATAGAAAGACCCACTCTAGAGGATATACGAGGGGCGGTCAATAAGTTTGGCGAATCGGTAGGGCAAAACAGAAGAAGGTGGATGGTTGTTTGTGGGGGTGTTAGGACAAGTTATGACCAGTCAGGACCTGCAACCAGACGCTCCTGCCTCGTCTATTTAAGAAGCAGTAGCTGATCGAAGATCATCACCCACAAATATTTCAACAATGAAGAAGGTTGAGCACCACGCAATGATCAAATTTTTGACTAAGGAAGGCAAGAATGCAAAAGAGATCCATGAATGCGTGGTTGCAGTGTACACCGACACCGCCTTTTCCTATGCAACCATTGCTCGCTGGAATAGGGAGTTCCGCCATGATCGTGAGTCTCTTGAAGATGACCCCCGTCCAGGACAACCGTCAGACGTGACCAACGAGCACAAGTGGCCCATGTGGAGAGAATGATCCTCGAAAATTGACGAGTCAAAGTCGAAGAAATCGAGCGAGAACTTGGAATATCACATGAAAGTGTTATCAACATCATCGACGACAATTTGGCCATGACCAAGGTCTCTGCCCGTTAGATCCCTAGAAACCTCACGCCCCATGATCCACTTCAACGTCGTCAAAGTCCACAAGGCCATAGTTGCACAAGCTGCTCTGCGCGACTGCGGATTCCAGGAGCTTAACTATCCCCCCTACAGTCCATATATGGCCCCCAGCGACTACTTTTTATTTCGCCAGCTCAAGGATGCACTGCGTGGACGCCGGTTTAGGGACGATGAAGATGTCCAACTCGCCATCCAAAAGTGGAATGAACAGCAGTAGGGAGATTTCTGGTGGTCGAGAATTCCAAGCCTCAGGGACAAGTGGCGCAAGTGCATTGAAGTCGAGGGTAGTTATATTGAAAAATAATAAAACACTTTTCCTCATATTTCGTTTCCTTATATCCGAATTGCAAAACTTATTGACCGCCCCTCCTATCTTTGAATGTGATTTAATCTCCTGTTTCTCTATCAATTTCTTGTAGAATAGTATTGCGATTTAAGATGTTTTAACGGTATTAATTTCCCCAAACAACCATACATCATCTTTCTTTAAAGCAAAATCTTTATATGTGTCCAAAATGGGAGTTCTTTATAGGAAATTCACAGGGAACAGCGATAAAATATTGTATAAGTATTTATCCATGGCAACTTTCAAATATTTTTTGTTGACGAGGAGAAGATAGGCTGTTATTTTTTCCGTAGGGAGATGACAAGTAGTGGCTTAGGAAAGAGTGCCAAATACATGTAAATATGCCACGTTGTGTGCTTGATTATATAGGTGGCATTGCGCGTTACTTTGAGCATGTTTTGTTCAAACAGAGCCAAACCAGCTTACATGAAAATACCGAAGAAAGAACTCAAATTTGTGATTATTTTTCGATCGTGTCCTGGAACATCAAAAGGCGTGCAAGGTACAATAATGTACCAATGAATTTTTGCACTTTTGATTCATGTTATGTAATCAATCTTTTTATTATCCTTTTAAATGTTTTTAACAAATCTCAAAATTGTTACTTACATCTTACTTGTACAGAGTTTATTTAAATATTGATTTACTTTAATTTTTTTTGCAAATGGCTCATTTATCCATTATCACTTATTTTTGAAATTGACTTTATAGGATTAAAAAGGACATCTTACCTTTATGTAGAGGAAGAAGCTGAATCGTCTCATAAAATATGGTACAAAAAGCTAGATCCTAAAAATGCAGGTAGAACACTGATCTCATTAATTCAACATCAGCAACGTTTCGGGAGACGCCGCACCTATTTATTTCTGGCTAAAATAACTATAACTATTCAATGTTCGAAGACTATAACATAATGTATCATTTGATTGGATTAAAATCTAAACAAATATAAACACACCAAGATTTTCTGATAGCAACATAAAATTATAATATTGGAATAAGAATATTAACATGATAACAAAGAAACTGTAATTTCGAATAACGACAAAAATGACGTGCAAATAAAGCAAACAAACCTGAATGTAAGCGATTCGAAGAATATATCTAGAGACAAAAATGGAGTGTATTATATTTGGTTCGACGGTGTGTGAAAGCCTAAGAAACTGCTGGAATCTGAATTTAAAACAGGTGTTAAAAATTGTATGCGTTCAGTTCACTTTCGCAAATGGTATTGAATGGTTTGCAAGAAAATACTACTCTAGTTAAACAAGGAAACTTGTATTTAACACTTAATTATATGGTCCTCGAATAGTTGGTTAAGCAAACACGCTAACAATTAAAATTATTTATTGATGAGGCCAGGTTGGAATTATTCTTGGTTGCTTCAACTCAGCGGGCTCGCAGCTCCCGAGGATGGAGAGCTTTCTAGGAGGTTGCTGTGAAGGCTTGCACTTAGTAGAGAACGTTGTGTGTATGATAATCCTTTGCCAGGCCCGTGCGTGGCAGAATAAGTAGGCACGAATAGACTGAAATATTTAGGTGTCGTAATCATGGGATTGCCATTGGTAGCTGGCTGCTCCATTCCTAGATTTCGAAATTTCCCTTACAATTTCAATGTTATGAGAGCAAATCCATTTGTCAGATATTTTGCTGAAGTGAAGCGGGAACAATTGTTGATGTAAATAACATTACTTCACATTGTTTGATATAGAGAGTATTCCGGGGGGAAAATATATCTTATTTCTATACTGTTATGGCATTATAATTTAATTTTAGTTTGCCATTAAAAAATTAAACATCAAACTCAGGGACTTACAAAAAATTGAGGTTATTTTATAAAAAAGTATCTTGAGTTAATTGATTTAAAAAATATGTGAGCAGAAACTAAAATAATCCATACATTGGCCAGAGAATGTGTGTGAGGTGCTTATATTGTCATATACAATCATTACTCTATCCGAATTAATAGAATAAATAATAATGTAAAAATTGAGTAAATTCAGAGGATATGAATTCATAACACTTCATAGAAATCAACCATAAAGTGGCTTTTGAAAATTGTTTCAAGTGAGCTTCTCATAGCTCGAGTTGCAATTCTATTGAGGTTGAAAGGGCTTCGAACGAGGCCAATTTTAATAACACTTGAAAAGGAATACAGTCCCTAATAATACTTCAACAAATATAAAGATAAAGGTTTCTTGTGAAAAGATATTAGTATGGAGATAAGTGACATCAAATCTATTCATATATGCTCTATGACTTCATTTAAGAATTACTTTGAAAGTTATAATAATTTTTTCCCGTGGCCTTTTAAGCAGTAAACAAAATAGAAGTTGAGCTCAAAGGATTGAACTTTATGCATCAGCGGCTTTATTGACAAAGTTGGCTACTTAAACTAGTAGCCGGATAATTTTTGTCAGGTAGCAACCATAGGTGAAGTAAATACCTTTCAGGAGAATTTGTAATAAGAAATATAGACGTAATCCTACTTCAAGAAAACAAATCGATTCAAATAATTCCAGCTTTGGGGTTTTTTTTTTAAACAAATAAGATTAAGAGAATCCCTCCTCAAAATAAACAGTTGAAACCTGATTCGAGCCAAGGACACCTATACAGAAACATGCGAAGAAGTAAATAAAAACCCAGTTCATTACTAAATGAATTTATTTGTCAACTTAAATATATAATACAATTTGATCAATGAAAACACATTATTAATACTTAGCGACCTCCCTCTAGCAGATTTTACAGCTTTAACTCACTTCGGTCTAAATTTAATGAGTTTTAATCTTACAACTTGTAATACCTCATACCATGTTTGGCGTATGCCATTTAGCAATTTCATCCGGGTTCTTTTTTCTTATTCTGTAGTCTTTTCTAGTTTTTGTCTAGTTTTCCTCACACATTTTCAATGCGCTTCATATTACGGGACTGATTTGGTCAAAGAAGTTGTTTGATGCATATTTGTCCAACTATTGCAATATGACAAAGAAACGCATTTTCTATGAATAAACAACTTTAATTTTAAAGCTGACCAATGGAAAACACTGGTCAAAAACCTTGTTCAAGTATGGGAATGTATTTTCAGAGTTGATATTGCTAACAAACTCAACCAACTTTGACAAAACATCATTCCAAATTGCGAAAAACAACATAACCCAATCATGTTTACCCATTTGGTTGTAACCTGTTTATGTCAACAAAGTCCCGAAGGGGTAATCTCCAAACCCATACCCTTCCACTGTCTGAAAAATTTAGCAAAGCTTGATTCCATAAAAAAATAATCTCTGCCAAAATTCCAAATTTTTCTCACTCGTTTTTTTTCAGCTCAGTCATTCCTATTATTAATATTGGTCATAGTTAAAAGAGAAATTTTCATGGTTGTACGTCCATAATATCTTGGACTCATTTGGAAATTTTCTGTCACTTTGCAAGCTTAGAAACAAGGTTTGTTCTCAATGGATCTTCGAAAGCACTAAGGCATATTTCACAGGGCACAAAGACGACAGGGCCGGTTTAACCTAGTAGCACATGTAGCACGTGCTACGGGCCCCGCGCTTCAGCGGGCCTCGCGGGGATGTGAAAAATTAGTAATAATTAGGTTTTTGCCCTTAGGCACAGAAGGCCGAGACAAAATAATTATTCATTTTCCTGATTTTTATATTATTATTATATATAATATTACTATATATAAAAAAGATATAGAAAACTTCACTAGAGCATACTGCATAGTATAATAAGTCTGGTATTATGTTATAGTAGTACACTGTGATATTCTTTAAAAAGGAATAAAAAGTGTATAAAATAAACCCCTCATTTTAGTCGCGATCGAGTCTAGTCGCGGGCGACTCTATATCTCACTATTTGGCTGATTCTAACGATATTTGCAAACATGTTTTTTTACATTCTCTTTTGAATTATATAATTGCCAAAGTCTTCCTGAGGTTAGCCCGGGAATTATTTTGTTTTGTCAATAACATCAAAACTATTCTCCGATTCTAACGAAATTTGAAACCCTTATGTTGTTTTACATTCTCTTTCGATTTATAAAATGGCTAAGGTCCCCCTAGGGTTAATTTGGGAATTATTGAAAGTTTTGAAGGTCGTAAGGTTATAAACAGAATAAGTGAGAGGACGCGACTTTTTGGTCAGCAGACCTTGTTTCAGTTGATCCCTCCCAGCCATATTAGCAGTTATTTTAAATTCCTCAGATACCTTTTTCCCTCTCTGCAAAGAAAAAAGAGGGGTGGAGGGGACATACCATATATATATATATATATATATATATATATATATATATATATATATATATATATGTGTGTGTGTGTGTGTGTATGTGTGTGTGAAAGATAATGGTAAACCACAATATTTGAATCAAGCTTTTATTTATAACTATCGGACTAGTTTTGGCAAGATGCCATTATCAACTAATAATGAAGAAACTAGGCAAGGAGCACATTATATATAAGATAATACACATCCTAAACAAAATAAAATGGAACCTGAAACAATCTGGAGATTTGCTAATCCCCGAGACGCATTTCGTCCCGGAGCTTATAAATACGATTGAAGGTCGTAAGGTTATAAACAGAATAAGTGAGAGGACGCGACTTTTTGGTCAGCAGACCTTGTTTTAGTTGATCCCTCCCAGCCATATTAGCAGTTATTTTAAATTCCTCAGATACCGTTTTCCCTCTCTGCAAAGAAAAAAGAGGGGTGGAGGGGACATACCATATATATATATATATATATATATATATATATATATGTGTGTGTGTGTGTGTGTGTGTGTGTGTGAAAGATAATGGTAAACAACAATATTTGAATCAAGCTTTTATTTATAACTATCGGACTAGTTTTGGCAAGATGCCATTATCAACTAATAATGAAGAAACTAGGCAAGGAGCACATTATATATAAGATAATACACATCCTAAACAAAATAAAATGAAACCTGAAACAATCTGGAGATTTGCTAATCCCCGAGACGCATTTCGTCCCGGGGCTTATAAATACGATTGGCAACTCTATTCGTTATATATTTGTTAAATTTGTATTGCCCTATAGATAAATTGAAATTATCAACTTTGTTGATGATGATGGATTCCGCAATTCTCCTCTCAATATAATTGTTTGATTTATAAATGATTTTTGCATGGTTAAAATCAATTATATGGTCGTGCTTTTGCATGTACGTAAAGAGACTTGAAGAGTTCGTACGGAAATAACATAAATATTACTTTAAATATTCTAATACCATTCGAATACTTGTGTAGACATGTAGCAGATACAAATTATATCCACACGTATGTACATTAATGTGTAAACGTAGAACTTTATCTGCGTTGAGACAGTTACGACCCAAATATGACATGTAGTCCTTTTATCATCTCCCTGTTCGCTCGCAGGTTAGAAACATTTTTTACTTTTATTTTTATTAATTTTCTATTTCTTCTTATTTTTTTCCTTTATACTATCCTTTGCGAATTATTACTTTTGTTCTTCTATTTGTTTCAATTTTTTGAATTTATTTATACACTCAATTTATTTATACGCTCAACCCTGTATCCAGGGTTGAGCTAATTCCCTCCCCACTGCGGTGTGGGGGTTACTTTGCTTAAATCCCTGAGGAGACTTTTCTGGCGGAATCCCGAGAAATGGCTCCCCAGGTGTTCTGTTACCATGCCAACCGACTAAAGCTTTAATCCCTAACTTTTCTTTTATTTAAAAACGACATTTATGCGTTTCTACTAATATGCACATACATGATGGATTTACACATAATCCGGGACGCTTACAGATTACACATGAACATATATTTGAATATCATGTATATACTGGGCCCCGGCACATTCATGGTTACTTACATTTTCGCGTAGGGCATTTTCATGTTTGTTGAGTGGTAACTGATTTGTTTGAGGGTGGCGGTAAGACGGCGTTAATGAATCGGGGCACAGTTAGCTGAGCTTAATAAAATAGGCCAAGAGGAAAGAAATAAATAAAAGGCCTAAAAGAAAACGAAAATGTGTCCTTATTTAAGGACAACAGGACAGTTCCGAATGGCTGCATTTGACCAGGCACGGCACGCGAATTTAAAGCGTTACTGACTAGGTACATTTGATCCTGGTTTCTGACGCGTCCTTCCGGCCCACATGTTCAAGGTTGACATTTGATCCTGGTTGATGACGTTCCCTTCCGGCCCACATGTTCAAGGTTGAATTTGATCCTGGTTATGACGTTCCCTTCCGGCCCACATGTTCAAGGTTGAATTTGATCCTGGTTATGCCGTTCCCTTCCGGCCCACATGTTCAAGGTTGACATTTGATCCTGGTTATGACGTTCTCTTCCGGCCCACATGTTCAAGGTTGAATTTTATCCTGGTTATGACGTTCCCTTCCAGCCCACATGTTCAAGGTTGAATTTGATCCTGGTTATGACGTTCCTTTCCGGCCCACATGTTCAAGGTTGAATTTAATCCTGGTTATGACGTTCCCTTCCGGCCCACATTCTCAAGGTTGACAATAGTGAAGTTGGTTCTTATCTTCAAATCTCACCTTTTCTAATTCTTGCCCTCTCCTTTACCCCGCTCTTGCACAATGCCCTAGTTGCATGGAGTAATGACGTAAGAAGTTCGTACATTAGAGTGTGTTTGTTTACGAACAAGATTCCGCGATTTAGATGACAAGGATAACTCTCATGTTGATCTTTCTTTTCCTGCTTGTCATTTACCTAATCCTTAGTTATTAGTGATTCTTGCTAGGACTATGGTTATGTTTACTTGCCCTTTCCAAGGTACCTGCCTTCTTTGTGGAGCCAAGACAAGTCCAGGAGAGTTGCGTGTCATTGTCCTTGCCTTATAAGTAGTCGACCCTGCCACTGTTATTTTTCCTCTTTTTAATTTCCCCTAACTTTACCACCTTATCAATCTATTTTTAATGGGGTTATATGTCCTTGTTAGTTTTCTATTTATTATTTAAATAAATAATAAAATAGATCTTAAAAAGTCTACGGAGAATTGTGTACCCTACACGTTTTCATTTTCCTTAACGTCACACTTTTTGCTACAGGGTTCGTTTAAAATACTTTCTGGATGACATTCACTCATTGGTTTTCATTTTTACTTAAGTAATAAACAACTTTTTCAAGACCTTCAAGACTCTCTTCAACATTCGTCGTTATTCTTGAAATCTGACTATGTCATGTGAATAGTATATTCTTTGTTGCCATAGACGCACTTACGCGTCTGACGCACGTTACGATTCAATTCTTTTTCATGAAATGCGGGACTACATTTAAGTTTGTCCCTTGCGATAGTGCCAGAGGTCGTCAATTCATTTGGCGTTTCTGGAAGATGGGGAAAAGGGAGGAAAACTCAAAAAGGACCTTTTGGGGACCCAAGCCAAAGGCTGGGGGAAGGGGCCATTTTCATACACTCATTAGTACCAAAAGTACATTAATTATTTCCGCTTCGAAGACATTTACTCACCGAACTACAGAAAAGCGAGGGAAAACGTGAGGCAGATCATTATTTCATACAAAGGGTCGTCGCCTTCCCTTAATAAGGGGCGGGAAGGAGGGGACCAGGCCTTAATGCGGCTAAGCGCAGGCATCAGCAATGGAGGACGAAGCTGACAGGAGCAAAATACTGAACAAAAGAATATGAAAGGGATTAAAGTTTCAGGGTTTGCGAATGGATTGAAGAGGAAGGAAAAGATGGATTAATTGTGCGATAAGTGATGAGAGTTAAAGAGTTAACTGATGAACAAATGGATGATTGTGTTTTAGGTGTGTGAGAAGGCGTGCTCGGGTCTTTTTACTTAGGGACAAATCCTGAAGAGACGAGATGGTCTAAAGCATAATACCCCGTCGATATGAATGGCTAATGGCGTTGAAAAACTGATGTGGCTCTAAGTTTAATGGGGCATAACATGGACTGCCCATTGGCTAGTACCGTTGGGATAAAGTGGCTACGGACTTTCACAGCAAATTGGGGCGCCATGGCCTGATTAGGTACTATTGGAGGTATATTTCGGAAGATCCGAGACTAACTTGCGTCAACTGATTTCCCGCAATTATAAATACGACAACTCATCCGGATCTCTTTTGTTATTCACTGCATTTGGACAAAGCAATTGCAACGTTTCAATAATATTAAAGAAAGTAAAATGCAAACTGGATATTTTAAAATCAACAATCCTTGAATAAATTTTACAAAAAGGCATCACTGAAGACTTATTTTTTACCTTTGCTTTCAATTGCACTGGAGAACAAAAGCTTTTGCATTTATACTGACACTTGTTCTGACCTAATTTGGGTTCAATGAATTAAAATTTGAACTCAGATTTTCTTCATAAGCTACAAATTATTTTGTAATTCAGCTTTTCATTTTTTGGCCAAATTTGGGCACTTTTCGCTTAATGTCATATTCTATCTAAGCATTTTTGTCATACTATGTTAAAATTTGTCTTGAAACAACCGTTTATGTAAAGAATCTTTATTTTTCCTAACAGCGTGTATATTTATCACAATGCGTCCTAGAATTGGAAATGAAGGTAAAATAAATCAAATATCAAAATGAAAATTTATTATTATTATCCATTACATCTAAATATTATTGTGCACCAATGCGATTGAGAAAGGCCGATGAAATTAAAAAGCTCAAATTGTTCCTCTTATGGCAAGAATGTGCGACGATAGCTCTTGCATTTGCAGACAAGGTCAGGGTCATCTGACTATTCAAAAAATGAAGTTTAACACTCATGTTGCATCCAAGATCCCAAAAGCCAACAACATTCTTGCAACCGTATTCTCATAGTTATCGGCCTTTTCTTACAAAGAAAGTTTTGTATAACCATCATAAATGAGAGTTACGCTTCATTCTCCTTGTCATTCCACTCTCTGACCAATTCCACTTCAAGTAAAATGGCATGAATTTAGGGTCCATCAAATACGCCTGCAAAGATTTTCTCAAAATACCAAGCAGGAACTCTGTGCTAAGAGCATTCTCTGTCAGTACTCAATGCCTTCACAGAAGGTTTCATCAAGCGAGGATTAAGATTGAGTGGAGGAAAATGATTTTCTATCTTCTGACGATCGGGTCATTTACAATGGTGGGCATATATGCTTCCAGAGTTTTACTAATAGGCTATTCCTTCTTGATCAGGTTTTTCTCTCGAGCTCGACTCTTCCATATGCATAGATAGCATGGGAACAAAGTGAAACATTTTTGTCGGCCATGGAGGAAGTTGACCATATTTAGGTCAATACAAATTATCCAGTTGCACTCTTGATATTTAAGTAAGTGAATGAATATTTTTATGTCGTCATGTATTTCTTGTAACTATGTACACGAAGTATCCAACTAGTACTGCACTAAAAGATTTAGATTTATTATTATACAAAAGAACACATTTGAGTCTGCACTTAGAACTATCCCCCAAAATCTCCATTCTGTAGAGGAATTCGAGGCAACGCCTAACTGTGCTAAAAAAAAGTGAAATGTCGTGGCCTTAAACAAATTGCTTGATTTCTGAAAAAAATCACAAAAATCTGGTCGCGTCTTATAAAATATGAGACTTTTGCCGAGCTGTCAAGAAGTTTTTTTAATTTAGCCTGAAAGAAAAAGAGCTCCGCTGCTTTGCCACACACTGCCAAATCACGTGCTAGGTCATTAAGTTCACCCCGAGTAAAATTCTGAGGGACTGATGACTTTTTCCCATGAGATAAGGAGTCTTCGGAGTCTGAGGTCAACTTCAAACTCCTGAGCAGATTTATATCTTTCATCTTCAGAGGAGAAACAACAATTAAAATCTGCTACTATAACTGGAATTTTTTGGAATTCGGAGTAGGTCGGGGTTGCAGAAGTACTAGTGGAATGGGAGATATTTTGCAGTTTTTGCTTGCAAACACCTTTAGTGTTGACCAAGCAAATATAGCAGAGATTGATGTGGTCCTTTGTTCCTCACATAAACAAGGGGATTCAAAAATGTTTGACCCTTTACTTTTCCTCCTCTCGAGTCACAAAAGCCTTTTAGGCACGGCGCTCATAGCTTGGTATATTACGCTTCTGATGAACATGTAGGTATGTAGCAGCGACAGATGTAACAAAATTTATTAAAATAATTTTTTCATTGAAGGCCACCTGAACAAGCCAACATTAGGTGTGAAACAAAAACATTAATTGGGTTATTTTCAGAAAAATCATAAATTTAAAATCACATGAAACCTAGAATATACAGAAAAAAACGATTTTTGATTTGATATCAGTGTTGATAAACTAAATATTAGAATCGCTTGACAAATCTCATTCAACAGAAAATGAGAAAAAAAGTTCACTCGTGTTATCAAAGGATAAAAGGACAGAAAATAGATTCACATGTTGTTTTGTTCTACATCCTTACCCTTTTTTTCTGGAGCTCGCTTATAATGGCAGGCTATTCATCAGGTGTCCCCAAAACTTCTGTGTATGTTTACATATTCTGGATAACAAAAATAAGTGCGTAAATTGAAGCAGTATTTTTGGATAGCGAAATATTTTTTAAGTCTTATGTGTAGTTTTGGTGAACATAGGTCTGGCCTATATAATAGTTGTTGCTTTGGTAACAGCTCAGTTTAGAGTCTAACAATATCTGACAGGTAGCGAGTGTGTGAACTTGTAACGTATAACCGCTAACTAACTGATACCTGCCATGTTTTGATTATATCTAGTTATAATGTCAGGGGTAGTAAGTTCAGTATTTTAACTAAAGATGGAACCAGTTCTCAAAATCCGAGTTTAACATAGTTGTCAAAATTCCTTTGAGAATCGAAAACCGTTTCTCAGAACCGGTTACAACCCTGAAAAAAAAAAGAATTTTGAAATTTGCTCATCTGGCCTTAAATGGGAAAAAAACGCTGTTAAATGCCAACTATTTTATTACTCTCAAAAATATAAAACAATATCTTATACCTTAATTTTTCCTTTAGTATATTGTAAAATTTCCTTTGTAGTTTCACCCCTAGGAACCTATGGTGATGTAATGATCTGTTAAATAGGTATATAAATTATTGCAATATCCTATAAAGAGATAAATTCTTTAATGTTTGCTCTTAATTAAAATATGTGTATATAGGCCTCAAAAAGATGAAGCAGATCACACTTTCCAACAAGATGATCTGGGACAGAATTAAAGAAATGTCTGAAAACACAAAGAAAAATGTGGTATCAACTTGAAGAGTCCAGAGATTTAACCACCCTTTTATAAGAACTCGTTTTTAGCTTCTTATTTACCGACAAATGACTCGTGAAAGAGGGTTTATTACAAATAATAACAAAAGTATGTAGTTGATGTAATGAAGGTATTAACAGATTTCTGCGAAGAATCAGAGATAAGTTGAAGAAAAGTTGAAAATGTTTGTATAGAAACTGGTCCTAATATGCTCAAGAGAAGTTGAAGAAACTTTTTTCAAAAGGAACGTACTATGTAGTCAAGAGAGAAGATCTCTCTCTCTCTCTTTCTCTCTCTCTCTCTTTCTTTCTCTCTCTCTCTCTCTCTCTCTCTCTCTCTCTAAAGACAATTCAGAAGAACTTTCATGCAGAATTGGCTGTCATCATAAACATCGTTAACACTATGTAAAAAGATCAGCCTCAACAATCGCTTCTTTCACGAGTTTTGTAAAGATAAGGAAACCAAACTTAGCTATTTTATTTCAAATAAAAATTCGATGGTTTTCGAAGGGAAACAAGCTTTCTTGGATCTTGGATCTGGGGGAAGAAGAAAAGATGTTTTGAGTGCTAGACCTAAGGGCGATATTTATTGCCTACAACAAGGAAAGGATTAGAGGCACGCCTGCCTTACCTTGCTGATAACTTTGAAGGTCTAAACAACCTAAACAAGAAAAGTGCAGTGACAATGTCTCTGACCAAATGCATGACGATTTTTTGGAGCTCACATACGACTCTTATACAAAGGTTGAGTTTTGTGTCCAAGACCTCGAAGACTTCTGGGTTAAAGTTAATGTGCATGGACGATAGACACAATAGAACCTCAACGGATATAAATTCGAATTATTTTTTCTCGAATTATCTGCTTAAATTTTGTTTTTATACTTTACTCATAATAAAACCTATAACACGTTGCGCGCTCTTCGCTACCATCCATGACATTGAGGTATTAGTAAGCTAAAAGCTATTTCAGTCATCCTATGAAGTGACTAGATAACTAGGGAAGGAGCATTTTAATTAAATCTTTATTTCATATGTTATGTGTGCTATTAAACAAGTTGTCTTTTTACTTATGTTTCCTTCTTCCATGAAGGAAATGCGCTGCTTCCCAGGCCCAGGGCACCTATTTGGGCATTGTTGCCTTTTAAAACACACGTCTGAGAGCGGTATTCCTCCTAAAACACATACGGCTACCTGGAAAAAATTGATACTCTGTAAGGATTTAACCATACAGCAAAAATAGATATATCATAAGAGAATGTTTTTTTCGTATTCCCTAAGGATTAGGTTTATTAATAGTTGTAACAAACAAGGATTTAAGGATTAGGTTGATCTGCCGGCCTTACTTAGGCAATCCGTAGTTTCAAGGTTGCGTGCATGATTTTGGAGTGATGTGGTTTATTTAAAGACGATTTGTAAAGATTCAGAAATCCTTTTTTTTTTTCTTCAAATCTCTACATATTATTTCATTTAATTTCCGATATAACATTTAATGACGCCTTTTACAATACCCTATCCAACCCTAGAAGACAAAATACCAAAATCTCAGCTTTAGTAAAAATCCTTGGGTAATTACTAAGGAAATTACAGAGAATATTCTTTGAAAATTGCCTTTTATAGTGTCCAAGTTTCATTTTAAAGAACAGCAGCTAAAAAAAATATGAGCAAACAATGTGTAGTTGAGAAATGATCCGTCCAAAACTAAAGAAAGATAATAAATAACTTTAATTTACATGTAAATATTCCATGTATATGTATGGTGTCGAGGTTTAGTCAGTGGGTAATCCCAGCCCCACTTCCTGGACATATATTCTATTACCGCACCGAGGTGAAGCGGAGGTGAAGCGTATCCAATACACCTACTTTAGCCACTTCCGATGAATAATAATAACCCCGGTGCGTACCCTTTTGATAAAAACTAAGATGATGATCCCCTGAGTGTGTTCCCCACTCAGTAAAAGCCACTCATGGGTGGGTCGGTGAAATATTGAGATTTAAGCCGAGTGGATTGCTCAATAACTGCCAAAGGATCGTCCAAATTAGTTAAACACACAGATACAAAAATAATCCTTAATGTACATGAATTTAAAATAACAACAGCGTATATAAATATAAATAGGATTAATCTTGCACTAAATAAATAAGTGTACAAAATGTCGTGGGAATTACTTGCAAATTACTTACCAGGGTGCTCGCGTCTTAATGGCACCAGACAGAACGAAATGAATATTATTATTGAGATAAACGCAGAATTAAGTAAGCACTTCTAATATTCAAGGTTACGGGCTCGGGATGAGAATTCTAGTTCACAAAAAAAAAAACCGATTACCTAGCTACGTCCAGGGTAATCCGCAGAGGGAGGTTCTGTGTAACCTCAGACTCTGAAGGGGGTGGGGGGCTGCAAGAAGTCTGGCACCTACAAGTACCGTGACGGCAACAACCAATTCCCCCAGAAGTTCCTTCCTTTCAGCGGGCGAACGGTTTTTTATGTAGATCGAGTTTTACACAAACTCGACGTAGGTCCAAGGGCTTCTGCCTGATTCCAGGGAGAAATCTTTCTTTTATTTCTCTCACGAGCAGAATCGAGAGAGAAAATCGAATTCTCGTAAAATCCGTATCGTCACGCGAAAGACCTTTTTTTATCTTTGGGCTGACTGTATGTCAATCACGCCTTTGACCAATCTCGGATTTTACGCTGGCGCGAAGAAGGCGACAGAGAATTAGAGGCGAGAGGTGCATTTAAGGGATACGAGAGGGCGTGCAGCTTTGTGTCGGAGTGTTTCTGCGTACACCTATGTACGCGGTATTTAGGCTTCTACATATGGCAACACTGTTTCACGTGTATTGTAGACTGATAGCATTACTAATTTATCATGATGTCGAGACTATTTAAGGTCTATAAATTCTTTAGAAAACTGGTTGTGCAGTGGAAAAGTGAAGGAATATCTCTGTCCGACATTTGGTTCGCCCTCTAAAGGACACACTTAGGGATGTACGAACCCTTTAAAAGATGTCGATAAAGGACCAGTTTAAAATACCAGTCGATATTTAGCGTAAAGTTAATAAATAAAATAAACCTGGTTATCTCCTGCAAGAGCCTCATTTCGCTTGAGAGAGGTGAGAGAGGTTTGGGGACGATGAAGATGTCCAGCTCGCTGTTCAGGAGTGGATTGAACAGCTGTCGGGAGATTTCTGGTTGTCGGGAATTCGAAGCCTCAGAGACAAGTGGCGCAAGTGCATTAAGGTCGAGGGTAGTTATATTGAAAAATAATAAAACAATTTTCTTCATATCTCGTTTCCTTATATCCGAATTGCAAAACTTATTGACCGCCCCTCGTAAAAGGAAAAATGGACAAATAACCTAAAACTTTGGAGGAAGAAATTACCTAACCTTATCTTTCGGCGCGTACAAATTTTATATGGAATCAGTGCGGGATTTGTTTATCCTTGCGAAATTTGGAATTATACAAGAGGGCCAACCGAAGCATTTCAATAAATTTTCCCAAAACTAACCCCTTTTAAACAACTCCTTACCTCTAACCTTATGTGTGGTAATTAAATTAACGTTTCCATCAGTTTGATGCTAATCGATATATCTATATTGAAGATGTTAATATACAACAACGCTCCTTCAATTAGTGGTGTGGTTGAAGCTAGATAGAACTATACCAAACAAAAATCCTAAGGATTGATGAGGGTTCCTGTGAACCTATTTTACGATGTATGAAATATGCATTTCACACCCAGCACAAGTCATCACTCAAAGCTGTTAAGTACAAAACACAGATAAATGGAATATAACGTGACGAAAAAAATCTCGGTTAAAAATGTCTCCAAGGTCACGTCACTACAATAATTTTTGCCTAAATTACTTCTCCAATGTGACTTAATCTTAATTATGGCAGAGAATAATATGAAAATTCAAACTGTAATTATAATATTAAAAACACCAAAAGCTAAATATATTCGCTATATATGAATTCACAAAAATATGTTTGACATAATAAGAATTATTAAATTTGTTTTTAAATGATTATGATTTTGGAAATAATAACCTTACACTGTTCGTATCGGAGGAAAAGCAGCGTGTAAGGTTGTGTACAAGTGAAATATCGAATCTCGCATGAACGAAAGAGACTTTTAAATTTGGAGACGTCTGCGTTATGGTGTGAAGCGTTTCCAAGTGCTGGAGCCTGTTTGTTCGTCCGTTTACGCAGCAGAGTAAACGCAGAAGATATACAATAATCTGCTTCAGGAACATTGATCCCTTTCTCAGAAGATCTGGAGTACCTGAACTTGTTTTCAGGCAGGGCAATGTTCTGTGCCACACAACAAATAAGGTGAACCAGTTCTTAGATGCTGCTACGAAGAGACCTGATAGGGAAGATACGTGCTGAGAAAGGTATGGCTCGGAAACTAACAAAACCTGAAGATCTTTAAGAACGAGTAGAAGAAGAATGGAATATAATCACTCCCGAGCAATGCGACCAATGGATGAAATCCTGCGACAGATGTGTTCAAATCATTCAGAACAAGAGCATTCATCCTTATTGATACTTCATTCTATTATCTATGAGATAATTAATTTTTTTTCTGGTTATGGGTGCATTCATACATATAGTTCCCTAGTTTTAGACACAGCTTTTCTGCACATATTTTCCTCATAACATTTATCATCCGTTGTTCTATAAAAAGAAACTTGGTAGCTATCTATCAGGGACAGATTTTAATATAAATTAGTTTTTTTTCGCAAAAAAGGTATATCTTGGTATTTTGTTTTCTAGTTTTGGACGGTACTGTTCATAAACATGCATTTACCATTTCCTTTAATTCTAATTTTTCACGATATATCCTTCACTATCTAATAAGCAGCATGAAACGTTTTATACATAGTTAAAAATGTTTATTAATATGCTTGTTCCGATGTTTTTAGTCCTCGTCTCTCTACACGAGTATTATGTCTTGTAGCTCCTTAGAGAAACTGTGCATACAAACACATCTGAGAATTCCTCATCTAAAAATGTTAGGGCAACACGAATCTTGTAATTGATAATTTTGGCGAAGTGTTATTCTGTTAAATGATACCATTTATTAGAAAACCTTGTGAAATTTCGTCATTTAGTTGACACCTCAAGTGGTGTTAGTTTACGCTTTGCTTCTATAATTTTATATCCACGTTTTATTTCACATTATGGCTCCCCTTTGTCTAAAAGGATACACGTTTATTTCGATATCTTTCCTGTAGCTTTCTAGAAATATGGTTTTTCCATAATAATTTTTATTAATGTCTGTCGTGTATCAGCGCTCTCTCAAGGAAGATGATTTTTATGTAGTCCTTAATCCCTTTATTTTCTTATTCTCGCTGCTTAAAACTAATCTTCTTAATTTCGCTTTTTGTGATTTTAATTTTGTTTCATATTATTCTAAGGCACATTCCCCATCAAGCCTTCCGACGAGGCTATATAGTTAAGATAAAAAATAGAAAAAATAATTATAATCCAGCTGAAGGGCAAATTCGGGTCAAATTCACCGACGTTAAAAAAAAAGTTGTTTTCTTCTGAACGCTCTTAAAAGTTTGCTTAAATGAACTTTTATTTTATTGTACCGGGTCTTGCAAAAGTGCTGTTACCCTCGTTCGACGCTCACAACAAACGACACAATGATAGTTTGGATTGAGTTAGACACGTTTTACTGTTTTAACATATAAATATGTGTTTAAATTGTAATATTAATCAATGTGGCCGCTCTCGGAGGCGAACAGTCGCTCCAGGCAAGACCTGAAGGCCGCACAACCATTGCAGATGAAGTCCTTCCTCATGCTGGCCCACACACGGTTGACAGAGGACTTCAGCTCGTTGACGGTGCTGTGACAGACTTTGCAGGCCTTGCCCTTAACAGGCACCCACATGCTGTAATCGAGGGTTGTGGTTGTGCGACTGCGGTGGCCAAAGCTCCTTCGATCAGAAGTTCATGTTCAAGCCCAACCAATCTTACACGTTCTTGGCCGTGTGGGACGGTGCACCGTCCTGCTGAAAAACGTAATCTGCCTTCTTCGTGGTCGTTCCCACCCAGGGTCGGACTTCTTGGCCAAAATGTCCTTGTAATCGGCCGCAGTGAGCCTGTAACCGGCCGCGAACCACACCGGCGTTTACTTCTTGCCCTTCAAACTCTCGAAGCCGAGCATCATCTCGGAGGCCTGGTGTTTGATGGTGGACAATTAACGGGACTCGGAGACGTCTTGGCCGAAGCTTACCCCGCATTTGTTCTACATGTTGATGACCAGATTGGCCGTGAAGGTGTTTTCATCAGAAAAAAAATGAGAATTCGTTTGCGATGAATCTTCAAGTCTTTGAGAAGGGAACGATAGCGCTCTCGACGTCGTTTTCGCAAACGGTCTGTGAGCTCTTTCCGCCCTTCTCCTTGACGGTCCTCGACACATTAGTCACTTAGATGTTCTTCTTCTTCGTGAGCACAGCCCTTTTGAGGTTTGGAGCACTTTCAAAGGCTTTTCGCATAGTCAAACGGTTGCAAACTTGAGGTCTGCCTAAACGAGGTCGATCTTTGATTTCTTCTTCACGACTCTGTGAAAGGTTCTACGTGCGCCGGAGTGCACAGATATATATTCTTTTCACTTCCCTCTCCGCACAGCTACACCCAATTGAAAACACGATTTAATGACACGTGATGGAAAAATAGAACTTTATGTCTGTTTGAAGGAACTTTTTCTATCGCACACCTAATAAATCTCTAAATGATTAAAAAACCGAGTGTAACAGAATTTTTGAAAAAGCCCTTATATATCATAAGTTCGGTGAATGTTTATCCTTTGTTGCTTCAAAGTCCAAACGGAGGTGATTACTTTTCTAAAAAGATGACCTTTCAAAAGTATGAAATAACCCGTATAAGTGAATTCACAGTATTTATAAAGACATTTATAATTCCGCCTTAATTTAGACGTATTTATTTTATTTTAATTTATTTAATTTATATATTGGTGTATTTTCATCATAAATACACTGCTCGAATTATCTACATGATTACTGTCATAGCGCAAATTTCTCCCTACTACTACATAGATATCTGAGTTTATTTACATTAAAGGTGTCCGACTTAGAAATTTCTCGTCCTTTTCTCTCTTGGAATGTCTTTTCCTTTTAATTTCAGTGCTTTAATTCTTTTTAATATATCCATCATCGGTGGTTTTTTCTTAGCAAAGTATTTTTTTTTCTGGTCCTAACGGATAAGTCCTAACTTCCATCTTTCTGATAATACAAAAAGATATATATATATATATATATATATATATATATATATATATATATATATATATATATATATATATATATATATATATAAATATATATATTCATTCGTTTTTAAAATTTACGAAATAGGAATAATCCACTATACTATATTTTTTAGAGATTTTTTCTGGATTTTTTTTTCTCTAACACGATATTTTAGGAAGCCAATTTTTGAAAAGTTTGAATTTTTTCTCCTATTTTTAGTGTGACTTTGTTGTATGTCCTTGTAATCTTATTAAGAAATGTTAACATAATAAACCTATTGAAATTAAAGGATATTGTTAAATGTTTGGGAGCTTCTTAAAAGAAAAGGGATTTGAAAAGAGAGATTTTCCAAGAAGAAAATTAAAGCTGATTTTTTGTATCTTTGAAACTTTTATCGAAGTTCTTTCTAAGAAATTCAGAAAAAATAAATGGTTATCGAATATTTTTAGATTTGCTAAAACAAAAACGATTAAAACTAAGGCATGGCTAGTTTTGGGGGGAAGAGGGTTTCTTATGTAAAACAAATTTAACATAGATGAAGATAAAGATCTCTGAGGATGGGGTTTTTGTATAGCAAAAGAATCCGATAAAAGTTTTTTTCTTGCTCCAGGCCTAAAGAATAAGCATGGGTCTGAAAAAGACCAAGACCAAGAGTAAATTATTAGGATAAATGTACTGGAAACCTTTTAAAATTATTTCGACCAAAATCCTTTTATTAGAGCTAGATGACCGTAAGCTTACAGACCGAATGTCTGCTTGTGAAGCGCAAGTTCCTCCTGTAAGGAGTGGCTTTCCCACTCCTCTTGTTTTTTATAGAACAAAAATCTATGAATACAAGGTCAACAGAAGTAAGTCGCGTGCTCTCAATTATTTTGACGTATGACCTTACGACCTTCAAAACGTTCAACAAGTCGGGTAATCCGACCCATAGTTAGTTTTCTTTTAACAGTTCTTGGAATAACCTTGGAAGGAACTTGGCAATTATATTTCTCAAAAGAGAATGTAAAACAACGTAAGACCTTCAAATTTCTTTAGAATCGTCCAAATAGTTACGATGTTATTACCAAAAGAACTCATTGAAAAGTAAAATGGTTACCACCCGACTGACTGACCTACGGACCGCCTAGTAACTTATATAGTCGCACCCGACTAAAAATATGAAAAAAATATACTAGTCCTAAAACTTTGGATTATGCCTCTATAATTTTTTTTCAGTTGCTTCGTTGAATTTTGTGTTGTCAGAACTTCACGTCTTCACGTTAAAACTTGGGAGACATACGGGTGTAATATTTACATTAACATTTAAGGGTGTAATATTTACGTTTTAAGCAAAGATCGGAGCTATCACAAGCTTAGTAGGGACTGCGTTGAACTATCAGTGTCGAACTACGGGTTCGAACCCCTCAACCACCGACACGAGAGTTCCATCGACGTCACAAGCTGCCCATTTGAGGGTATGAAGCAGATGAAGAAACGGAAAATATGACCGACTCGTTTTGAACGTAGTATTATTTTATTTTATTTTTTGGCTACGGGGGTTTAGTGTCTAAGGCGTCGGACCCATTTTGATCTGAGTTAAAGGCAGTGGTTTAAAACTCATCCCCATAGAAAGGAAGGGGGGAAGAATCTCCACCCACAGTATCACGTACATAGCTAATCTCTACAGCTCTATCTTTCCAGTCATGTCTTCACAGCGCAGCATATACACTCTCCCCTCTGTTTCCGGAACCAGATAAATTGATTACTAGTCCCTTACCGGTGTATTCATTTTTACATACCCCCACATGGATTAGTAATGTCCTCTATGTGGGATCCCAATCTACATAGTTTTGACGCGGAATCACAAAGGGTTACATCATACGATCGAAGGTCGAGGTGAATGGTTAATACTACCAGACATCTCTCAAAGTCAAACGTTAATACTACCAGACACATTTTTCAAAACCACACAACAAGGACCGGCCCCTGGTTCCTTCGCGTTTGTCAAGAATTGTCATTCTGTTCTTTATGTGCATTTCATTATCTATCGGGGGAAACCCCCTCATGACGCAGGGGACGGATGTGAGAACTTACCTAATTACTACCATAGAGACAAAGGTGGCCCTTTGAAAGACTTCGAAAGCAGCGATTACTAATATTCGATTTCATCTATGTAACTTACCTACTGAGGCCACTATATCAAACTCCCCAAATGAACCTACTCAGGCTGCATCAAACCTGCCATATGAACAGACTGAGGCCATATTACTCCCCTAATGAAACTACTTGGCTATATAAAACTCCCCAAATGAACTTATTGAAGCTATAGACCCCCCCCAAATGAACCTATTGAGGCTATATCACTTCCTAAATAAACCTACTCAGGCTATTCAGACTGAGCCTGGCAAATGAGCCTACTGGGGCTATATCACTCCGTAAACGAATTAACACAGGCTATATCAAACTCCCTAAATGAACTGACTCAGGCTGCATCAAACTCCCCAAATGAACCTAATCAAGCTATATTACCCCCATTTGAACCCAACGAGGCTATATTACTCCATAAATGAACCTACTTGGACTATATCAGACTCCTGATATGAACCTACTGAAGCTATATAAGAATTACAAGATGAACCAACTGAGGCTATATAACCCCAAATAAACCTACTAAGGCTATATAAAACTCCAAAAAGGAGCTTACATAGGCTATATAACTCCCCAAATGAACCTCTTAAGGCTATATTACTCCTCTAATAAAACTACTGAGGATATATAAAACTTCCTAAATGAACTTAAATAGGTTATATCGATTCACAAATTAAGCTACTAAGGCTATATAAAACTCTTCGAATTAATATACATAGGCTATATGACTCTCTAAAATGACCTACTGAGCAATTTCAAACTCCACAAATAAACCTATTGACGCTTTGCCACTCCATTAATAAACCTACTGTGGCTAAATAAAACTCTCAAAATGATCCTACACAGGCTATATCACCACAACTGAACCTACTAAGGCTATATAAAACTCCAAATATGAATCTACACAGGCTATATCACTCCCTAAATTGACTACTGATGCCAAATTAGATCCCACAAATAAGCCTACCGAGGTTATATCACTCCCTTAAGGAAACAAATTTGCCCATACCAAACTCCCCAAATGAACCTACTGAGGCTATATTAGAGAGCGATTATATAAAAAATATATTTAAAAATACCACTTTCCCCCGTATTGACGGAGTTTTGTTGGTGTGAACAACGAACAGTGTTGAATAGCTTTATTTTTTAATCAACTATCACTATTTCTCCTTCCAATTAGATGTTCTCCAATTCCGCACTTGGTTTCTTTTTTTTCTCTTTAGCCGACTATTAAATACTCGTCCGTCAATAGGGACGCTATATCCAAGCCACCAAGCCTAGAGACGCATATGGCAAACGAGAAGTAAATTTATTTTGGTTTGCAGACCATAAATATTTATGGGAACATATTTTGCCCAAACAGAAACTGCAATCTGCGAACGGTATTCCTCACACGATATTGAAGTGATGGGGCAAAAGCTGTTGCAGCATTCAGATGCTTTGCATAAACGACGAGTTATTTAGTTAAAGGCCTCAGTATTGCTTAAAGCTGCGTTGATAATAACGAAATAATTACGCACCTTCGAGCCCCTGTGTGCGTATCTGTAAGTATTTAGCCTTTGTTTGAAATGTGATCATACATTTTGAGACAATGGATGGAAAGGTTTGCCGGATGAGCAATTCTTATTATAGAATCAATTAGACGTCCATTTTTCGTTATTTTTACCACGCCAAAGAGGGCACTTAACGTCAACAGGCAGGAAACGAAAATGGAGGAAAAATAAATTGATAATCCAAAAGAGTGCAAGAACAAACCAAGTGCGAAAATTAGGAAGCTATACTTGCTTAGCCTCTCCAACGAAAGAGATTAAGTTTAGGGCGAGTTTTAAGTTGCGTTAATCCCCATATTTGGTCGTCTGGACATCAACAACTTGAGACAATGGGGTAGAAATGAAACCAACTGTTGAGGAGGAAATCGTTAGAAGAGGTATTAGCCCCGTTTTTACGCCCGGTGACGCGAAAAATCGGCCGAATTCACTTAATATTTTTATTATTTGAGGTTGAGGAAAAATAGAAACAAATAAGTGAATATGAGAACGAGTCATTCAAAAAAGATTGTAGAATTTTTCACTTTTGAGTTGTTGCTGTGTTTTAACGAACTTTTTAAGAGATTAATAACGCCCTTCCTGATTAAACTTTAAGGGGTGATGAGGTTTTTGTTTATCGTATAATTCGTTTTGCAGCCTCTCTCCCAAAGCTCTCTCTCATTCAATTTTTCTCTCCTAATCTCTGTCAAAAACTCTCAATTTCTCTCTCCCATTGTATCTCTCAATCTCTTTCTGACAATCTCTCCTTCAATGGCTTTCTAAAGATATCCCTTTTAATCTTCTCAATTCTTTAAATTTATCTTCTAATCTATCTCGCAATCTCTCATTCTCTCTATCTCTAACTCTCTCTCTCTCTCTCTTCCTATATATATATATATATATATATATATATATATATATATTT
The DNA here is from genome assembly GCA_963969495.1 of Ceratothoa steindachneri. Lineage (NCBI taxonomy): Eukaryota > Metazoa > Arthropoda > Malacostraca > Isopoda > Cymothoidae > Ceratothoa > Ceratothoa steindachneri. Next base: position 46,979,037 of record OZ018330.1, on the reverse strand, counting down.
ATACATATCAATCTGACTCTTTCAATGTCTCCTACTCCATCACAATTTCTCTCTATCTATCTCTCCTGCTCACTCTAGATCTCTCAAATTTTCCTCTATTTCTCCCTCAATCTCATTTTCAAACTTCACTTCAATATATATATCAATCTCTCTCTAATATGTTTCTCTCATAAACACGCCTACATAAGCTTTCAATTTTGAGAATTTTTCTTTCAATCTCTCCCTTAATGTCTCTAACTCAATCTATCTCAATCTCTCTCCATCAATTTATGTGTCTCTTTCACTCTCTCTATAAATATCCCTCAATGTCTCACTCTACTGGCTCAATTTCTTTCCTCTAAACTCTCTCACTCTATCTAATTCTCTCAAACTCTCTTGAATTCTTTCTCTTATGTAAAGTTTGTCCAAAAAGTCTCCCTTTCTCTATTAAACTCTTAATCTCAATCTCATTCTCTTAATCTCTCCTTTAATCAAACTCTCTCACTTAATATCTCTCAATCATACTCTCTCTCAATCTCTCCATAAATCTCGGAATATCTTTTTCTCTTTCAATATTGCTCTCTTTGAATTTTCTCAATCTCTGAACCTCTTTCTCTCTTTCAATATTCCCTTTTTTTAAACATAAATTCTCTCTTTCAATCTCGCTCTCAAATTGCTTCAATAACACAATCACTCTCTTAGCCTAATTCTATCAATATATAGCTCTCAATATTACACTCTCAATAACTCAATCTCAATCTAAAACTATCTTTCAATATCTCGCTCAGTGCACTCTTAATTTCTCTCTCAATATCTATCCCAATCGATCTCAGTTTGTTTCTCGCAATCTCTCTTTCTTTCTGGTCGAACACCTGGCGAATACAACAGGGTTAGGATCGGGAAGGGTAGGCGTGGGGGCTCTCGTCACTGGTAAACTCAACAGACTTCGAGTCGAGGGAAGTAAGGAGAACTACGCCCTGAGGACGAACAGGGCTCCCATGAGAGAAGGGTAGGGTTGAAGCTTAGGGAGATGAACATCAGTGCGCTTGTTTCTGGCGAAGAAAATCCGGGTCCCTAGCAGGCAAGTCTCTGCAACTCAGGTGTCGCTCGAGGTGTTGTGCCCGCATCAGGGTACAACAACAGGACTGTACCGCAGAGAAACGCGCAAGGGTTGTATACGTGTGGAAAAGCCCGCCTTCCCTTGAATGCCTACTCTTCGACGCCAGGTCAATATGAAACAAGTGTGACGACCTTGTGGTCCTATTGTCCGGTGACAGCTGAATACACATAGTTGCCATCGTAGAAACCCAGCTTCGCATGGAATCTCGTGATTTTGAGGGTGAGTAAATGATTCCGGGTTGCACGATGTTGAAACAGCGATAGACCCAATCGAGAAGGTGACGAAGTATTTTTATACAGCCATAACTGCTTTCCCGAGTTCGATTGCAATATTATAAGTGTCTACAAGATCCTAGGAGTAGACGTAAATCTTAGCAGCTCCCCATCCTGACTCATGGTGGTATACAGGACGCAAAGGCAAACCGAAGAAGCAGACTCGAACCTGTACGCTAAACTTGCAGCGTTGTTGAAAAATCGTCCAAGCCTGATTATAGGCGATTTTAACTGCTGTGGAGTTGATTAGGGTGATAGATCGTACCACGTCGAGGGAAGACCACTCATCGTCTTCACCGAGAATAAGTATTTGAAACGGTGGGTCGAAGAGCAGTCGATAGGTGAGAACTTGGACTTGATCTTGACCACCGATGATGACATGGTCTCTGTACTGACGGTGGGTGAAAGTCTGGGCGGTAGCAATTACAAAACAGTCTGATTCACTATACGCGCCCCTTGCAGCAGTCCCTCTTGCGTTGCTGCCTACTAATCCGATTACCGCCTTGCGAACTAGAAAGGTCTAGGAGATTTGCTAGGTACACTGGAACCTGTAAGTGGTGAAAGTTCCAGAGCCAACTGGCCGAGATTCAAAGACCGCTTCATGAACTATTAGTCCACGTTCGTTCCCCAAAAAGAGGTGAATAAAAAATCTGCTTAACCGAAATTTTTCAATCGCGGCAAGGCGTAGGCGATTCGCAAAAGAAAAGGCAGCTACGTTAATGGAAGAAGTAGTGGTAGCAACAAATATTCATGCTGTACAGAAAAGAAAATATTATAACTGTAAAAACACTAGTGCGTCAAGCTAAGCGCAACGAGGAATTTCGGGTTGCTTTCTTCAAAGAAACCCCGAAGGAATTTTTCCTGCCCTTAAATAGGTACACACTAGTCGCAGCGCATAGGGCCTCAAATAGATGACGTTGGCGTGTTGCAAGAGTAGATCTGGATATCACTAACGTGTTGAACGACTACTTCACCTCTGTGTTTAAAAAGGAAGAAGACGGTCTCACCCTGAGGCCGAGGGTGTATCTCAGCGAACGGGACAACCTAAGACAGATAATATTAGACAATAAGGAACTGGAATCTAGAATAAAGAACCTTAACCCGTACAAGTCTTAATGTCCAGATGGTTTTTTCCCTAGAATCCTTTGGGAAGTGAGCAGTAAGGTTGCTCCACAACTTACTGCGATCCTTAACGAATCGCTAGAAGAGGGAGAGGTGCCAGAGGACTGGATGACGGCGGACGTGACTCCCATATTTAAGAAGGTAGAGCGCGAAAACGCGGGTAACTACCAGTCTCTAAGTTTGACCTCCGTTGTGGGAAAAATGTGAGAGAGCATAATAGCAATAAAATAGTAAAGCGTCTAGAAACAAAAACTTGATCCTGGATTACCAACAAGAGTTTCACAGGAATCGATCGTGTCTCAGAAATCCACTAGAGTTCTGTTACGGCATTCTGGATGAGTACGATAGTAATCGGGCTGTGGACATCTTATACCTTGACTCTCAATAGGCGTTTGTTAAGGTGCCACACCGCACGTTGTTGTCCAAAGTCAGTGCTTTTGTCTTCACATGTAGGGTGGCAGATTGAAATGAGAAATGGTTGTCACGCAGTTGACAAAGAGGGAGAATAAAAGGAGTCGCCTCGATGCCAGAGAGAGGGAGGGATGAGACGCGCGCGCTCGTCTGTTCCAATGCGAGAGAGATATGACACACCTGGTCGACTCTTTTTAATCCATTTTAACGAGGCGCAAAAGCGCTAATGTCGTGACGTGCTGAAGCTCGACTTCGCGGAAGCCTGAGATGTGCTTAAGAGCACGAAGTGTCCCACCGGGGATTATCCTGAGACGGCGGGAATCGGGCAAAGTCCACCTCACCCGGCGAAGCGTCTGTCAACTGGAACTCCCCCTTCGGGCGTGGGGAAAAGCGCCCTATAAAAGTGCCCCTATAAAACTTTCGGCGCTAAACTTTGACGGGGTAAGTAATCGCCTATGTCCCGAGTATTCGCTAGTATCTCCCATTCTCCCGTCCCCGTTAGTTCCGCATGAACCCTTGTAGAACCCCCAAGCTCTGCGTATTCCCTTTAAACTCGAGAGAGTCAAGTCCGTATTCGTTGGCACCGGTTACCCGAACCCGACGCTTCAAATTCTCGATTCGATATTTTAAACAAGAAGTCAAGATCTGAGTTCATCTCGCGTAAGAGTCGTTTATCAAGAGGCTATTATTGTGAACTTTACGCAGTCTCTAACAAGGCAGGAATACTCCTTCGGGCAAAATCTTCGAGGTAGCCGCAACACGCAACTCTCCCGTGCAAGCTCTCTTCCCCATCTTTTTAAGCCTCCGTCATTCGGTTTTGTTTGCACTCAAGGTCATTTGAGCGTCCCATCTGTCATTATCCGTTTGTGTGTATTGCATTCGACCCGCCCAGGTAGCTCTTTGAAGCCGAAACTCGTGTACGTCTCTTATGTTTATATATCTTAATAAAAACCCTTTTAATTTTATATATATTATCTGCATATTAGATTTTACTCCGTTTCTATTACCCCAGAACCTTTCCAAGATAAGCTAAGCATTGGCCAACCTAAAATTGCACTCTGAAACTTAATTGCACTCTGATTGGTATTTATAAACTTATCCCCCTTCATAACGGTCTAATCCGTGCGTAGGCCTCTCTCCCTCGGGCTGAGGAATTTTTAAAAGGGGCTGGGTTCTAACATCAGCCTACGACATATAGTAATATCTATATTATACTAAACTTACGTCAGAAGTGTGATCAGCTTACGACCCTCGAGATGGGTCCCCGCCTTGTGAGTAGTGGGGTCCCCTAGGGTTTCGTGCTTAGTCCTATTTTGTTCATCATCTATATAAATGATATAGACGATGTGATGCCTTGATCGATATCCAAGTTCGCGGACGATACAAAATTAGGAGACGGCGTGAGTTCTCGCGAAGGAGTGGAAAGCCTACAAAACAGCCTTCCCAGGTTAGCAGAGTGGTCCGAGACTTGGCAGATGCCATTCAACCTTGACAAGTGCACGGTTATGCATATCGGCATTGCCAATCCTCGAGAAGACTACCACCTGTTAGGTAGAGTTCTCGAGGTCAATGACCTGGAAAAAGACTTGGGTGTGCAAATCAGCAGTGCCTTAAGTTTTCCTGGCAGTGTGCCAATGTAGAAAAAAGGCACAGAGACTATTGGGATACATAAAGAGACAATTTTGCTTCCGAAACAAGTAATTGTCGTCAAATTATACAACTCTCTAGTCAAACCTCACCTGGAGTACGCCGTTCAATTCTGGTCCCCTGCACTTAGTCAAGACATATATAGACTGGAACAGTGGGTCCAGGCTAAGGCCACTAAGTTAATTCATTCATATAAGCAGAAAAGCTATCAGCGTTGGCTTAAAGAATTGGGCATTTTTTTAAAGGAGACCCACTGTTTACGAGGTCAGCTAATAGAGACCTTCAAGATTTTAAGGGGTCACGAAAATGTGGACTACAGAAGGATGTTCACCTTAACACAAATTCGACTCGTAACCATGGATACAGGCAGGATTTGCCCCATTTCAAACTATTATTTGCGGGAATTATTTCTCGTGTAAGATCTGTGCTACATGGACAAATTTTGCGGTAGATGTGGTAAATAGTTCGTCTGTAAAAATGTTCAAATCTAGAATGGATAATGTAATCCATGAATATGTATAGGAAGTGGGGTCAAGTAGATTATAAAAGTAAGTTAAATACTCGTAGGTTTCAGCTATTCTATTAAAATTTCTTGATTGTGTCCTTTTTCACATTACAATCAGTATCTTATCCGCTTTGTGTACCCGCAAAAGCGGGTGGGAGAGGTGAGAGAGGAGAGTCTTGAACTGTGCTATGCTTTTTTTCTTTCTACATGTTAGGGCTTTCCCAAAATATTACCTCTTATGGTATGGTCAGCTATGTCTTTTGAGGTACTACTATTCCTTGAGACTCCTTGTCACTCTCTCATTGGCTCTCATATGCTTAATCTGTCTCAAGAATCTCTCTCTCTTTCTCATTCTCTCTCACTTTCTCGTTGGCTCTCATTTTCTTAATCTGTATCTCACTATGTCTCAATTGATCTCTCTCAAACTCTAAATATCTCAAAAATTCTCGTAATCTTTTTATCTCCCTAAATATCTTTCTCTCAAAGTGTCGCTCCTATTTTTTCTACTCTGTTTTTCTAATTTAATCTCTCTCAATCTCACTCATTCTCAATCACTCTCTCACTCAATCTCTAACCATAAATCTGTCGCTCACTCTCTCTTAATTCCTTTAATTTGTCTCAGTCAATATATCACTCTTTATCTCTCAATTTTCCTCTTGATTCCCCTCATAATCTCTATGATAATTTCTGAATCTGCTTCACTCTATCTCCCTCAATCTCTTTCTGTCAACCTGTCTTTATCAATATCATTATCATAATCTCTCTCATACCATCTCCCTCCTTCTCACTCTCTGCCGCAAACGTTCTCTAAATTTTTTCCTCAATCTCATATTCAACCTCTATTTCAAGCTATGTATCAATCTCCCGCTTTCTCGTTCTTTAACTCTCTTTACAATTTCTTTTTCTTTCTCTTACAATCTCTCTCAATTTCCTGCTTTATATAAACCGCCCTCACTCTCTCAATTTATATGTTCAAACTCTCCAAATCTCTGTCTCTCTCTCACTCGCTATCAATAACTTCCCTCTCAAACGCTCTCTCTCTCAAGTAATCTCCATTTTAATCTATTTCAATCTGTCTCTCGCATCTTGCTCCATATCTCCCACTTAAACTCGCTATCTTTCTCTTTAAACCTCTCTCCAATTTTCAATCTCTGTCACAGACTAGTTATTTAAAAGAACTCTCCTACGAAATTTCTCTCAAACTCTACCTTTCTCTCTTGAACTCCCAATCTCACTCAATCTCATTCTCACTATAAACTTTTCTCTTAATGACTCTCCCTCATAAATCTCTACTTTCATCTTTAAATATAACTCTTTCTCTCTCTCAAGCTCTCCATCAATTTCTTTCGCTTTCTCAATATCTTTCATAATATCACTCTCATAAAACTCTCAATCTTGCTCTCTTGAATACCTCTCAATAAGATTCTGTCTCTCTCAATTTTAATTTCGATCAATATATCTCTCTCTATCTAAATCTTTTCCTTATTCTTTATTTCAAACTCTCTCTTTCTCTCTTAATATCCCTCTAAATGACTATATTTCTCAATGACTAAATATCTGACATTAAATCCCTAATTTACTCTATCTCTCTCAAAATTTCCTTTTATTTCTCATTATCTATGAATCTTTCTTTCACTCGCTGCCTCTCATTCTCTTAAAATTTCGTTTGTTCTCACAATTTAATCAGTAAACCTCATATGTCTCAAGCTCTCTTAATCTGTATTTCTTATCCCTCTATCAATTTCTCTGAATATTCCTCTCAGTCACTCTCTTTATCTCTTTCCCTACCTCAATATCTAATTAAATCTGTTAGAACTGAAACGATTTAAGTACAGGTAATTGGGATTATTTTCCGTTTAAACGCGAGGAGGAGAATGCAGTCAAAGTCAATTTATTAATGAATGGCTAAAACAACTGTGTCAGGTAAGGGGAGGTAATTTCTATATCTCCTGAGATCAACCAATCGTTTTTATAAATATATCATTAATTTTTACTAAGTAGGTGATACACGATTGTGAAGACACATCGACAAAATTATACGTTATCTTTGTTGCCGGGAAGGCATCTGCCCTCGACGCTTGGCTGAACCAAGCATAATAAACTCTACGTCGGCCCATACGCGTCAGAATTGGAGTCAGTGAAACGACTAAGGCTTTGAGAATTGGTCAAGTCAATTTAAGAGATATATTTAATTGATTCTACACAAACGCACGAAGCCTAAGAAATAAGTTGCCCGAATTTAGAGGGTTAGTCAGATCGGAAGACTTCGACATTATTCTAATCACAGAAACATGGCTTAATATGTCTCAACGGAACTTTAAAGAAGAATTTGACATTAATGGTTACAGTCTTTATACTAAAGATAGAAAGCGATCGATAAGTGGGGCGGGGGGTTCTTAGTTTATGCGAAAATAAAAAAATCTCATTTAAGGTCGAAATAAAGATATGCTAAGGCAAATTTTAGCGGATGAATTAGTGATAGGCAATACTAGATTTAACATCGTAAACGTTTAATGACCGCCAAACTTAATTGAAGAAGAGGACAGGAAGTTATATGAGTGTCTCTCGTCTATTTTTGGAAGAAACACGACAATCATATGACGAAATTTTAGTTTTTCAAACTTCGACTAGGTAACGAGCGCAAGCGATAAACAGGGAGAAAAACTATTGGAATTTATGCAGGATAATTCCTTTTTTCAAAAGCTCGAGGAACTAATGAATGACCCAAATATCTTCGATTTCGTTCTAACCAGGGATAAGAATTTAGTACAAAAAGTCCATGTTTGGGAGCCGCTGACAAATTGCGACCATATCACGAATAGATTCGATATTTAGGCAAGGGTATCCTTAATTGCCAGCTAAAAAATTGTTCCCTTGTTCGGAACATCAATGTTCAAGGAAGAGAAGAATAGTAAGTCTAGCTTAGTTAGTGTCTACATGCAACTTCGTGAAGATTGAATGGTCTCAAACTCTCTCGACCTTACACTATCTTTTACCCATTCTCTATCTCTCAATCTCATAACTCACCAGTCCCCAACTCACATGGCTATTGTATGTGGAACGTCGTTGAGAGAGAGACTGAGCAAATCGCGCTGCATCACCAAGGTGGAGCTTAAGTCCAGTTTAACAACAGTTTTCACCCAGATAATCAAGTGCTCCATCGAGAAGGCCTGCGGCAGGTTACGACGACGCCAGTAGGTCGTGGTTGAGTCCGACGGCGATTTTATAGAAAGAAATGAAGAGTAAAATCTGTCAAGTCTATCATTAACTGTTGGTAAATATATCTGTATAAATAAACTATGGTATTTTATTTTATTTAAGTTAGGTGTCAAATTATCCGCTGCAGCATATATATCACTTCTTATTCTCTCTTAATTTCAATTTCAATCTGTCTCTTTCTCTCAATCTCTCTTAATCTCACTCAATCTCAGTCTCTATATAACTCTTTCAATCTCCTTCTCTCAATCTCTCTCAACCTATTTACCATTCTCAGTCTCCTCTCAATCTGACTAAAGATTTTGGCCTTTCGAAGTCTCTTTCTTTCTCGAAATCTATCAAACTCTTGCTTTTTTTAAGTCTCTCTTTCTGATTCTCAACTATCTCCTAATCAGCGTATCTCTGAAACTCTCTATCATTCACTTTCTCAATCACTATCTATTTTATTCTCTCTCAATTTAGGTCGATCTCTTTCTCTCTACATTTGCTATCTCGCAATCTCTATCCCGCTCAAGCTCTCACTTTCTCTAACAATGTCTCCTTCCAATTCCCTCGCTCTGATTCACTCTATCAATCACTCTGTGTCACTCTTACTCTCTCTGTCTGTCTGTCTCAATTTCTCCCTCAATCATTATCTCTATTTCAATCTCTTTTAACTTCTCTCTTATTTTTTTCATTTCGCCCTCTCTTAATCTTTTTGAGTACCTTTCACTCTCACAATCAGGCTCTTTTTCTCTCTGAATATCGCTCTCTTTCAATCTTTCTTATTTTCTGTCAATCTATCTCTTCCAATCTCTTTATAAATAGTTTTCTCAGTTTCTCGCTTAATTTAACTCTCTCAATCTCTTAGAATATTTTTTAATCATTCCTGCTCATTTTCTATACCTTTCTTAAACTCACAAAATCTTTCTCTCATTGTCTCTCAAACTCTCTCTTTCTCTTTCAATCTCTACCAAACACTCGCTCTCTCTCAACCTCTAACTCTCAATCTAACTCACTCACTCTCTTTTTCTCAATCTTGCTCTCTCTCTCAATCTCTGATAATTTATATATCTGTATATTTCTCTCTCTCTCCCTCTCTCTTAATCTCTCAATTTGTCGCTCGAATTTGTATTTCAATCTCACTCAATCTGTCGCTCTCTTTTTCACTCTATCTGTTACTCTGAATCTCTCTCTCTCTCTTTCCTGTCTCTCGCTCATTCAATTTTTAAATCACTCCATCTCTCGCTCTATGGATTATCTCTTTCAACTTCTCTATCTCTCATTTAATCTCTCTCAATCCTTCTTCATTATATTTCTCAAGCTGTTTCAATGTCATTCTCTTTCGTTCAATCTTTATTGGCCAATTACTATCTCTTTCTCCACCATCTCCCTCATTCTCTTATTATTTCATTCTCTCTAATTAAATCAATCTCTCTAACTGTGGTACATTCGAACCTCTCAACCACTGTGATTGTTATCTTTCCCAATCTCCCTTTTAATTTCGGTCTCTCTCAATATTAATTTCTACCATTCTCTCTCTCAAATATTCTATTTTAAATATCTCCCTCTTAGTTACTCTCTCAACCTATTTTCCATTCTCATTCGCTCTCATTATATATATATATATATATATATATATATATATATATATATATATATATATATATATATATATATATATATATATATGAAAAGAAACTCACAACTTGCATGTGAGTGAAAATTATGATAAATAATACCCACAAGGAAAATGGAAAAACGATTCCGAGCGCTCTCGTCTTTATTCTAAACGACCTCTTCATGGAATAACGTAGGTCAGGACAGACAATATGAGGGGGATAAAACGGCTACCTACATCAAAACCCTAACTAGGGGGTACAAATTCTTTAAAAACTCTAATTTGTGATTTAATATAATTAGATATGATAGGATCTAGGCTAAACAATCCAGAGATAATATTAAAATTTGGGAAAGTATTAATAGAGATACACTTCAAAATATTTCTTGAAATGTAGTTTGTACATTTAATAACAGATTTAGCACTATTCCAATTAATAGTTTGATCCTGACTATAGATACATAAAAATTATGTAAATTGTTGACAAAAATTACGAATATTAGTTTGGTGCTGTTTAACTCTAACATTCAACTTTTTACCTGTCTGTCCATAATAGCATTTTTTACAATTATTGCAACCAATAGAATATACACTACCTGGTTTAAGGGGGAAATTTTTGACGAGAAGGCTATGGATAGTGTTTTCATATTTAAAAATAACATTTATGATTAAAGGTTATAGTAAACGAGGTAATTTAATAAAACTTTGGTTAATAAGTAAAACTAATACATTTTTGGCATGAAATTTAGGGTTGTTACGATTAGTTTGATAAAATGAACGCTTAGCAGAATTATAACAATTTTTAAGTACGTAGAAAGGGTAACACAAATTTAAACCTATATTATATATCCTATCAACCTCTTTTTCCAAATATTCGGGTGAAACAATTCTCAGGGCACGGAGAAACATGGAAGAGAAAACACTTTTTTTGATACTAATATGGTGATCGAAATAGAAATGGATGTATGAGTTAATGGCTGTAGAGTTTCTATAAATTTCATACTTAAAACCTTGGTCTGTTCGGTGGATCAAAATATCTAAGAAAGGGATGGTGTTATCTTTTTCATTTTCTAAAGTAAATTTAATTGAGGGGACTAACGTGTTGATTTTTTCAAGAAAATTATTGATATTAAGATCATTAGGCAACAAACAAAGAATGTCATCAACATAACGCATCCATAAAATAGGGGTCATGTTGATCTGGGGAAGTGTTTTGGATTCAAAGAACTACATATATAGATTGGCCAGTACCGGGGACAAACAATTACCCATAGCCATTCCAAAGATTTGACGGTAATATTTCCCATCAAAGGTGAATTTACTGAGGTTAATGCAGAGGAAAATAAGTTTAATAATAGTGAAAGCCGGTATAGGGAGAACAACATTAAATTTTTTTTAAGATTAGGAATTTAAACAAACGAATCGAAGATAATACAAATAATAATTATTATGTGCAATAGAAATGAAAAAAATAAGGGAGTACAGCTCACTATCTCAGTTGTCAAGACCGTAGTATTAGTAAAGAGCTTCAATTTCGAATTCTTCTTCACTAAGAAATTAATTCACATTCCCCTATTCAACATTAAGTGTATCAGTTACTATTAATTAAATCAGTCAAGAATGATTGAACTCAGGGGGAAAATTAAGATAGGAATAAAATAGCTTAAAATACATTGCTATCAATACTAACGAAGTGCTATTAGGATACTGAAAAGTAAGTTTACTTTTTTGTGTGCTATATTATTTTTATATATGAAACAAAAAAAAATATTAATAAATAAAACAGCAATTTACAGCAGTAGCACTGATATTTTTCCCATGTTAAACAGGAGAATAAAAGATTTATTTGTTGTCTCAAAATCTTCACTGGTTCTGCCTAATTTTCCCCAACATGAAAGATATAATTTGTATTTTATTTCGAATTTTATTTCGAATCACAAATATTTTTGCGGCCCGTCACTCAATGCTATAAAAGAAATATTTACTAAGACTATGAAAATATAAATTATGTAAGTAGAAAAAATAAATACCAATTAAAACTTACTAATGACGCAAAAACAATAGGAATAAGATTACATTTAATTGGATAGATGTGCTTGCATATTTTGACACAATATTTCGAATCGTAGCTTGATATTCGTCATTATCATAGCAACTTCGATGTTCTAAATACTGAGCCTTATATTGTTTTAATGATGAAAATGCATATTCGCCCAAATAGGTAGTAACAAATGGCAGGAGAGATACCATCGCTAACTCTGACAATACTGGAAATTATGCATTAAAACCAAGCCAAAAAGTGTTTAAGTTTTTTGTTGGAAATTCAAGTTGGATATTTCAATTAGACAAAAGTTCTGCAACTTCTTCCTGTGCATTCAACGATAGCTGTTTCACTTTCTCTTTTTCTACGATATATGTTTTTTTAATCCACTCTAATTGATTATGTCCAATTCCAGTAGAAAATATTTACGGAAACTTTTCCAATAATACCAAACGATCGGGTAAAATCTGCATAATGAAATCAAAGCTCAACATAATAATAATGATAAAATCTTTTGTACATGAAAACATTTCAAAAGAGCCATTTTGCACTTTTTCTTTCCTCATAATTATATTTTTTAGGAAAGTTTGAATTTTGTATTTCAGTGTAAAAATACTCTTGTTTTCTCTTTAGAGAGACATATTAAGTTTGTTGAGTTTCTCAAAAAAAATAAGACAAATAGCATAACTTGCAATTGTAAAAGAATTAAATAAATGTTATTTTCTGATAGAAATAGCACTACTTCATTTTAGTAAACATCAATAACCGTCTTAAAGCTTATCTCTTTGAGAGCCATCGCACTTCTGTATGCAATAAATTAGATTCCATTCCATCACATAAGTTAGCAAAGAGGCGAAAATTAACGAGCGACTTTTAATAAAGTCGATACTTTTAAGCGCATCTTGAAGTACCGTATTCAGATCTGCAGAAACTTTCTTAGCGACTAATGCTCCTCAATGAATCATGCAATGATTGAAGTAGTAGGGCCATTTTTGCAAATTTAACTTTAACCTGAAATCCACCTAGTCTTCCCTTCATTAACGCTGCTCCGTCAATACATACTCCAAAATAATTCTACCATTCTAGCTCTAATTCAATGGAAAAGTCATCCACTTTTGAAAAATTGCCACACCCGTTTTACTTCCATCTAACGACCGAAAAAACAGAAAATCTTCTTGAACACAGTTATAGTAACAATACTTGACATATGCCAATAGTTGTGGCAAGTTTGTAATGTCAGTCAATTCATCCAGCTGAATTGCAAATTTCGAAATTTCTTTAGTTCTTCCAATAAGTTTTTCCCACTAGTCATCACTAATTTACAAAATTTTTCTACGTACAGTATCATTTGACAGGAGATTTTTTCATTCGTTCCAATTGCTACTGGTAAGCCATGTTCTTCCTTAATGGTGTATGTTTTTTATCATTTGCAATTAAATAAGAATCTTTATAAGATGTTCTTAATCACTTTTTATGAACCATATATGAGTTTCAAAATATTGAATTTGGTTTTGGATGATTCCAATTGCCTTTCCAAAAATTCTTCATGCTTATTGGCAAAGGATCAATGTCTTGTATCAAGATGTCTTTTTAATTTTGCAGGTTACCGACTTTTACTCGCTAAACACTTATTATAAAACAAGAGGATGAGTCTGTGTTCATTATATCTAGAAAAAAAGTAAATGCATATTGAAACAATGTTTCATTGTATTTCCTTTTATGTGTGTGAAGATGAAAATTCATGTTGCTGATGGATGACCCTGAACTGCAGAATCTAATAGCTTCAGCATTACCTACGGTGTTAGTCTTTGGGAAATTTTACCACTTATCCATGATAAGATATTTTTTCAACTTCATATAAATAGAAAGTAAATTAATTAAATAGTTTGCCCAAATTGTTAATAACAACTAACTAAATAATTTTAAAAGAACACAAAAACACTACATTAACACCCACATAGGTGATGCAAATGAGTCCCAGTAGCAGCCCAAAACTTCCGCGGATATGTTGCAGAAATAGATTTACCAAAAGTTGTAACCGCTTTTTTCTAAAACAAGACAAATATTTATTTTAGAACTGAAATGCAAAGAACGCAATGCGTTACTAACCATTTTACAAATTTTGTGGTTATAATATTGTAAAATTTATTACTCAATCTGACGCAATTTTTTAGTTTCCAATAAATAAATAATCAAGTCTTGTAACCTATTTATAATCTATAATATGTTTTATGGTGTTTATTATTCTAAAAGTAAGAAACAAATACGATTTAATTTGAAAATATATTATAAAAACCTAGAAGAGCAAATACCTAAAAGAAATTGATGAATAACATTAACATTTTACAATATATAAGCACCATAAGTAGATTTTCTATATACATAAAAACTAGTAGCCTAACATTTATGAAAAAAAAATATTTTCAAGATTCTATGACCCTCAATAATATTTCGCAGCCCACTGAGGAATGAAGACCCATAGTTTGACTAACGATGGGTTTCGAGAACACTCAGAGACACCTATGCAACTCTTAAATTTTCTTAACATGTTCATGAATATAGACTTAAGGCGAGATAAATTTCTGACTGTCTTTAATGTTTTCTCATAGATCTTCTTCGAAACCAGATTTTTCTGAGCCATTATCAAGAGCATTAAGTCTTCCTTTTCGATGTTCATCGGGTAAATCAAATAATTCACTTTTCTCAAACTTACTAAAACACGTCTAACATTTGCAAATACTAGATCTCTCAGGATATCAGCAGGATACACACTGTTCGTTAAATTCGAAGTCATCCATGGATTATTGTATACAACAAAATGAAAGTTAGACTTGGCTAAAAAAACACAAACTTAAGTTATATATACCAGGGAATGGCTTCGCCACTCACCCTTACGGAGAGCTTACGCTTCGCTACTAAGATTAAAATTTAAAATTAAAAAATAGCAGCCATGGTTAAATTTTTATCAATTTTCTGAACTTCGCCAATTATAATAATTTTAAAAAAGAACTCTAAACTAAATTTTCCTTTTTTCAAAATATCACGTTGGTAAAAGATAGTTATAGAAGAAGATATATAAAAATTAATTTTCTGAACTTCACCATTTGTAATTCTTTGAGTTTTAAAAAATTCACAAAATTTCGATACTTAAATTTATTTCTAAACTTCACCATTTTGTTTTTTGATATTATAAAAGAATTATTAGAAATAACTTTGATAAAAAAACAAGTCCTAACAAAACTAAGATGAAATTATTATTCAAATACTCAAAAATATCCCCTTCTTAAATTATAGAGTTAGTGATGATGATATATACAGTATATATATATATATTTATATATATATATATATATATATATATATATATATGCAGTTAGGTAATGGTAATAATAAGAATTTCTTAATCCACTAGAGAAGTGTCCTGGAGTTCCTCATCCCTCTTCAGGGATGAGGCTAAAGTAGAAATTTCAAGAGGCCTTTTTAAACGCTAACATCTAACTTCAAGCAAAAACACAAGCGTGTAAATTTTTCCGCGGATCTTTGCCCGTTCTAATATTTTGATAAAAGTATAATAACGTTCTAGCCACTCGGTTAAGTAAGGGTAATAATAAGAATTCCCTAATCCGCTAGAGAAGTCTCTTGGATTTCCTCACCTTTCTTCATCCATTTCTTTTTTTTTGAGAAATCGATGGTGGCTTAGTCGTAAGTATGTGTAACGCTCTTGAAGACGGTTGAGAAACTCCAAGAGACTTCTCAAGCGGATTATGGAATTCGTATTTATACCCTTACCTAACCGTATTGACTAGAACGTTATTTGTCATTTTCAAATATATATATATATATATATATATATATATATATATATATATATATATATATATATATATATATATATGTATATATATATATATATATATATATATATATATATATATATATATATATATATATGTATATATATAAATATATATATATATATATATATATATATATATATATATATATATATATATATATATATATATATATATATATACATATATATATATATATATATATATATATATATATATATATATATATATATATATATATATATATATATATATATATATATATATATATTTAGGATAAATATGCAGACTAAATTTAGGAAGTTCATTATTATATATTTACTTCTTGATACCAAACTTTCTGGTAAGAACCCATTTTCAAGGATATGCCATTATAAATATATATAAACATAAGAATTCACCATCACTTATGAATTTACCTGCTCGAAATGTAATACCGAGGTGTATTTGAGATTGACACAACGCACACTACATACCCGTATTTGCGCGAATTTAGGCATCAGCAACAAAACTGGAGCCCCGCTCACTACTCCCGAGTTCAACCCTATCCGAATACACTACGAAAACAGATATCGGCACCATAAACCCAACTTAAATCATTTTTCAATTAAAGATACCGCAAGCAACGAAAGCCAAATACATACAGTCGAATCTCTTTATATTAGATTTAGAAACCCCAATTTAAATACCGACCCAAGGTCATTTCCACTTTCCACTTTTACTACAACTATAATCACCCACGAATTATACACGCAAAATCCACTACCCCCAAAAACAACCCATATTTTTCAAATATTTCTATTATCTCCCTTTTTTACAACGCAGATACCCCAAACTAATTAATCTCTGTTTTATTTTAATAACAAAAACCTATTTCCATTTCCAGATAATTAAAAGCCCTTCATTTTTATAATTTGAATATTATCACCTCTGCTGCTTCCCATTTCCCATATAATCTATTTATAAATATCTGACAACTTCTCTAAAAAATCCTTATGTTTGTAAATATTTAAAAGAGGTAGGCTTCGCCACTCCTCCTTAAAGAAGGAGCTTGTCCTTTGCTGGCAGACTTTCCGTCTGTGTCCTATAGCCTATCAAGATTCTTTTTTTTCTCGATCTAAATTTGCTCTAATAATTTCTATGCCAAAATTTTAATAAATTTCCTGAACTTCACCATTTGTAATTCTTTTAGTTTTAAAAAATTCCAAAAAAATCGATACTTATATTTATTTCTGAACTTCACTATTTATTTTTCCTTAACTCTATAATTTAACTTCGTGAATTTTTGAAATTTTTTAAAATGTTTTTTTGGCTTAGTGGACAAGTAACCTTTCATGTTTTTGAGTTGAGGTTTATTTGAAACTTTTATTCGTAGGGCTGTTTTTTGTATGTTTCGAGCTTTTATCAAAGTTCTTTCTAAGAGTTCAGAAAAAAAAAATATAATTATCGAATGAATTGGAATGAAAAACATACAAATCGTGAAGTTCAAAAAATGTATTAAAATTAGGGCTTTGGCGCTTTTTTACTATCATTTCGTATATAAAACAAATTTAGATGAAAAAAGAGATCTGACGAAGGTTTTTCTATATATATCAAACCGGGTGAAATAACTTTAAAAAAAGGTTTCAAGGTGTCTATGTTGAAAAAGGTGTTCAGGATGTTAAAATAAAGAGTCTATAAAGGGGATTAAAAAAAGCGGTTTAGAATAGCAAATAGGTCATAGGCCACACGCCGAAGGAGTCCCTGTGGAACCAAGTACTTTCTGTAAGAAAGAATACGAAGTATGGCTCGTCCTATGGCAGGTAGCTCGTCCTATGTCTTGCATATGATAAATAGCTGCCAACCAAATTAGTCCATGACCTTTTCAAGTGCAAGACTCAAGCACTGGTTTAGAGTCCTAGTCTGTACAAAGGTCAAAAACTTATATTGATTAATAGTCTTGCAACTTCGAAGAATTTGGAACACCTCTACCAGTGACGGTGTAGAATAGAGCTCTAAGGGGACCAGTGCGAGCTCTTTTATTCGCGTCTGTTAGTCTCTATTCCTGATTGGCGGCCTTTGTTTTTTGCTTCAGTTCTGTTTTGATAATATTTATCGCGTTTTTTCATGTTCTCATTAGTGTGAGCACTCATATTTTTATGAAATTTTGCTAATTAACGTAAATAAATCATTAATTAAAAAGAGGCAAACAACCCGACGCTAAGATTAAAAAATGGATTGGCTTTGTAGAAATGCCGTTCCCTTTAAACACTCGTTTTTGTTTACTTGTTTTCGTTCGCTGTCCTTATATTGTCTTCTCTTTGTTCTTTCCATATGTTTTGCTTCATTTCCCTACGCTCTATATAACCTAGAAACACATTCTCTAGTCATCTACCTCTTATTCTATCGAGTGGTAGCCGGCTTTGTGCTAAACGGAGTCCGCTGTCTGTTATCATATAAGTCGCCAGATAGCCCCTAAAAAAAAAAATGTTATCATATATCCCCTTATCCTTTTTCTTTATCCTTTATATCCACTTACTTGCTCCTTTATATCAGGTGCTCATGTATTAGTAAAGGAATACTCTTTGAGAGTGCGTGGATGTGTCTATATGTGCGTGTGTGTGTGTGTCTGCGGAACTGGATGGAGGAGATAAGGCAGCAGTGGGAGGGAAGGGAATTCGAAGCGACAAAGAAAGTCCAAATCAGAAAGGAAAGAAAAGAGATCCACAAACCAATTAAATCTCAGAATCTGAAGTTTTCCAATACTAAATCATCCAATTAATTCTCCTACTTATTAGGATGTTTAATTACTAAGACAACAGAAGATATAATTAATGTTTCGTGCGCAGATGAACTACACAAACGTCCAACTCATTAATTCACGAAAAGAATAGAAAAAAAAATACAGCCCCGACCGGCGGAATATGGAGAACGGGTACGGGTAGAAGTAAGGTTGGTTGAAGAAATGAGCAGAATTCTTCGGGAAAAGAGGTGAATTCAGGTAAAAGTGGGTGAGGGGCAGACTGGATAGCACCCCTGGCTGAGGGTATCGAGTCCTGAACATTCAAGTGGCGTAGAATCGTGATCGAACCTTAAATCCCAGTGGAATTCTAATTAATCCTAATTTAATTTCGCTTCAATACAAAAATCAGTAACAACCTTAAAATAAAAATATGTACTTAAAATTTTAATCTATTTCATTTTCAATAAATATAAATTACTTTTTTCTTTATAGAACATTTAACGCCCTCTATCACCTTTTGCTGGGTCTATTCAGTCGCTAAAAAATAGTGGAAGATTTAAAAGAGGTGCAAAATCGGCCCGAGAAAGGGCAGTAGTTTCGCTTGGAGCACTGGGGTCGGGAGGGTGCGCTAGGTATCAGTTGTAGCAGGGGTATTTCCCCTCCCTCCCTTTCGGGATATTGCTTTATTTAATCACCTAAAATACCCAGGTGAGGAAACGAGCCGAAGCCCCGAGGATGAAAAGCGCGAATGACGAAGCAGATTTTGTCCAATTTGTATCTCGCTACAATTTAAGGCTGGGAAGCTTGAAGGTATAAGGCACATAAATGGGCAAAATAGGAACATGTATGCAGCCCCCCCTCTCAAATGCACACATACGTTTACACATTTCTTATAAATGAATTTTTCCGTCTAGATGAATTTTGGGATGGATTTACCATTTAGTATGTGGTGAATAGGATGATGGGTTGCAACTTAGCTGGCGGAGGAATCGTTTAATTATTCGTCGTCTTTTCAGTAATTTTGAAGGAGAGCGACGCAGGATATTTTAGCTGGGTTTTTCTTTTGCTCGATTTTAGGTATTTTAGTTTTTTTAAGAACTTTGAACCTAAGTAATTAGAGTAACTTACATAAACTAACATAATCCAGAAACTAACTTAATAAAGCTATAAATGTCTAAAGTCTAGCCTCCCAAACCCTGCAAAAATATCGTGCGTCGCTCTCCTTTAAAATTACCGGTTTTCTAATCTTGGTCCTTAACATTTCGAGTGATCTCGTGTTATGGCTTCTCGGTGTGTCCGCCATATATATATATATATATATATATATATATATATATATATATATATATATATCTATTTGCTGAGAGTTTCAGATATTTTATGGACCAGGTCTCATCCAGAGCAGAGTCCCCACACTTTTAGTTCGAGGGATACAATTCTACAATTCAAGCCAAACACATTACTGTCCCTTCGTCTGTCACACTGTTGAAAGAAATAAATAAATTTCAAGTCTTTTCCTTGGACATTTTCCGTCTCACATTGTTTTAGATTTATATCCAGAGTAAAAAAAAAATATCGGGTCCTAAAGTGAAGACACTTGCTTTCCAATATCCAATTGTTTTTTAAAAGATTTTTTTAGATTTTTAGGATTTTTTAAAAATATAAATCAAGAAAGTGAAGATACTACTTCTACGTTATTCCATTCTTTATTCATTTATTTATAATAAAAAATTTTTTGATACCATAGTTCAACTTAAAATATTAATAAGGAATTTTTGTATAGCGCTTTTAAGGCCTTGGCAGAGCGTTTTTCCAACAACTAAGGAAAGAAAGGAATGATAGAATTTTGGAGTCTTTGAGACACGCTTGTATGTAGGTCACAAAGGAAGCATAGGGATGAAGATATAGCAGCAAGCAAATGATTACATAAACAATCAATACTAATAAATATATAAACAAATGTTTCATCTTTACTCACATTATATGTTAATTCAATTATCGATTTTTGTTTTATTAAATGTGTCAGTTACTTGATGGTCGAAAGTATCGGTCGTTTTCATATCTTTCAGTTTTGTTTTCATTCTGATCGATGTAATACTAAGCTTGAAAGCTTAGTATTGCGGCGCTAGCTGTTAGATTCAAGGTCACTTGTACAGTTTTATAAGCCAATCCTAGGTTTTGTCTAATTTACGTTTTTTAGTCAGAAAACAAATTAATTCGTCTATGTACCAACATTCATTTCAAAACGGTGACTGTGAGCATCATAACTTTAAGTACATAGGCGTAACTTCAAGTCGTATTTCTGAAAGAGGAGTTTTAATGTTGATGTATTTTCTTGTCGTTTTTCAATCATATATGCAGGCAAAATATTTCAAGAGAAAATTATATATGAAGCCCATATTATCTATGAAAAAAATAAGTCCTAGAAATCTATGTCTTTTACCAACCATTATTTCAGATCGATGACTGTGAGCATCGAAACTTTGGGTGAATTGGCGTAAAATCAAGTATTATTTCAGAAAGAGATGTGTTAGTTTTTCTGTTTTCTCCTGTTATTTTTTCTAACATATGTTCGTTCTAAATAGTTTCATTTTGAATTCAAAATTTTTCATTTTTATCTCAAGTTTATTTTTCTAGGTTACTCCTAAAAATCTTGTAAAATATCTACATATATTTTGTATTTATAGAGCTTAAATTATTTAAATCTATCAGTCATCAGTATTTATCATCAGTCGTTGTCGACTTGACTGACAGTCACTAACTGCGCTTCACTTGAATAGAGCTGCTCTACGCCTATCAAGAGAATTCAAGAAGTCCTACTCGTTTAAGCTCCGTCTTTCAAAATTTGAAGGAGTCTATAAGAATTCTGCACGCATCAAGGGCCTGTTAGGTTTGCAGAGGATACTACCACTTTAGAACCGTCATGGACGACCCCTATGGCAAAAAGCGCGTTTTCCTCAGGGTGATTGAGCGCTGTCAGAAACCTACACGGGAAAAGGTTTTTGAACTTGCCTTTTCAAAGCTAGGAATTGCGCTTTGTCAAGTTAAAGATCAAGCGTATGGTTACCTAGCCATATGCGACACGTCCAAGGATATTGACAAATTACTAAGTGCAAAGTCAAAAGATGAATTCTAGAGATCGGCCTTGCTCCTAAGGTGCCCCCTCAAGTTGCAGCTCAGCGATCGATCGTATGTCGACGCATAGACCCTTACATCGGTTTGCACTCTATACCGGAAATGCAATATGAAATTGAGTCAAAGCAAGATTGGGCCAAAATCGAAGAAATTTATAAATTTAAAAACCGCGAAGGAGAGGAACATAGTCAGGTTTTTAAAGTGACATTCCAAACAACCAAGATGGCGAACAAAGCTTGCGACAATGGACTAGTGATGTTCAACTCCAAAGTCTCTGCATCGTGCATAGAGCGTGAAATGTTCGTTCCGGTCCAGGTGTGTTTTTCGTGTTATTTTCTAGAGAAACACCCTACAAAGGAGTGCCCCTTCGAGAGTAAAGTATGTTCTGAATACGCTAGTAAAGACCATACATGGAAAGAGTGTATGGGCCTCTATAAAAGATGCATTAACTGTGGAAACCAACATCGTACCCTATCCATGGCCTATCCACTAAAGAAAGCCATAGTTACAGAAAAGAAAAAGCAGGCGATAGAGAGGAATAAGAAGGCTACCACAACATACGCTCAAGCAACCAAAACGGAAAAACAGAATAGTACACTCCTGTACATAGACCCGGAAATGTGGCCTGACTTAGTAATGTGCATCCTACACGCGCACTTTGCAAATGTGATCAAACCAGGTAGTTACGCTACCGAACTTAATAAAATGTTGATTCACAACGGGCTTAAGCCGATGTGGTTTCCTGACAATCCTCAGTCAGGGGAGTTGTTCCAGGCTCAAATCAAAACAATGAAAGGCGCTACCCCAAGATCTCGCTCCTCATCTAGAGACCCCCGCCTCATTAGACCTTAAACTTCGATTCCTAGTGCCATCCAGATGGAAATACGCTTCATTAACGAAGAAGGAACCGCCACTTTATCAATGCAAATTGAGAATAAAGACGAGGCCGTCTCAATGGACAACCCTGTAGCACTAAAAACCTACAAAACAACTGAAGAAATAGACATAAAGATATACGGCTCACCGTCAGCACCATTACCTAAAATATCGAAAGCAGCTGACATCATCTAAGGGAACACGAGAGGAAAATATAAATATGAGTATGAAGCGGACATAAGCGAAGATAGCTTAATAGTGGCTCTGAAACAAGGAATAATAATGATAACCAAAGAATCCTGCTTTAATCTCGCACACAAGATTTTCAAAAAGAAGACAAACGGGCGGAAAAGATCGCTCTCAAGAGAAACCGGGAATAAACCCAAACAGCCACATAAGAACTAAAAATCATACTAATATAATACCAATATATAAATAAAAGAAAATAAAATAAAAGAAGATAAACCAAATTTGAATGGACAAAAATAGAAAACAAATAATAAAACAAACATAACTCATGAAAAGATCCGAAGTGGACAAAAAACAAACAAAATAATAAACAAACAAAGGAAATTAATATAAAAAATCCGTAGAGGACACAAATAAAATATTTAATACAAAACGAATAATTAAAAAGAATTAAAACTGTAAAATTGAAACAATTGTACAAAATATTATTAATAGATCCGAAGTTGACACAATAAGTTACTTAAATGAAAACAAATAAGAAGAATCAAGAAGAATAACTGCGTTGGCATTTATCCAAGATCAATTAATATACTGGAATACAAACGAAAACAAAGGCTTGAACGCTAATAAAAAATTTCCAACGTAAGAATCAAAATAAATACTTAAAAATAGTGAGTTTGCCAGCCGACCTGGTACATATCACTCTCTCTCTCTTAATTACATATACTTCTGTCTTTTTCTCTAACTATGACCACACCAATTTCTCTCTTTAAACATCAGTGATCATTGATCATTTATCAGTATAGCCCCTGAAGATGACCAATGTGGTTGCAAGGAACCTCGGGCGAATGATAAATAATGATTTAAAATGATATTCATGGTCCCCCCCCGTTTAAGGGATAATCATTTATGAAAGTTATCAAGAACCTAAATAATGCTGTCTAATATAACAATTACTATATATATATATATATATATATATATATATATATATATATATATATATATAGAGAGAGAGAGAGAGAGAGAGAGAGAGAGAGAGAGAGAGAGAGAGAGAGAGAGGTGAATGTACATAACACAGATCTCATTTTCAAGCATTAAATATAGAAGAGCCATAATTATATTTTAATGAGTTGAATGCCGATTTGGGAAATAGTCTAATTTTGTAGGGTCTATTAGCTCAAGAAATCTTATCTCGTTCAAATTCACTGGTTGCCGCAGTTGCCATATATCGTAACCTAGAAGCAAACGAGCGCGCTTCCTTTTTTCACAGGAAAGAAAATAACTACAAATATATTCGTTTTTTCTCGTAAGAAAAATAGGCCCGCAATTTTTAGAAAAAAATAATATATATATATAAATAATTTGCATCTCAAAGAAACTATATATTTAGAATTAATAAGTTTTACAATTTTAAATAATCAATATTATGGATGAAAAAGAATTCGGAAATCGCCGAAAATTGGAAGCCTATCCTCATTTGACGTAACAGCGAAAAAACACTATTTTTTACTGTTTAGTTTTTTAAAAGTGATTGAAAAAGAGCAATGAGTTAAGTCAACAATTAGTTTATTATCTATTTATGAAATATTAAACGTGAGATAATTAATCGAATGAATAAATGGAAAGAGAGAATGATTTTTACTAGACAAAGAAGATTAAAGATTCTATTATTATTAATAGATGCTTTTAGGTAATTTCGGGACGCTGATTATGAATCTGTATTTAAATTTTCTATCACATAGATTTATTAGTAATAACAGAACAATGTAATTTATATAGTTATTTACCTAAGCTATATTTGTGATATCTTTAACATCACATAATTCGCAACTCGGAACAAATCCAACGATGCGCCAACTGAAGAAATGCGTCACTATTGCCACAGCTGAAACCACATGTGAAGGTCATGGATCGTCAAGGCAGTAGCTTTGAATATGTAGAAGACAAATTTAAAGGAACTTTGATAGGTGCAAAGCAAGAAGCTGCAGTTTTTACAGCACTAAAGATTCGATCTGTCATGCTCGACTCATCGATTACCACTCAGCTAAATGTAATTGAACAAAGAGTATGTTTACCTTTAATTGCTATCGTTAACAATTTCCTTTGGAACCACCGATATGACGACTACAGTAATTTGGTGGATATATATTAAAATCAAATGGAAAATTGAAATATAAAATCTCTCTTAAAATGCATTTCTTACCTCCCCACCTTGAATTATTTTATGCAAATGATGGGGCTGTAAGCGGTGAACGCTTTCATCACAGTGTTGTAAAGGTTGATCATACTGAAGGATTTCATCATAGGTGCTTATGCGATGAACATGGTAAACGCTTTCATCACAGGAGTGTAGGCGATGAGCATGAAGAGCTCTTCATCAAGGGGTCTAAGCAATGAACAGGGTGAACGTTTTCTTCATAGTGATGTAAGCGATGAGCATGTTGAACGCTTTCGACAGGGGAGTCTGTTATGAAAAATATATATCAAGGGAACTTCAACCCCAATATGATGGGTGACTATTTTTCGTCGCTTCATAGAACGAGAGCTCCTCCCTCATCCTACAAGCAACAAAACAAGGGCAAAACAATTTCAGAATTGAAACGTGGAGTTTGATCTCAAAATTGAAGGTATTGTTTATGCGGATTTGGGTGGATGGTATGGCGCAAGTGTGGTAACACCCTCAGTAACCTTTCATTGGCTGTCCTAAGCCAGAATGAATAAGGAATGAATAATATTATGATTATTGAATAAAAACTAACAATAGTGTTCCATAATGTGGTCAACATCTAAAATCCTGGGAAGATAGAGGAAAAAGAGTAAGGTTGTGGTTACCGTATCTGCATTTACCACCATCAATTTGGTTTTGAATACTTGGTTTCATATCAGTAACCAAAATAAAGTCTAAATTTGTTACTTATTGTTATCTGGAAAGAATATCTTGGTGAGTGATTTAGTATTTTAATTCTTGTATTTAATGGTCAAGAGATGCTTCTGTTTCTTCCTTGGACCATTTGCCTATGACACACGCACAAGCACACATATATCTACTGTAGAGGAATTGCAACATAGAGCCTCCTGGAGGGCCAGGCGGACTTATATATTAAAGTCCCCTTTGGCCTTGTGGAGAAAGCCGGAGAAGTGAGCCCCATGAGGAGACTCGTGGGAACGGTAGCCAGCGAATAACAGTAACTGCCTACCCTGTTTGAATAGGACACAAATAGGCTCGAGAGTATCCAGAAGAGGAGTCTTTGAGCTAGGAGCACAATAACTCTCTCCGTCGTCTTAACGTAACCGGAGGCAAAGTTGCAATAAGAAGTTGAAATAGCCCACCCTGTCTTCTTCCATCCTATCTCGACCAAATTCTACCATCGGCTACTCCAAATCTCCGAAGCGCGAGAAAAGCCCTCCAGCGACATCCGGCAACTTCTGATCTCTTCTTTCAAGTAAGTTAGAAAGAACATTTATATTCATATTGCGATAGTATGAGTTTATTACGTTTCACGATTTAAAGGAAGCAAAAACAATTGTGCGTGAACTCCGTCATACTTACCAGTAGAAGAGAGTAATTTAATTCAATATTTAACGCTAAGCTAAAAGGGGCGCGATAAAATAACTAATCGGCAATTGTGGTGTTAACGTGTAGCCTATTTGTATATTTTTTGTCTTTAAGAGATATTGTAATAGGCCCAGTTGCCAACCGGTTTGGCCTTGGTTAGCTTAGGAGGACGATATAAAGGTGTTTACTGTTTTTTTGTCATAAGTAATTGTTAATTTTAAAATATATGTTTATTTTGGTATAATTCCTGTGCGTTTCTCTATACTCTTACGTGTTGAAGCAAGTCTTCCTTAAAAACAACGAAAAATAGCATTCTTAGACAAAAGCATACTTCAAAAAAGAAGTATATCACGACAAAAGGGTATTCTGCGACATCTACATACATACTTAGTAACAAGGAGTAACAAGGAAAAGAAGTAACCTAGGAGACCTTACGGTCCATTCAAAGAGGGTACCCTTGGACTAGCAATCGAGCGGGCACATGGCTGCTTAATTGTTTTGCGTCCCTAAACGGCCACTTTTCAAGACTTTGTCTAGTCTTGACTTGAACTGGTCAACAGATTCACTGTTGACAACTTACACTTACCGCAGATACTGTAAGTGAAAAAAATTCCACACAGATTGCGGTTGTAACGTTTTAGTTCAAGTTTGAAGCTTTGATTGCGCGTTCTATTCTCACTCAGTGTGAAAATATCCCAGGAGTCAACATTGTCGAACCCTCGAAGTATTTTGAAAACTTCGATGAGCTGACCACGCAGTCTACGAGTTTCCAGCGAGAACAGATATAATTCTCTTAGTCTATCCTCATAACTTTTATGTCGGATAGAGGGAATCAGTTTGGTTGCCCTAGCTTGTACGCGTTCCAACCTTGCGATATCCTTTTGAAACGAAATACTCCAAAATTGTACGGCATACTCCAGGTGCGGCCGAACGAGGGAGTTGTTGAGACAAAGTACTATCTCCTTGTTACGGTATCCAAACTGGCGCTTTATGTAGCCTAACATCCTTTGGGCTTTCTTTTCTGCCTTGATGCACTGTTTCGAAAACTTGAGGTCGCTAGTGATAGTTACACCCGAGTCCTTCTCAGTGTCACTCGATTCGAAGCAGTGCCCTTAAGGATATATTGAGATTTGGGGTTTCTGTGGCCAATATGCATTACTTTGCATTTCCCCACGTTAAAAGGCATTTGCCACGTATCCGACCACTCCCCAATCTTCCCAAGATCTTCCTGCAGGTGGGCAGTATTTCCATCCTTTGCAACGTTCATACCAAGCTTGGTATCGTTGGTAAATTTGGAAATCTTGGCAACCATGTCACCGTCCATGTTGTTGACGTAGATGATGAATAGTAGTGGCCCCAGGACAGAACCTTGAGGCACCCTGCTAGTAACGGGCACCCACTTAGAAGCCTTTTCATTCACCACCACCCGTTGCTGTCTGCCACTTAGCCAGTTCTCAATCCAGCCGGCTACTTTTCCGTCTATGCCCAGCGCTCGCACTTTCCGGAGAAGGCGGCGGTGTGGTACCTTATCAAAGGCTTTCTGAAAGTCTAAGTACACCACATCCACCGCCTTGTCCCGATCGTGCTTACTGAAGACAAAGTGGAAGAATTCCACAAGGTTCGTCATGCATGACCATTGCCTTCGGAAGCCGTGCTGGGAACTACTCAGTAGCAGGTTTGACTTAGATACATATTAAGTAAATTTCCTCCTCCAACTTGTTAAATAATTTTCTAGGTCTCTTTAATTATAAAGATGTCAGTTTTAGGATATCCCACATCCCACTTTTATCCTACATTTGGGAATGAGTCCTCGTTTTCACTTCGCAATATTTCACCAAGGGAGCCATAGCTTTAAATTGAGGAGGAAGGAAAACATGTAGCAGGTCATCGCCCTCTATAAATGTCGGTGTCCTTCCTTCGTTTTCACCAATTTTATTGCAGCATTGGAAAGATTGAATAGAGGTAAAGGAGAAGGCAATAAAGGGTGATAAGTATAAGTAAAAAAGAGGTCGAGAGCAATATATCCCAAAACTCCCCAGGCAGATTTACACAAAGGAGAGGAGATTCTCACGGCCAAAATACCCTCGTCGATTTCGTCCTGGAAAAGGTGTCTAACCTTGTGGTCACCACACATGAGTTCGAACCCCATTCTCTTAGATACCATTCTATTTAAATGAAATAAAATCAATCTTTGCTCTAAACAATGGACCTACATCCATCTTCAACCAATCTTCATCGCATGAGGCCCCAAACGCCCCCCTCCCCCGAGATATCAAAATAGGCTCTGACCCTCGCGGTGTTATCTATGAAACGAGGAACTAAACAAGCTCAACAGACCTGAGTCGCGTGCTCTCAATACCCATAGTAGGTGTTCTTTAAATAATTCATGGACTAACCTTGGGAAGACCTTAAAAATTATATCTTTCAAAAGATAATGGAAACAACATACGGATTTCAAATTTCGTTAGACTCGGCCGAATAGTTACAATGTTATCGTCAAAAGACTCATTGAAAAGTACAGTGGTTACCATCCTATCGATTGACCTACGCACTGACATAGTAACTTAGAGAGTCGCGTTCACGGAACCTAAAAAACGAACTAAGGCAAGATCTTTCTCAGTGATGATTTCGCCTCGATTTTCTAGTGTTTTAGCGTCAATCTGGCGACTATTAACAAGGACACAGGTTGACGCGTATTTCGCCTCAACATCGCTTGAATTATCACTCTCGAAAAACCCTTTTTATTTTCTCTTTTCACCAGCCAATTGCTGCACGTTTTGGGAGAAAATGACAAAGCGTTAAATTAAAATAGAAGCATTCTGGGTGAATGGAATTGACTGATAGCGAGGTTGATCTCAGTTGGGCGAAAATGATTCCCATTTAATCGCTCATAAAATTGGTGATTTGGAGCAAAAGCGATATTAAATAGCGAGGGAACAAAATATGCAGCTTGCAGACTCCATTGAATTGAGTGGAGGAAAAACTACAAAAAACAGATCAAAATAGTGAATAGAAAGGATTGCGATAATGAAATATATCAAGTGACAAGGACTACTTTGGGGGTCGGGCGGAAAAAATAATAATTGACATAATAATGTCAGGTGGACACAGAGCGTACTGCTAGTCATTTTCTGGTCATCAAAACTAAAGTTTTAAAGTTGGCCTAAATCTAAAGTGCGCAATAGATAGCTTACATAAATACTTTTATTTTACACATACAGAACTTTGAAATATGTTTACCAGTTCAGATTTATGGTGCTACTTTTGAGAAAATACTGTTATTGTACCAATCATGACCATGTATGCCATGCTCTGTATGCCCTTGGTACCATTTTTGTATTTTTCTTTATATGCCACAAATGAAATTAAAGGATCTACTACTACTAAATGATACATAAATGTTACCAAAAGACATATAATATAAAAAGAATAGTTAGAATTGTTATTTTACAACATTTTTGCGTAGCTATGAAAAATAATATACAAAATAAATGTCTTAATTTTTTAGAACATTTTTTAGCAAGTAATGCACAGCCCTCCTTGTTTATTATTGCATAAATATATAAATAACCTCATTAGTCAATGCATATAGTTAAGTCTTGCATCTAATGCAAATTAATGCTAGATAATAATACAAATAACATCACTTAACACTGATAAAAATAGTCAAATTTGCACTTTGATGTCTTGTATTTTTATTCATTTTGAAAGCACTTTCTCACATTTAAAAAACAAAACAATATTACGTGATCAAAATACAGTAATTTCAAAACGAAACGTTCACTAGTATAATTTTCACGAATTTCCAAAGTTTGTACCGACCGTGTACTACGCGCCATTTTATGTAAACTGTAAACACAGAAATCCCCACGCTGGTCCCCTTTCTGAAAGCATACTTATTTTGCTTCACAATGAACATATTCACCATGGAAACCATAACCAGCGAAATAACACAATATTTACGAACACTGTGGCCTATAATGTAACTCGTAAAAATTACATCAGACACGTAAAATATCCAAAAACCTACCTAAGAAACAAAAATGGCGTCCGAATTCCGCGGGAAGATGAGAGAAGTGATGTCCCATCAGACCAGTTTTCTATGCCAAAGGTTAACTGAATTAAACCTATATTTTAGGAAAAAGACCTTTTGATGGTCTATGTCCATGTACGGCCAGTTTCCCCTTCACCGTAATTATTAAAAAAAATTAATAGAGAAGGGGAATAGCGATTAATTTTACATTAAAATGCATACGCTAATATGAAATGGAAAATAAAAAAAGAATTTCCAAGAAAGCTCGAAACTGACAGTACAAATCTAATAAACCTTTTATAAGGGGGACATTCAACATTCAAAAAAGGGTAAAACTACTCAAACAACCACTCATGACGAACCTCAAACTTAATTCGCATATTCAGATGATGACCCCACGTTCTTAGCCCTCTTAAACCTAGATGGGACTTGAATACTCTGTTGCTCAGGAGGCTGGTTTCACATAGCGACCGAACGGAGATGCCAAAATCAGATAGAAAGAGCCACATCCCAGATTATGGAACCCAAAACGAAGCATATCATGTTAGATTGGTTGAAGCTCTTACCAAGATTCCAAATACCATCCACCAGTTTCATTTTAACGTCTATTCAAATCTGATCTTTATTTGCACAAGATCTTCATGATGTGAAT
Source organism: Ceratothoa steindachneri (assembly GCA_963969495.1). Classification (NCBI taxonomy): domain Eukaryota; kingdom Metazoa; phylum Arthropoda; class Malacostraca; order Isopoda; family Cymothoidae; genus Ceratothoa; species Ceratothoa steindachneri. Next base: position 46,948,104 of record OZ018330.1, on the reverse strand, counting down.
TGAAAAAAAAAGGAAATTTACTTGTGTTTTGAAGCATTTGTACAAGCAAAGATAAGATTTAAATAAACGTTAAAATGAAACTGAGAGAAGGTATTTGAGATCTTTGAAAGAGTTTAACCTGTATATTTAGCTTTGTCCCCTTATTTCGCAAGGTAATTATCCTTCATTTACATACCCTCAATCCCTATCGCTCAAACTAGTTCACTTGGGTTGTGTATCATCAATATATTTTCACCCTCACTAACTTCACCATTGTACACATTTCGAAACCATTATGCCAAAGATACCCTCGTTGACCTAGTTTTGTAGGATAGAGGTTCAATTTAAGCTTAATTAGAGATTATTGTCAAGAATAGAGGCTCCTTGCTGCCATGTGGCCCATTGAAACCACGAAGGGGTCCACGTGAGCAAGGACCGTGAGAACAGTCAGAATATCGAACTGCTTTCTGTGATAAGCGAGGGATTGGAATCTTAAACGCGTGTTTCTGTCGTCTCCCAGGGTGTTATTAAGAAACCCCCGCAGGAGTACTTCAAGCGCCGTGTTAGTTCCGGCTGGTCTCTCTATATTGTTGGTCCCAATCGGGCATCGACAGTATATGCCTGCCTTTCACAACAAAACGAGTCATTTTCGATCGTTATCCTTTTCTCGACGAGCCGAAGGCTAGAATTATACCGAAGGATCTGAAACCTAGTCAATTAACCCAGTGCCAGGCTGAGACGAATCATATGTGGTTACCCTGCCAGTCATCCCTGTGTGTGTATGTACAGATGCTTGTATTGCCTTTCGACCCCCCCCCCCCGTATAGCTCGCACTGAGTAGCTCTGTTAATTCGATTCTTGTATTCATCGAGTATCTATTGTCATTATTTTATTTAATCCATTTATTGTGTATACTTGTGAAAATATTAAAGTATATTTTGTTCCTACTTTTTCATAAGCCACATAGCCACAGCCTTCATTAGTTTAATATCCACCAACTACACCCACTCTTGTGAATTTAAATCTTTCGTACTCGCTCCCCCCCCCCACCAATCTTCGATCCCCCATCTATGTTGTGACCAGAGTTGAGTCAAGGTCAGCCGTTTGACCTTGAGCGTCAACAAATATTGGGTAGAAGTGACATATATGTCGAGGTCATTCTACGACAATTATAGATATTTTATATTTATTTTATATAATAATTCATCTCTGCAAAACATAAGCGCTTCCAAAAATATCACATAGCTTCTTCTTTTATTTGTCCCAAAATCGACTTGTTTCAAATAATTCATACTAAATGCAGCATTGCATAAAAAGCTTTGTCCTCTAAATAAACATAGGTATTTTATATATGAGGTCTCATGTTTATGGAAATTCCATAAAATTATATAATGCTATTCGCAGTCTATGTGGTTACTAGGGCTACAAGAATGTGTTGTATATTTATATAACGCTATGTGTAGATTATGTGGTTGATTCGGTTGATTTATTTAATATATCCGAAAGATTAAAAAGTTCTCATTTTTTTACTAATCAATATTTGTTACCAGTGCCCTATAGAGAGATTATATCGAAGTCATCTCTTACTATGGTTAAAATTTGAAAATAATATCGTTTATGCTTTGTTGCAATTTGAAAATATATCAATACTTCGAATTAAAAGACAAGTATCATAAATATTTTATTACTTTTGACCAATAAAATGAACGATTTGAGCACCGTCCTGTTGACAATTCGTCGGTATCGCATTTTCCGCGTTGATAGGCTTCGTTGCAGTTCCATCATTTCATCTTCCTCTCGGATGTAATAATTTGGCCATTAATTCACGTTCATTAAATTCAACAACTCCCAAATGGAATGATTCATTACATTACAGTCTATATCCAGGTAATGTTTTTTTTTTGTTTCAAAAAGATGTAGCATTGGCACATACAAGCAAGGCGATAATGGAAAAGTAAGTATGGTACACGATAATAGGAAAGTACCCCAAAATATAGTGGTTACGGTATACAAGAAGTAGTCTTGTAGAAAACACATAATGGAATAAACAAGGAATACTAGTTAGTAAGGTACACGATAATCAGAGTACCTAAAAATGTAGTGGTTACGCCATACAAGAAGTAGGCTAGTAGAAAACACACAATGGAATAAAACAAGGAATACTGGTTTGTTTTTCATTGCAGTTTTGCTGCCAGAAGTAGGCTTATGTACGAGTATACAGTGAGGTGACACAAGTATTTATCCGCTTAAAATTTTAATATTTCTAAAATATTTCCTGCTTTGTCTGGTTAAAAAACTAAAAGGAAAATCAGTAAACATATATTTAACAGAAAAGGTACACATAAGAAGATTTCTTTGTATATAAAAAACAATTCCTAATAAATTTTTTTTGCAGGTGACCAAAGTATTCCCCTAAAAATAACACCTTAGAACAAAATTTCACCTTTTTTTTCTTTTTCCTGGGTTAAAAGTGTTATTTTCTAGATGTTCGTAACTAAAGTAAATGAAAAAAAATCTATTTTGATCCCCAAACTTTGCATTTGTAGGTAAGGAACTGAATTTCTAAATTTGGCCATTTAGAAAATAATGCTAGACTATTATTAATTTTTGAAAAAATATTGAGAATATATAAAAGTCTGTAGGCTTTACCTTTTCAAACCATGGTAGAAAATTGTAAATCTTATTTTTTAAAGGCACAAGAATGTTGTAATATAATTTTTTTTGAGGAAACCTTCCAAAACTTCTAGATTTAATAAGAATTTTCGAGAATTAATTATAATTTAATGAAATTTCAGGAAATGTGCGAACTTGTCAAACCATACGCCTGGAAACTTAGTAAGCCTCCTGGAATATTCTAGAAAATTAGTTAAGAAATATTTATACAAGGCATCAAGAGGCTGCAATCATCATTCTCCGTATGCTTCCTGTTATATCTGTTATACCATCGAAGGAAAAACAAAAAAGTTCATTGTGACAGCATCTATGAGAATATGTTAAGCTTACAAAGAATACTTTGGCATGTGAGTTGAGGACCAAGACAAACCCTATGTACCTCATTTTGTTTGCGAACATCGCAAGAAACCTTTGGAAGGGAAGAAAGTTGTTTGTTGTAAAGAGTAAATATTAAATGTCACAATTATTTAAGCTATTATGTTTGTTTGTAATCCAAAAGAGTAATAAAATATATTTTCTTACTTTTACATTCCTAGAATTTGGCATGAACCCACTGGCCACTCAAGCAACTGCTACATCTGCATAGAGGACCCTTTCAAAAATGTACCTGCTATTTTATATCCCGATTTTTCATCCTCTATTGCACCAGTACCACACAGTGCTGATTTTCCTCTACCAACCCGTCCAGAAAGACATAAGCCGCCATGAGAAGAAAGCAACCATTCAGAAGTTGGAAAGATAAGTGAAGATATAAACTACAGTCTCATAGATGTGGCTGTTGAGAAGAGTCCGTGCTATCCAAACCAAAGAGACCCCAATGATCTGTCTTGTTAGAGATATTGGCTTGTCAACGTCAAATACTGAGCTTTTGATTTCCAGATTCAAAAAAGTGGGCTTTGGTGAATGAAAATGTGCAAGAGACAAGCCAAAGAAATCGTCATAACATTCCTTAAGATTCTAAACTTATCAAGCTGAGCTATGCTGCTGCAATTATGTCTTGGGTTTATGTGATGCAATTGGAATTACATACATTGCAGATGGGTAGAAGCTTATCATTGACAGCTCCTCACGAATCATAATTGGAATCAGCATCAAACCCTTCCCTTGGTTCTTTAGGTATATCTCAAAGAGGAATACGGCAGTTTCATGCTCTTCATAAAAGCTTTGAATTATGAAGGCTATGGCTGGCAAATTATTTGAGACTTCAAATGGTACCATTTTTGATTGGTCTCCAGGGAGATTCTACTAATTTTTCATGCCATTTCTGTCGTTTGGAGTATATGAATACCGCAGCACATTACCACAAGAAACACTGGCCTCAAAGGATTGAGTTCTGAGCTGGGGAACATAATATCAACCATGAACAATTTATAGACCCTCAAAAGGTTTGTTCCCACAAAGCCTCAGCGAAGAAGTGAAAATGCAAGAGAGTACAACGCAGACTGACTAAGCTAATACCTGAACTTATAAACATAACCTAAGAAGAAACACTTTTGTGCCTAAAGCAAAACTTTTTGCGAGTAGACGTTTACGCGGTCAACTGCTAGTTTTTTTTTAAATCCTAAATGATTTTTCCCACATGAATTATTAGCTATTATTCGAAATGGATTATAGAACTGTCAAATAAATATCAATTAGTCAACAAGGGATTCCCCCTTGGCATTGCACAAATTATTTTTCCTAGAAAATCACTCAAAGGTCGAATAGCCTCCCCGACCGAATAGTGACAAGTACGTTGGTTAATATATTTAAAAACAAAGTGAACGAGTATCACTCGTGTTAAATGTAACCTTTTAGGAGCACCAAGGAATATCATATTAAAAAATCAAGGCAGTATTTCCACATAAGTGCCCAAGTCCTCCTCCACAATGATATCAGCTGTTATTCTTCGCAGTGCAAGAGTCTAAATGTGTTTTCCATATTCTTTTCTGGCTTTCCTGTCATTTATTTTCAAAACTTGCAGAAGCAGCGCTGCGAGAGAAAAAATTGCGTTCCTATCAGTTATTTAATTGCAACAAGTAGTATGCATATTCTAACTTGTACAGTAATAGGTACACTTGTAGATAAGTGTGTACGTAATTATAAATTGCAGGATATGAAGGTACACTCGTAGATAGGTGTGTAACTGATCAATATATGGTCGTTAAATGCATTAGCTGTACTACCGAGGTTAAGATGGTATTGACCATATTACCTCTCGAACCAGCCTTAAGTAGAGCCTAGAGTCTTTACTGGTCCTAGTTCTTGATTTCATTGAACAGTTTGTTAGAGCTCTTAACAAAGAGTCTGAAGCATTCGATTACTTTTAAAATTTATTTCCAAAAGTCTCTGATGCAAAGATGAAAGCTGGTGTCTTTGTTGAGTCATAAATCCTAGAGTGTTCAGAATTTCCTGAAAAGTTCACTAACAAGAAAAAAAAGTGTGGGAGAGTTATTCTCGGTGTCAGTGCTTTATGGGCAACCACAAGACTGAAATTTATGCGGAACTGGTTGAGAACTTAGTGAAAATCTATGGCCAAATCAGTTGCCTGATCCCTTTGAAGGTACACATCCTTGATGCTCATCTTAATAAGTTCAAGGAGAATATGGAAACATAATCAAAGGAGCAGGTTTATTGCTTTCATCCAGATACACTCAACTTTGCGCATAGATACCATGAAAACATGATGGGAAACTTCATTTGGGAGCTTGTACGAGAAATTAATTTACATTACATTGGAAATCGAGGAAAGCTGTTTAATTCTAACCTTTTTGTTTTTATCTCTTTCTTGTGGAAGTTTAAATATTTTTTTTGTTTTTAGCCCTACTATGGATGAAAAATTCTGTTTCCTATTTTTACATAGTGTAATTTCAGCTATTTAGTATTTTGTAGCATAACGTTTGTTTACAATAACAGCACGAAGAAAATCTTCATAGGTTGATATTAACTTTTCACAATCATTTCTTGACATTTTCTTTCCACTCTAAGCAAATCTCCCTTAAAGAGACAAGGTTCTGTGGTTTTCTCCTTAGTATTTTAGCCTTCAGTATTCGCCACAAATAAAGAATAAGAGTGCTGTCTGGCAATTGACTTGGTCATGGAAGAAAGTTGATTTTTCTCTTCTTAAACCATTCTTGAGTTAATTTGGCCGCATACTAAGGATTGTTGTCCTGCTGAAATGTCCATTGCTGCCAGCCGTAAAAAAATTTCGCTTCAGGAACATCTTTTCCTCTAGCATCTTTTGATACGTGGTACCATCCATTTTCCCATCAATGATATGGAGTGCACCTGTACCATGTGCAGTATAGCAGCCCCAAACCATGAAATATCTCTTCTCTGTATTAAGGTTGAAATGGTTTGCTTAGGATGATAAGCAAGTCCTTCTGCCTTCCAAACGTGATGAGCATCACTTTAGCTGAAAAGTTTTATTTTAGTTTCATCTGACAATATAACATTGTTCTAAAATTCACTTCATTTTTCAAGTTGCATCTTTTTTATTAAGAATTGGAGTTTTGTGGCTAGTGAAAAAAGGTAGATCATAACGATCGAGCTCTCTACTAATAATTCTTTTACTCACATTACTCTCTGACAATTGCAGGTCGCTTTGTAGATCTTTCATAGTAATCATTGGATTATTTTTAGCTCTCGACTCATGAAACATCGAGACCAATCGTTAATCTTTCGAGGAGCACCAGCTCTTGGCAAGTTGAAAGTAATTCTATACTCGCGATACTTTCGAATTATTGAACCTACTTTTGCATAAGGCATTTAAACTAGCTCATAAATAGTCCTATTGGATATTCAATTTAAATGAAGTTTAATTAAGTGCTGTCGAATAGGTTGAAGGACTTCTTTAACCTTCAACGGTGCTCAAGGTAAACGTCCTTCTTCTATGAATACTTATAAATGACGGTGTTAATATTCGCCTGTTTATATCAGTTTTGTTTCTAGAAATTTCTAGATCTTCACTCTTACCCTTTTCATCGAACTTCTAAGATTTTTTTTAATAAAAATATTCTCACATGTTATTAAAGTAGTTGAATACTTTTGTCAGCTGCTAAATTTTGTTTATTAGCAATTGTTGTTATATATATTAAGTTGAGGAATAAGTTCTTGCGTTTTTTTAATGTTGTGTTGATTTAAGTTTTGTTGACGAGATTTGTGCACATATTAAGAAACAATAATAAATAATGAGAGCAAAATTTATAAAGGTTAGGCTACGTCTCTTAACAGCGTAAACTATTAGGCTTTAGCTTAGGCTACGTCTTAAAGTTAAGTAATAAGTCATCGCAGTTTATTTAAAAGTTGTGTTAATTTTTGTTCTGTACCCTCAAAGTGGAATGTCAAGTTGAAAGAAAGGCGCATTTTCGACACTCGTTGTTATTCATTTTCAATCGAGACGGGAACAATGCAAACGCAGCCAAAGCTCGTCGCGATATTTGTGATGTGTACGGAGAGAATGTTTCATCAGAAAGGACAGCTCAATGGTGGTTTTCACGTTTCAAAAACGGTCATTTCAATCTTAATGAAGAAGAACGTTCTGGTTGCCCCATTAAGTTGGATTGAACGACCTTCATCATGAAAATCCTTGTCAATCGACTATAGAATTGGCTGTACAATTAGCGTGTAATCAGAAACCTGTAGTAAAATTACCTTCACTCGATGGGAAAAGTTTAAAACTCTGTGCATGGGTTCCGCACGGTTTGAGCAAAAGCAACAAACTTCAACGCTCCACAATTGCCGCAAGTTTGCTAGCTCGTCACAAGGCTACTCGTGGATATAAGGACAGATTTCTTCACTGCATCATCACTGGCGACGAAGAGTGGTGTGTTTATGTTAACATAAACCATCGAAAACAATGGCTTAGCCCTAATAAAAAAACACTTCCGCTATTAAAGCAAGGACTTCATCCACGAAAGACGATGCTGTGTATGTGGTGGGATTGTGAAGGCATCATTTTTTTATGAGCTCCTTGCGAACAACGAGAATGTCAATGCAGAACTCTACGTTCAACAAATGTATCGACTCGCCGAAGCTATTCGTGGAAAGCGACCTAATCGACGTTAGGGAGTCCTTCTGCATCACGAAAATGCTCGTCCTCACATTGTAAATATGACAAAAGACGCCATCCAAACGCCTTATTGGGAAATCTTGACGCATCCTCTATATTCGCCAGACTTTGCTCCATCGGATTTCCATCTGTTCCGATCGCTCTCAACAATTTGCGCGGCGTTTCGTTCAATACTGATGTGGAATTAAGAACCTGGTTAAACGAATTCTTCGAGTCAAAATCCAGAGATTTTTATTGCAGAGGCATCGAAAAACCAGTTAAACTTTTTTCAAGAAGTCGTAAAAACAACGGAGAATATATTATTGATTAAATTGCATATTGTTTTTCTAAAATTGTTAATGGTAATGAATAAATTTGATAAAACCGCAAGAACATATTCCTCAACCCAAAACAAAGAAAGTCTGTCATGTGCATTTCTTCTATTAAATATATGTTTACTGAGTTTCTTGTTAGTTTTTTAACTAGATTAAATAGCCAATAATTCCAGAAGAATCGGGAATTTAAGTATTCAAATACTTGTTACTTCAATGTATGCGGTAATGTTTCATTTTCAACTCAACGGCGCATTTTGAATTTTTAAAAAACGCATTTAAATTAAAACGACATTTAAACTGCCTACATTATTATTCACTATTGTTCTCATATGTACCCCACCTAAACTTTAAAATTCAAAACAGAATTTCTCCGTAAGGAAGCTAAAGGCTTAAGAAAAAAGTCATTAGTTTTAAAAGTTAATTTACGAGGCATTATTTTTTATAAAATTTTCTATAAATGCTTCGAGAAAGCTGCAAAAAAGCAAAATCTAACCATCACCAATTAGTCACCTGACCTTTCCCATGTGAAATTCTGTTTAGAACCCTTAATGACTATTTAAATGAGGCGTTCTTAACAATAAACGCTGTAGTATATTTGTTTAGAGCGTTTAATGTAAGATAAACTTCTTACTTGTTAAATTACACATTTTTTCTACACCGCATATGTTGGTGGGCTGCATATTTGAAGAGGGTCGATTTCTTCTTCTCTTTGAAGAATTTATCAATTAATAAATTCAGCCGATTTAACTTAATACGAAAGAGTAGAGAAACATTCGCTCTTTTGAGAGATTTAGGTTTTATTGGAAAATAAGCAAATGTATTTCCGATTTGATTCTCTCTTTTCTCCGCCAATGGCACATCCAGGGTATAAAGCTGCGTTTTTTACACTTCAGCCACCCTGAGGGGCAAGAGAAAAAGAGTTTTAGTGGTCAGTTGTAGTGGAGATGACACAACTACCTCACTCGGGTGCTATCCAGGAATGGGGCCACCCCACTTAGGTGTATCCCATGCGATGTTAAGTTTCGATTGAACTTCCACTTCCTAGTTTTTGCATGGGCCACTAGCACAGAAGGAAGGGGTAATATAAAATTTCCTTAGCATGCAACAGCCTCCTCCACCTCTCAGCTGATCCCCTCAGGGAAGTTTCACAGAGGGTGCGGCTCCACTAATGGTCCAAGGTCGAGGGGCCCACCAGCACAGGCTGTAGGATCAAAGACCTACTTCCTTCATCTGCCGAGTGATCGTCGGAGGGTGCAGAGATACCATCTGCTCCCGAGGACCAATTAACAACATTCTCCCCAGAGCTGAAACCGAACGCGAATTATCCAAAGATGTTTTTAAAGAGCTTAGCAAAGAAAGTGGTAAAGTTGAAGGAAGGGAAAGTTTACTGAGAAGAAAACTCCGAGTAAGGATACGAGGAGACCACTTGGGGCGAAAGGAACCGGGAACGCACTCCCTCCCTCCATGGCTGCGTACTCTGCTTGTTTATATTACTCGAGTAGTCTCCTCCTTTTACATTTCTGGTTGTGCCTTTCCTACAAACTTTCTCTTTCATAAATTCAACGCATCCTTTTGTTAACCCCAAATAATGGATATGTGTGGATGCATTATTTTATCCTCCGTAAATCAATTCGATCTGAGAATTTATGGGGATACCATAGCAATATTTAGCTACTTACCCATCTGAGATGGATGGGAGACGCACCTCATCCACGCAAAGTGAGTACCTACATCCATAACACTCGTAAAAAGAATCCCTTTAATTGTTTCTTTTTATCTCTTTCTGTGGTTGTAATACACCCCCCGGCTCGTATATTTGATCGATGTAGAAAGAATATGGGGTGAAGGGCACCGCATAAACTAAATTTTACTTTAGAGTTGAGAAATATCTTTTCCTTTGAGGCGTCCATTAAGGATGTTAAACGGTCGAGACAGTTTGATTGAATAGAATCTACCACATAATTAAAAAGTGTCGAAATATGGGTAGAATTGGAACGTGAAAATTCCTTTTTCCTCTCGAGAAATTTCGCGATGTGAGAAAATCGCTGGCGTTCTGTGACATCGGTCGTGCGCGTGCGCGTTTCTCCAAAGCCGCTTGGGTTGAAGGAAGGCAAAGGATGTGCTCAATGGCGACCTAAACCTTCTTTAAGCTTCAACGAATCTTTACATTTTCTTAGATTCAGGAATTAGATAAAGTTTCTAAGAATTAAAAATAAAAACCAAAGCATTGTATTGATGATTATCATTAAGACGAGTCTCTTCTAAGGAATGTTTGGCAGGGATGACCTCGTTTATTCTGACTATTTAAAAGAAATAAATGACTTGGTACCGTTTTTATTCATGATCAAGGAATCATTTACGATGTCTTTTATTTCCTATTGAGAAACTGTAGTTCAACGTGAGATTCAAACCATCGGTATCTAATGTATTGCCAACAGTTTTGGGACTAATATTTTTTTATTTTTTTATTCGTTTTTAAAATTTATGTTATATTAATAATTAATCTATTATTTGAAATATTGCAGGCTTATTAAAAAGTCAGAATTCCAAAAATAATTTAAAAAAATACATATTTTCGCTGAATCCAAAATGACGCTCTGTTCCTGTTCTTGTATGAGGTGAGTTCAGTCCCTCAACCTTTGCTATTCGATTAAAAAGTTAAAATGATGACAAATGTGGGTGAGATGAACGATCTTGTGTAATTATAATCTATTTCATAATATTTTGGGTAAAAATAAATGTGTGAATCTTTTTCAATTCCAGAAATGGTTCTTTCCAAAGAAAAAAGTGCAAGCATTGTTGCTCTGCACCAAAGTAGCCTTAAATGCAAGGACGATAGTTGCTAAAAGTATTGCATCAAGGAGCAACCATCTTTAGGATCATTAATAACTTTAAAAAAAAACTAGTTAAACTCCAGTAAATGAACGCCGATACCTCGTACTGGTAAGAGGCCAGCTCAAGGATCGGGTTGCCTCCAGTGCCAAACTTGCTCACGATTAGAAGGGAGCAGGTGTGAATGCTTCAGCACGAACAATGAAGCGGAGAATTTGCGACAAATGTCTCAAGTCGAGAAGGGCTGCGAAGTAGCCTCATCTTGCCAAGGAGAACCTTATGGATAGACTCCACTTTTGTAGGAAATATAAATAACGAACTGTTAAGGACTGGTTCAAAGTGTTATTCTCTGATGATGCTCTCTTCCTCTTGTTCAGAGCTTCTGGAAGATCCCTCGTTAGGAGGAGAAAGGGGGAGCGCTTTTACGAGTCCTGTGTCGTACCCACGGTGGAGCGTCCAGATATTCTTCATTTCTGGGGCTGCTTCTAGTCTAAGGGAACTGGAACAGTAACAATTTGGCCCAAGAGCACTTCCATGAACTAAAAATAGTACCAAAACGTGCTTTATCAGCACCTATTCTCAACAGCTCAGCAACAATTTGGGGATGATAACTATATACTTCAGCTTGATGACGCACTTTGCCACAAAGCAAAAGCAATAACAAAGTTCTTGGCTGAAAATAACATCTAACCTTTGGACCTTAGCTCAAGAATTCGCCAGATTTTAACCCAATAGATAATTTGTGGGCGATAATTAAAATAGCGGGCGATAAATAGAAGCTATTCAATTGTTAGTAGTTGCAGGTGGTTATTGAACAAAAATAAAGTAATATAAATTAGGATTTCATCATAAATTTGGTCTCCAGCATGCCAGAACTAATCGAAGCAGTCATGAAGAACAATGCACATCATTGTTAATATTGATTCCGCGCTTCAATTGACTGTATTTATTTGATAAAATGCGCTTGAGCTCTAATATTTTCAATATTTCGTATTCAAATTATAATATAAATATACTAAGATAGATGAAAAGTTGGATTGATTCTACTAATTTTCTTATATGAAATAATATTTTAGTCTCAAAACTTTTGGCCAGGACTGTACAACTTATAGCAACCACCGTGAAGTCAAACTAAATCGGAACCTCATCTGGCGGCTAAGAGCCGCTGTTGTGGTTTAACTTGGCTACAATCGGAAGCGGTGTTTTTACTCGACTAAATAAGTATCATTTCTCCAAATTGTTTTTTTTCGGTAGCCTCCCTTTGTGACACAATTAATAACCAGGGTTTCATTTTCAAGTATAAAGCCTCATTTCCTTTCTAATTATTAGGGCAAAGGATAAGTGTTGTTTTGACTCCAATGCGCGCGAATCAGGTCAACCTTGCACTTCATTTCATGTATATGAGATACGAACGCTCTAAGCTCAATACATACTTCTCGTTAGGATAAAAAAAAATGAATTTCGGAAACGGGCATCAACCCCGTAAGGTTATTCTCAGTCTGAAAATAAAAAAGGAAATAGAAATTCGCAGCATTGAACCTCATTATCCTCATTGTACCTTCCACCAATGATATAAGACCCACGATTTCCTCATTTATTCTCCCGATACGCACGGAAATTGGCGCGTCTAATGTCTTGAGAGACAGTTACAAGGGCGTGTTGATTGGGGGCTAAATCCCCCTAATGCCGTGAATTGATACAACCAAAGCAACTCGTAAAGCATTTTCAGCTATTACACCACTCTTTATTTTCTCTTTCTACGCTCTCCTTTAATCATACCTCCTATATATATTCAAGAAACTCTCCTCTATGTGCTAATTAGTCCTAAAATGGAACACGTATCTCACGTCCTTCTTCTTTGCAATTCTAATCTATTTTAATCTCTTTTCTCTTCTCTCATCCAAATAGTTGTTAAACTCTCGTGTATTCTTTCTCTGGTCACATAGCACTCAGCTATAGGCTCTTCTGTCCTTCAAATGGCCACACAACTCTACTCTTTCTGCTCATTCGTCCTCAAAATGGCATGAAAATAGCGTACATCTTCATTTTCATCATATAAATAGTCACGAAACTCTTCTATTATCTCCTCCATTCTAAAATTCTCTCAAAACTCAATTTATTTGCTACTTCGTCCTAAAAAATGTCATCAAACTCTCATCTCGTCAATTTCCTCCTACATCCATAAAATAGTCACGAAACTTATCCATCTTCTCTTTCCTCCTACAATTTGTCTTAGAACTTTCGTCCCTCTACACTGCGCTCCAAAATTACATGCAGATCACGCTTCTGGTTATATTTTAGAACTCATTCAAAAACTATTTCTACCAATTGACAGAGAAATAGTACATCGTGTACTAAAAGATATCATAGATAATCAGCGCAATTCATCAATTGCTTAAAGGGTTATGCGACCAAAAATATTTATATCATTATTTGTTGTACCAATTTTTATATTCTAATTATACGGCACCCATGGGCCACATATTTTTCGCAAAATAAAAGTCAACAGGAAGACGAAATTTTATTAAAACAATTAAAATATGGATGCATAAAGAAATGAACGAAACTATTATTACTTTATGATGTATTTGACGAACTCATTACAAGATTTATCCACTATGGTTGGCAACGATCGAAACCAGCCGAGGATCTATCGATGAGGTGAGATTTTTGATTAATGATGTGGTATGCTTGTCAGTGGTCAAAATAACAGCCCAAAACTTTCCATTACCCCAATATTACGGCTCATTCATGGAGATCTGCCCGTTTAAGGATGCTCCAGAGGTTGCCAATGAGGTTCATATCGGTGGAGAAAGCAGACCAGGCCATTAGTTCGTGACTTTTAACAGTAGTTGGTCCAGATACTCCCGTGTCAATTTTGCCGAATAGGATGGAGCATTGTAAAATATAAAAGTTAACCTCCGTCGTTGAGTTACATATTTCTTTTTATGACACAGGAAAAGGTTAGTCTTTAAGAAGTCAAGTTAGGCACCTAACTTCATTTTGACGCAATCAGAAACTGAACGGACAGACCAATATCTCCAAACGGTTCGAATTCAGAACATTAGATCTCCGCCTCCTTGCTGCCTTTAAACGCATCAAGAACGAGGACCCCACTCTCGCACTATCAGGTTCTTCACCCATAAAGTCCATCTAGGAATGCGAAGGACGTGCCAGCTTTGTGCTTCCCTTCCGCAAACAGCCCTCTTAATTATACCTTTTATATTTTAAAGCCTTGGCGTTTTGGTATTGTTTGGTACCTTCCCTTAATTTTATAGCCCTGGTTTTTACAAACCAGTGTTTGTTGTACATTCTTTCCTGTGTGTAGTGTTATCTCCAGTGTTTTGTGCTTAATTTGGTGCACGTAATCAAATTGCTCTTTCGATTGCGTTGTTTTAATCATATTGACTTTACACGGCTCTTTAGTTCCGTCAAATAGTTTCTACATAGTGTTTGTGAAATTACTATTGCAGCCTATACCCTACTCTCCCTTGTGTTTCATTAAATTACAACTGGTCTTCTTTGTGTTTTTGTTTTAATTTCCACTGTCAAGGTATAACTGTGTAGACTAGCTCGGTGCTCAGTGTTTTACACAAGTACGGGCAGACAGCTGACACAGGCCGCTTGAGTTATGTCTGGCGATTAAAAAAGAGTGCGAATTACGGTTGATCGGGTTTAGATTAATGGCTTGCCAAGTTGCAGTTCAAAGGATATATAAAGACAATGCCTCCAAAATATAATTTCAATACATATAAACAAAATGGGGGTAATTGGTATATATATATATATATATATATATATATATATATATATATTTATATACTATATATATATACTAACGATGGAACAAATTTATTATGGTATTTAAATAAATTAAGTGAAGATTAACGTGGTATTCTGGAAGGGGACCATACACGATCGCTTTTACCTTTAAGCGGAGGCAAATTAGATAGGCAAGTGGAAGACAACGGCTTAGGTCTTCAAGAAGATACTTCGGCGAGTCCGGACTCGGAGGACTTGAAGATGGGGTTGGATTACTTTGTGATTAAAAATGAGATTTTCTCTGCTCCAGAGAGACGTAATCTCAGCTCGAGGCGATTGTGCTTATCGGCAGGGAGTCTCAGTATAGGAGCTGATATTAGTCTTTCCTTTAGCTGATGAAAGTGGGCGGTTGCTTTGGGATTCCATGAGAAGGGGTCCGGGGAACGTTTCCTTAGTAGAGAGCTAAAGGGGACGCTAAGGAAGCGAAATTCAGGACAAAACGTCAATAAAAGGATGTGGACCCGAGAAAAGAGCGTAATTGTTTTTTTAGTACGTGGGAAGGGGCATGTTGGAAATAGCTTTTACCTTTTACTTTTGAGGGGCCATTGGATTTTCACCAATGTGGAAACCGATGTACTTAATAGTGCCACTGGCGAAATCGCACTTGTTAGGGCCTATAGTGATGCTGTTTTCACAAAGCCTATTGAGGAGTGACTGTAGGGAGGTAAGATGCTGGTCCTATGTACGGGCGGCCACGTAAAGGTTATCGAAGTAAAAGGAAATGTTACTCAGCCCATCCAGTATCATGCGCATCATTCGATTATAGTTACTAGAGGTAGTAACTAAACAAAAAGGTAGGCGCTTAAACTGCATCAGCCTTTTTTTCTGTAGAAAATGCTGTGTATTTCCGGGCACTATCCTGAAGGGGGATTTGATAGTATGTATTACACAAGTCTATCTGTGAAATAAACTTGGCCTCTTTAAATAGATATAAGATCTGATCTATCAAAAGGATAGGCTCAACATCGAAAACTTTTACTGCGTTCAGCTTTCTAAAATCTACGCACATGCAAAAAGACTGATCGGGTTTTCTGACCATAACAATGGGAGAACAATAATCCCACGTGGAAGGTCCAATTATTCCTAAATTTAACAAGTTTTCCACCTCGGCGTTAAAAGTAGTGCACAAGTGAACGGGTCCGGGGTAGGCTTGGATTTAATAGGCTCCTGGGTGGTTACGGCTATATCATGCTCAAAATACAAAGAGCAACCAGTCTTCTCACAAATTACATCGGGGAATTTAGCTAACAAAAAAACAAACTGCGTCTTCTGAGGGGGTTACAACTGGGGGTTTAATTCAAAATCCAGGGGGGAGATAACACGGGAATCGAGGAGCGAGGGAAGAGGATAATTTTCGTCCGCTTCGACACATACAGTTTGGATTAAATTAAGAGGCTCAGATGGATAAAAGGTTTCCATTACTGTCTCTTCCTCAACGGCAATTATATTATTAATGTATGCGCGGTGGTGATAGCGATTAAGCATATTTAAATGGAACAATATGTTCCCTGAGGGGGTCTGTATTATGAAATCTAGGGGACCGCGGGCTTCTAGGATTGGGAAAGTGCCTCTACATTGGAACAAGAGCTTGCTTGTCTCCGTGGGCAGAAGGAGCAGCACCTCTTCACCGGGCTTGAATCGCCTTTTTCAGACCTAACGTCAAAATAGATCCTATATTTTTTCTAAATTTAGGCCGAATATTTGTACGCTAGATCGGCGCGTTCTTCCAAACGGTTCCAAAGATCTAGCACGTAAGAATACGAGGACTTGATCTCCTCATCCAGGCGGCGATTAGAAAAAAGTTCATTCAAAATGCTCATTGGTCCGCGTACATTTCGGCCATACAAGAGCTCAAAGGGAGCAAGTCCCAAAGTTCTGTGGGGGATTTCTCTGCAGGCGAACAGGGCAACCGGCAGGTATCGATGCCATTCATGGGCTGAGCATGGCATAACTTTTTCAGAATGGTATTCAAAGTGCCATTCAACTTCTCACAGACGTCGTTAGAGGCGAGGTGAAAAGAGGCTGCGAACAAGGGCTTGATTGTAAGGAGCTTGCAGACGTGTTCCATTAGCTCAAAGATGAATTTTTTACCTTTTGTCTTACAAAATCTCCTTTGGGATGCCGACGCGAGAAAAGATAGAAATAAGGGCCTCCGCACAAGTCACACTATCAATTTTTGTAAGGGGAACTGCGTCGGGGAATCTCGTTGCAAAGTCAACAAGAGTGAGGACGTAAGAGTTTCCTTCGCTAGATCGGGGTGAATTAAGCCAATTAGGTCTATGGCCACTCTAAAAAAAGGCTCCGAGACAATTGGGGTCATCTGGAGGGGGGCAGGGGGTAATCGTCCTTTTGCTGTAGTCTCCTGGCAAATGTCACACGACCTGCAAAACTCGGTAATTTCTTTGGCAGCACCGGGTCAGAAGAAATAACGGAAGATTGTCTTAGCCGTTTTGTTTTGACTGTAATAACCAGCAATTAATCTATCGTGTGTGATTCGGGGACCTTGGGGAACATGGGACCGGGAGTTACACAACGAGCGAGTGGGGGTTTTACCCTAAGCCAAACTGGAACAATAAAGGAATCCGTCGCTAATGAGGTAGGCGACTTCTCTTCGACCACGGGCAGATCCACGTTCGTCACTTCTCGCTTTGTCCCACAAAGACTGAAGGGTGGGGCTTCCTTGTGAGCCCTTGCAAAAGTCTCGTTTTGAAGGGCTGCAAACTCTGGGGCATAAAGGAGTTCTAAAGACACGGGGGCGAACAGTGGCCTTTAGCGTTTGGGCTGACGTGATGACGGGCTGAGTGACTGGGTTAGGGGAGAGCTGCGGGCTCTGGCCGATCAACATGGCGCAGAATTAAATGGGGATTTCTATCAATTTAGCCCAACCAGTGAAGTATTCGCATCCGAGATAGTAGCGGACCACTGGGAACCGATTTGCACGTCCAAAGTAGTCAATAGACTACTGCGAATTTATCGTGGTCGGGGACCACTAGAGCGAACAACTTTTCAGAAACGACGAAGAAAGTACATCTGGTGTCTGTTCCGATGGTTGAAACTCTGCAACCATTAACTATTCCAGTTTTGAACTTTAGCTCACCAGGGGAGCTTTGTTGAAAAGAAAATTAACTTGCTGCCCCGGGAAACTGCTTGTTGCTGGCATTTCAGGGCGAGCGGGTGGATGAGAGAGAGAGGGACA
Organism: Ceratothoa steindachneri; assembly: GCA_963969495.1. Taxonomy (NCBI): domain Eukaryota; kingdom Metazoa; phylum Arthropoda; class Malacostraca; order Isopoda; family Cymothoidae; genus Ceratothoa; species Ceratothoa steindachneri. The sequence goes on along the minus strand of OZ018330.1, from coordinate 46,930,238 downwards.
TATTTGGTGGATTAGATTACTAGGAGCAGAAGAGAATTGGGAGTTTTGGGGACAATGGGTCCTCACATGACCGGGAACTCCGTAAGAAAAACAAATTATGGGTCTACGAGGGTAATCCAACGCTGGGGGATTATTTATGAGTGGTTTAATATCCCTCGATTCTGGCGGGTAATAGTACTTGGGTTTAAAGGGACCAGGTACCTTGACAAACTTGGGTGAATTCTTCAGGGGAAATTAGGAAAGGTTTTGGTTACTTTGGGGGGATGGGGGGATGAGAATTCTTGGGGCCCTTAGTGTAAAGATGGTGGCTTAATGTGGGCACATCCGCTTCTTCTATGCATTCCTTGAAAGAAGACACGCGTCCCTCCTTCACGAATGTGCGGATTTGAGAGGGAAGTGCAGCCATCAACTGATCCCGTAGAACGAAATCAATTAGGGACTCGTAGTCGCGGTTGACTTGAGCTAAGTCAAAACAAAACTTGAAAGTTCTCTGGAGGGTGAATCCAAATTGACGGTAGGTCTGGCCTGGGATTATTCTCGCCTGGCTGAACTTTTATCTATAGTAATCGGGATTCATATTAACTGCCAGGAATAATTCGAACTTGAGGGAGCAGTAGTCGAAAGTAACCTCAGCCGGGAGTGAAATAAGGATTTCTCAGTGTTTAGTATTAATGAAGGGAAGTAGTCGAGCGACTCCATCGGCTTCAATATCCAAGTGGTTCACTTCGAAAATTTTCTCAAGGTGAGTTAAGTAGGCGTTAAAATCATGGCCGTCCTTAAACACTAGCAACTTTATCGAAGGCGTTTGAGGGATTCATTTCTTGAGCTAACAGAAAGGGTCTCTAAATGATTCCTGTTAAGGTCACGCTTATGCTGATGAATTTTTTCTCTTTCTTCAGCTTCTCATAGTTCTTTTTCTCTTCTCTCTTCAGCTTCTCTCTGTTCTCGGTTTACAACCCTTTCATTTCCTTTTTCCTCCTGAACATGTGTAAATAGCTCCTTGCCTGACCACCAAAAGCTCTCTCCTTGTTGATAGAAACGCTCTAATGAGGACATCTTGTTGGCGTAAATGCGCGTCCAAGTGACTTACGGAAAAGATTTAGAAGCTCTGACGATCGTATCAAAATCCTAATGATAATTTTGTTACACAAAGATTGCACGCAATAAATTAAATAAAATAGAAAATAAATCAAAACTTGATCTCTATGTGACCAATGATTATAGGCCTTTAATCCCTTTAATCTTGCATGAGGATTAGTAAGGGGTTTTAGAGAAAATTGTCCCCACCCAAATGAAAGACACACAACGGAGATAAAATTGGGGAAAAAATGGTCACCACAAAAAAATAATCAATCAGACAAAAAAGAATTCGTTCCACTTTCTTGGGATATCCTTGAACGAATTTAGCAAACTGGTTACTGAATGACTTAACTTGGGGTGTAACTTAAAAAGAAAGAGGGTTCCTTTAAACAAAAAATAACCTAACTTTATCTGCCACCAGATAAAGATAAGGATAGTGATTAAGAATCTGGGGTTTTCACTAGTAAAAGTACCCAACTATACCTGACACCAAATATATATAATGGTATATATATATATATATATATATATATATATATATATATATATATATATATGTAGGGAAATCGTCACTTTCCCTCCCCCTCCCTCCCGTTCACTCGCGGGGCAGTCACAAAGCGGTTACAGCAAAGAAATCCGCCTCAGGCATCGGCGGGTCCATTGCGTAACCGCAGCGTCGCCTATTTTGGTGCCATGAAAGACCTTAAAGGTCAAAATGAAAGATATCCCCCAGGAGAGTGAGATCCAGTTTGACGTCAAATAAGAAATTGGAGACGTGTTTCTCCCAATCTCGAAGGCTAACGAGGAGCCGATGTTTGACTTCGTGTGAAAAACCGTTTGGAAAAAGAACTCTCCTGGGGCCGTCCTCAAGCCCCTCCTCCCCTTACCACTCCCCCAGTGGGGTGACGAGGTATAAATGAGGAACTCGGAGAAAAATCGAGGTAGTATACTTCAGGCCAGGTGACGAAGTCCTCGATTAAAACCGAGCTACCTAGACTGGATTGGTAGTATACGTCAGGCCAGGTGACGAAGTCCTCGATTAAAACCGAGCTATTTAGACTAGTTCGGTAGTATACGTCAGGCCAGGTGACTAAGTCCTCGATTAAAACCGAGCTACCTAGACTGGATTAGTAGTATACGTCAGGCCAGGTGACGAAGTCCTCGATTAAAACGGAGCTACCTAGACTGGATTGGTAGTATACGTCAGGCCAGGTGACGAAGTCCTCGATTAAATCCGAGCTACCTAGACTGGATTGGTAGTATACGTCAGTCTCTAGGTGACGAACTACCGAGACTCGAGAGGTAGTGTACTTGGCTTGCCAGACCAAGAAGTACCCTACAAGAGAGGCAGGGCTACCTACCTTAAGGGGCTAAGAAGAAGCTCATCCTTGAGCTAAGTCCATGGTTATCAAACCAAACGTTAAGTTAACTTTGTTAAGTTCAACTTACTCTCACCAGAGAGACTCCTCATATCCTGGTGCACCTTAAACACCAGGGGTATTCCTCGTCCTTGAGGAATTAAGAAAAAAAGAAGGAAAAGGTTCCCCCTCGAGTCCGTTATTCGGTGGCCACACCGAACTCCTAAGTTAACTTGGTAAGGAACCAAGTTCAAACAATTCTCCCCAGAGAAATCTCCCTCCGTTATACTCGCCCTTGAGGAAGACTGGAACTAAGAAGAAGCTCATCCTTGAGCTAGTTCCTTGGTTACCAAACCAAACTTCAAGTGCTTTATTTTGGCCAGAGAAATCCCCTTCCGTTATCCTTGCCCTTGAAGAAGACCCTCCCCTAGTTCAGTCCTCGTCCATAAGGAAATAAGTAACGAAGGAGAAAAGCTCATCCTCGAGCTCGTTACTCGGTGGTCACACCGCACTCCAAGTTAACTTGATTTAAGAACCAAGTTCTTAAAGCACCGTATTTGTTCTCGTCATTGAAGAACCCCTTCCCCCCCGGAAGAACGTGTGGACCCCCCCAGCTGCTACCCTCGCCAAAACGACCGTGTGATATTGCCCAGCTACATCTGGCAAGTCAGCACGCGTCGTGAGTCAATGACATTTCCGAGGCCCTTTAAACTCCAGATGAGTCCGTAAGCCTAATTCTTATATTATTGTTGAGTGTAGAGAAATTAACCAATTTTTGTGAGTAAACTAATTTAATTAATTCTTGTTTAGGATAATATTCAGAGTATTGCTGTAGTAAATGTTTAGATGTTGTGTATTCAATGGTTAAAGTTAAAATATAAGTTTATTTTGGGATTATTTTGCGTTTCTCTCGATATCCTTACGTGTTTCGGAACAGCTCTGTTCTTTAAGATATTAATATATCAATATATATTAGACACTCTTAGCACTCTTAGAATAGAACAAAAAGGAGGGGAATTCTACGACACACTATTATAAAGGTGGTGTCAGGTTAGTAGGGTTTTTATTAGAAGGAATTCTACGACAATATATATATATATATATATATATATATATATATATATATATATATGTGTGTGTGTGTGCTGCCCGGTCTCCTTTATCAATCTTTGTTTCATCAACAAACAGTGATATTGCTTATTTATCGAATAAAAGTGAATACTAGTGATTTTAAACTGCATTGAATACTAAAAATTATAAATCTACGTATGTAAGTTAATTTATTTGGACATATAAAGTGATATTACCGCATTACGGCAAAAATTCCTATGTTTCCACTGAGTCTGTTTTGAAAGCTATTAGGCTTAAACTCAACTAAGTGATTAGAAGTGCAGCGCTGCCACATCCATCTTGTTTAACTAATCTCTTCACTCTTTGAATTAATAAATTAAAACAATCACTCATCAATCAAAACCTAACAACCTTCCAAGTAAAAATTTTAACAATTAAATATTACTGTTCCTCCCAGTAATTAAACAAATTACCATAGCACATAAGCAGTCTTGTCACATTTCTCCATTCATCCTTATAAAGAATGGCTCCTTCTACTCTCAGAAGGGCAGACAAAGAAAAAAATACCCAATTATAAGAGGAAAAACCGAATTGAACGAACCAGTTAATTTTAATGAACTGAAGACCCATATTTCCTCATCTACGCTATCAGGTGATGCCAAAGACATTATGAACGTTCTCTTTAAGTTTTTCGAATCATCTTTTGCCAAAAAAGAACAAAAAATCATCCCTCTTGAAAAATCTAACGAAGAAATGAGATCAAATATCGAAAAATTAGAAGAAAAGGTTGATTCTTCCGACGCTTATGAAAGACGAGATACGATTATATTCTCCGGCAATATATCTGAAGCTATCAATAATGAAAACTGCAGCAATATCATCCGAAAACTTATTAAAGGTAACTACCACATATAAATGCAAGAAGCTGACATCTCTGTTGCTCATCGTGTAGGTCCCAAGCCTAAAGTACAAGGTCCCGACAAAAGAAACATAATTGTGAAGTTGCGCAGAAGTGATCTGAAGCGTGATATCTTATCAGCATGCAAAACATTTAAACCTTCATTCTATGTAAACGAACAACTGACTCTAATTTGCAAAAAACTTTTTTGTCCTCCGCCAAGCTAAAAAGAAATTCTCCACAAAGATCTCCGGCTGCACTACCAGAGATGGATCCATCAACATTTTCCTGCCATCACCCGCCGGTCGCCGTGACCTACGTATATTCGTCAATACCCGAGCTGCCCTCCAAAAGTTTCTGTCGGAACACCTCAATTCGACGCTTGCAGACTTTAATGGTGACAATCTCTGGAACGATCAGTAATAATACCTTCGGCGATATTACTGCTTTAGATGAGAAAAAAACAAACAAACCATGTTTTGACCTAGCATTCACCTACTTTTATTTCAATTGTATTACATACTTTATTCCGTTTTCTCTTATTAGAGTTCTCATAAAAATAGTATCTTAACTGTTTATAGATATTTTATACGTAATTTCAATTTGTAACCTTTAATTTTTAAATTCCAATTGAACTACCTTTATGTTTGAACAACTCGATCACTTCAATAATATCGATCCAGACATAAACCATTTTGATGAATTATATCCAAATTTTAAAGAAAATAACGTAAGAAACCAATACTATGATTGTAATGAATTTAACATTACATTTTCATTTGAAAAAACAGACCTGTCCATTTTAAATCTTAATATTCGATCATTGCACGCAAACATTGATGAATTTTCAGTATTTTTGTCAACACTTAATTATAAATTTTCTGTTTTGGCATTCACCGAGAGCTGGCTAACAAATAATAATAAACACCTCATCAGTTTCCATAACTATAGCTCTTTTCATTCACTACGCGACGTAAACAAGATAGGGGGAGGTATAAGCCTGTATATATTTGACAGACTCAATACTAAAAAAGTTGACGAAATTAGTATTTCCTATAACTATATTAAAACTTTATTTATCAAAGTAAAATCAAATGGTAAAACAATAATCATTGGAACCGTATATAGACCTCCTTCCGGTGACCCTGAGATGTTTATAGATAAGATTGCTGAATTAATCAATTACTTCAATGTTACAAACTATGACGACATAATAATTACAGGAGATTTTAACTTCGATCTATTAAACTCTTAAAACCACGCATCAACTCAGTCCTTCCTCAATACTTTTTATTCTCATTCCTTACTTCCAATTATAACAAAAACCACAAGAATAACCCAAAACTCAGCAACACTAATTGACAATATTTTCAGAGTTCACTCCGAAAATTACTCTTCCGGTATTCTCCTTTGTAACATATCGGACCATCTTCCTATATTAATGATCCAAAAGTCTTTTTTCAACTCGAACAATATTCATCACAACTGTACAATAACCTACCGCATAATTAACGAAAATACCTTAATAAACTTCTATAACTATGTTCTAAATCAGAATCTATATGAAATTTACAATATAAATGACATCGATTCTGCTACCGAAGAGTTAATTTCAAGGCTAGACGATGCTTTTAAACTAAATTGTGCTCTAAAATCAAAAACCATTTGATATAAACACAAAACAAAACCTTGGATAACAAACGCAATTATAAATTCCAGAACACACATATAAAAATTTTCGGAATCAAGTTACTAGCCAAATTAAAATAGCCATGAAAAATTATTACTATGAAAGATTTAATCAAAAGGTTAGAATATAAAACAAACTTGGATATTAATCAATTCTGTTATAAAACTTAAAATTAATAAAGGAACAAACCAAATTAAACAAATTATCATTGACGGCAAACCAGTTGATGACAATAAGGAAAAAGCGAATAAATTCAATAAATTTTTTGTCAACGTAGGTAAAAAAATCTCAGACTCCTGCAAAATAGTCGATAAATCTTTTCTTTCGTATTTTAATGAGATTAATGTACCAAATTCCTTGTTCTTTTCTCCTGTAAGCGTAGCCGATATAAAATAATCAATAGTTCACTAAAAAATAAAAAATCAGGTTTTAATTCATTCTCCACTAAAATATTAAAATACATCTCTGATATAGTTGCTTTAATTTTAGCATCAATAATTAATAAATCATTTACGCAGGGTATATTCCCAAGTGTATTAAAAGTTGCTCAGGTAACACCGTTACCAAAGGCCGGAGACCTCACAAACTTCAGCAATTACCGCCCTATTTCATGTCTTTCAATGTTCAGTAAAATACTTGAAAAAATAGCATTCAATAAACTTTATAAATTTCTGGAATCTAATTCACTGTTGTATAAACACCAATATGGTGTTAGACGTCAGAAATCAACGATTCACGCGATAATTAACCACCTTCAATATTTATATGATAACATTGAAAAAGCCACATTGTATTCTCAATTTTTCTCGATTTTAAAAAAGCTTTCGATTGTGTCAAACATAATATTCTAGTGTCAAAATTAGCTATGTACGGAATTAGAGGCAACTGTCAAAATTGGTTCAAATCATATTTAACTGAAAGAAGGTAATTTGTCTCCGTCAATGGTCAAGACTCATCCCACCTTAATATTACAACTGGGGTCCCACAAGGCTCCGTGCTAGGGCCACTGTTATTTTTAATTTATATTAATGATATTGTTAAATCATCTTCTCTGTTTAAATTTATATTATTCGCGGATGATAGTGCCTTATCAACTCCCTCGCCATATGACAAACCGAGCAACATTGCATCTACAATAAATAAAGAACTCGAAAATGTCTTCAGGTGGCTTAATGTTAATAAACTATCAATAAATGTAGATAAAACCAAATATATTCTTTTTTCTTACAAAAAATCTATTGAATTGCCCCATATTAAAATGGGCGACGGAATAATTTATGAAACTACTCATATCAAATTCCTAGGCATCTTTATTGACAAAAATCTGAGTTTTAAACAACATATTACGCATATCTCAACAAAACTATCAAAATCGATTGGAATATTATATAAATTAAATAAGTTTCTTCCCTAAATCTATTTTCCACTCTTTATATATGTCAATGGTGCAACCTTACTTGACATATAGCATAGAGAGTTGGTATGGAAAATATCAAAATTATATCAATAAATTAGTCATATTACAGAAAAAAGCAATTCGAGTCATCCATCAACTTGACTACAAAGAGCACACTAATCGATATTTTAAAGAATCCAGAATTCTAAAATTAAATGATCTCGTTGTTTTTCAAACATCCTTTTTGCTTTACAAAACAATAAATTGTTCCTATAATAACTATATATTTAATATGTTACAAACAGCTGATAATACCCATAATCACCAAACCCGCAATAGAACAAAATTTATTTTACCCTTGTCTTCAAAATCAAAATCACAATGTAGCTTTCTGTACAAATCTATCAAAATATGGAATGGCTTGGACGACAATATCAAATCCCAAACCAATTTAGCTCAATTCAAAAAAGCTCTTAAAAACAATATAATTTCGGCTTACTAAATTTCTATTCAGTTTTTGTTATTGTGTATTTATTTGTTACCGTACACTATTATACTGTGTACTACTACTTTGATTTATACATTATAAATATGTTATTATTTATATAAGACTGTTGACCATGTTAACTACAGATCTTTTGAAATATTCACTAGAAATAAAATAGTTTTTTTAATTTATCTCTAAATTTAAATAATATAATTATTCGCTATTTGCAATCTTTACAATGGTTAGGTTCTCAAATGTATGCTAAGTTGTTTAGATTTTTATAACAAAGGCGTTCTCTGTTCGTAAACATGAAGGGATTTTATTCTTGATAATGTTATGCTTAGTCTTAAGTTTTAAGTTTCTGCCCTAAAAGCCATAGACTTATTTTGGGCCCATAACTAATCTTTGTATGTATATACATATATAGGAGTATGTATAAGTACTTATTGTAACTTGTCATTAAAATTTAAAATATAATATGTTTATACTGTACATTGGATAAATATGGAATAAATAAATAAATATGTAAATAAGTATATATATATATATATATATATATATATATATATATATATATATATATATATATATATATATATATATATATATATATATATAAATATATATATATATATATATATATATATATTTATATATATATATATATATATATATATATATATATATATATATATATATATATATATATATATATATATATATATATGTCAAGGTATACCTGTGTAGAATAGCTGGGCGCTCGGAGTCTTACACAAGTACGGGAAGACAGCTGACACAGGCTGCTTGAGTTATGTCTGGCTATTAATAAAGAGTGCGAATTAGGGTTGATCGTGTTTAGATTAATGGCTGGCCAAGTTACAGTTCAAAAGATATATAAAGACATTCCATAAAAATATTATTTTAATATATATAAACAAAAGGGGGGCAAGTGCTATATATATATATATATATATATATATATATATATATATATATATATATATATATATATATATATATATATGAGGGGTGGTCAATAAGTTTTGCGAATCGGTACTGCAAAACAGAAGAAGGGGCATGGCTGTTTGTGAGGGTGTTAGGACAAGTTATGACAAGTCATGACCTGCAGCCGCACGCTCTCGCATCGTCTATTTAAGAAGCAGTAGCTGATCGCAGATCGTTAGTCACAAATTTTTAAACAATGGAGAAGGTAGAGCACCGCGCAGTGATCAAATTTTTGACCAAGGAAGATAAGAATGCAAAAGAGATCCATGAACGCATCGTTGCAGTGTACACCGGCACCGCCCCTTCCTATGTAACCCCTGCTCGCTGGAATAGGGAGTTCCACCATGGTCGTGAGTCCCTTGAAGATGAACCCCGTCCAGGACGCCCGTCAGACTACACCAACGAGGACAATGTGGCCCGTGTGGAGAGGATTATCCTCGAAAATCGACGGGTGAAGGTCGAAGAAATCGACGGAGAACTTGGAATATCACATGGAAGTGTTATCAACATTCTCCACGAAAATTTGGCCATGAACAAGGTCTCTGCCTTTTTGGTCCCTAGAGACCTCACGCCTCAGGATCGACTTCAACGTCGTCAAAGTCCACAAGGCCAGAGTTGCACAAGCTGCCGTGCACGAGTGCGGATTCAAGGAGCTCAAACATCCCCCTACAGTCTGGATCTGGCCCCTAGCGACTACTTTTTATTTCGCCAGCTTAAGGCTGCACTGCGTGGACGCCGGTTTGGAGACGAAGAAGATGTCCAGCTCGCCGTCCAGGAGTGGATTGAACAGCAGTCGGGAGATTTCTGGTGGTCGGAAATTCAAAGCCTCAAGGACAAGTGGCGCAATTGCTTTGAAGTCGAGGGTAGTTATATTGAAAAATAGTAAAACACTTTTTCTCATATCTCGTTTTCTTATATCCGAATTGCAAAACTTATTGACCGCTTCTCGTATATATATACACACAAAAGGGGGGAACAAATTAATTATAAATGAATTAAGTGAAGATTAACGAGGTAATTTTTGGATGACCATACACGATCACTTTTACCTTTAAGCGCGGGTGAATTGGATGCGCGGGTGCAAGACAAAGACGTAGGTCTTCAATAAGATACTTCCGGGAGTCCTGACTCGGAGGAGTTGAGGATGGGGTTAGATTACTTTGTGATGAAGAATAAGATTTTCCCTGCTCCAGAGAGACGTAATCTCAACTCACGGCGATTGTGCTAATCGGCAGGAAGTCTCAGTCTCGAAAGAACAGGAATCTTGAAGGGCTGGTGAAGATGAGAGGGCCATACAACTCTCTGGGAAGAAAGGGGCTTGATAACTTTCCTCTGAAAAGGGGCCAAAGCTTAACGAAGGTAGATCTGCTGACGAGATCTTTGACGACTTACGACGACAAGTTACGGGGGGGGGGGCATGGGAAACAGACGGCATTCTGTTTTATCTGGCTGATCATACCACTATTGATGTCTTCCTTTCTTTTATCTACTAAATATTTGAGAAAAACCTCTTTCGGATTCTCTACACACTAAATAGTCTCATCTTTGGGTCATTCGATGTACGTATCTTCCACATATTTTTGCTTTCTCTTAATTGCCACACTTAAAAAAATAAATTATAAACAAATAGAAACAAATTAATGAATAAACAAATATATAGTAAATAAAATAAATAAATAAATACAGTCTCTTTATTGCAATTATCCGGTTTTTATTTCTTTGGACTCCGTTTTTCTTTGCGATAAATTGACAGCGAGTTCCATGGACCATCCTTTTACCCTCTTTGGTATCCCCTTGAGACACGATTACTCTAGAAAATTGTTCGGAAGTACTCTTTTCTGAGTACTGTCCTCCTCGCTGGATTTTTTTTCCTTACAGCGCCCATCAGGCGAATGCCACCAGGGCATAAGTCTCCGTCCTCCTCGCTCGAGCTAAACGTCAATCATCATATTTGTGGAAATCTTTGCATATAAATAAGACTCTTTCCATTTGCTACGATCAAATCTCCGAATAAGAGGACTATAAGTCATCGGCGAATCCCCCCTGTCTTGTTTTACAAGTCTATTTGCAATGGAAAATCAGGGGGGAAATAAGGTTTTTCTCTTTATGCATATACCTTATTGCTTATACCTATATATGTCCCGACTTGTACGGGTTTTACTTCCATAAATATGGTATTCATGGCAATGCAAGTTTAGTACAGAGAAAGAGGATTGGATTATTGTTATCGAAACTGATATGATAATTGATTAGTTCTTCAACCCATGGTCGTGTTGTAACATGCTGAGGTCTTCGCTCGAAGACAGTGACTGACATGGGGGTCATGTTGGAACGGATGAAGACTTCGTTCTGAGGTCTTGTATTTGATTCACAGTCGGAGACTGTAATCGAAATGTATGAAAATAATCAAATCGTCTGTTAACGTTAACAACTGACTAATTGATTGCCCTAATCAATCCGAATAAGGATCTGGCTTCATTGGAAAATGGAGGCAAGTTCAGTAGAGTTGTTTCCTATGGCTCCCTAGCTTATCTTTTTCCATACATTTTCAATTCATCTAAATTCACTTATGTTTATAGGAACTTTTCAAAACCTTAATCAGGAACCATCCTTAACATTATATTTAAAAAAAAGAAAACTCCAGAAATCTGTATACAGGTAGCCAGAGATAAACAAAACTATCTGAACTTTAGAATTGCTTTGCAGAGTGGAAATAAAACAATTAGGCTTCGAGGACAATGGATAAGGCAACGTTAGAAGAAGCGTTGTTCCTCTGCTTTGCCTCCTAAAAATCCTCCCCTTGCCCCTATGAGCCTGTAAATAGGAAATCTTTGAAAGTCGCCGACTTTTATTGCAATTTATGAGGCGGAGCTTTTGTCAACCAAATGAATCTATCCACGCCTATCAAGAGCTGCAGTTGTCTCGTCATTAATTTTGATAACATTGTCAAAATTTCGGAAAATTTAATCAACTGAATAAAATGCACGAGGTCATTTAAATATGAAGCTCAACTTTGCTCTAAATTATTATTATTATATATATATATATGTATATATATATATTTATATAGCTTCTGTGAACAAAAAAATGTATATCTGGCTCATAAATAAACTGATGCGGAGATATATAAAACTTATCAAAACATTTTCATTTACGAGAAAAATTTTGAACAAATATGAATTCCGACCATTTTTGCGAAAAGATAAAAGAGGTTTGTAGATTTATAACCACTCTATCGATTGCATTGGCTTTGCTTTGCGCAAAATTGAGGGTTTCCAATTTTTTCTGTTCTGGTTCTTGATATACCACCCCTCCCTAGCCAAAATGCTTTGGCTGACTCAAATTTCGTTCGGGGAAAACACATATAAAGACCGAATGGTACCAAATTTACCCCAAAGAGCAAAGACTACGAAGGATCTATGTATTTATAAGCATTTCGGTGACGATCCATGAGTTTTCCAGCATGAGTTGTACATAGAGCTTCATGTGGCCTTTTGCAAGTAACGAAGTGACTAGTTCACCAATACTACATATATGTGTACATGGCTTGGAAACTTCCTTGATCTTAATGCAATCGAAACCTCTGTGATTACAGGGTTTCTGGGTGGGTTTAAGAGGTGGACGCGCACAAATTATGACAACTCAGACCGTTTCCAAGTCAAGAAGGGGGCTCCCATCCCTCAAGGTTTGCTCTTGAAGTAGATATCGATCGAGCCACAACGTTTTTTTTAACTCGCCCATCTGGCGATTGCAACCAAGGGTACAGGGCACTGAAATGGAATTTCATCCTAGTGCGAGGCTATTTTAAAATTCAAAACATAGGAAAAAAAGAAAACAAAACCACCGAACAACAAAAACAAGAAAAAGAGGGAAGCAAACTCTGGCGTTGGGGAGCTTGCGACCATTTCCAAAGAGAGCCCATACGACCAATCCAAAAGAGAGCTAAATAAAATGGGGGAGGCTATCCTCTTCCAAGAAGTCAAATATTGCACAAGTCTGTGCTCACGAAGTCGTCCTGAGTACAAGGAGCGAGCCAGAATGAATCACAAAAGTCATTCACTTCCATATCTTTTTACAGGAAGGGGTAAAAAAAACCCTTAAGATACTCGTAAACATAATTTTGATTTCTCTGTAAGATACCTCAGAAACATGAGAATGACGGACCTCTCAATAGCCTAATCACTAGTGGATCTGTCATGGGATTTCTGACATCGAGGCAAAGGGGTCAATCCGAGAGAGCGTGGACACAAACTTTCCCCGGCGTCACGAGCTAAACGCTCTTTGGGGGATATGCTGATGCTCACCCCCGTGGAGCTAAGTACCTCCGCATCACTTTTAACGATAAATGTTAAAAGGATTCTATACTTTGTGAGCTTCTTTATCATAGTAAACATTTTTAAAAGTTGATACTCATCAAGATCATAATATACTGTACCTTGCAAGAATATCCGAACGCATGTGTTCCTATTAGAACATCTTCCATAACTTGTACTCGGGGAAAAAACAAGGTTTCCAAAAGTGATGTACGACAACCTATAGTACAGAATAAATTACGTATGAGGAAAGGTTTTTCAAAATTAGCTGAATAGAACAAAATTTATCCGCAGATGTGCAGTCGCCAGATTGGGGCCATAAAAAAATCCCTCTCAATGATTACATGTGCTCTCCACGGGATGTACTCTCGGCTCAATAATATCTTCAGAGAGAAGAAGATGGCTCATCTCTTGAGCGATGAATTCGAAATCAGTTGAAGTCAATTGTCCAGACTTCGGAGCTCTTAGTTTAGCAGCCTTCTTCGTATTTGCCATTATCAGTAGTTCTGCCCCATCTGACACTAGAGAAACAAGTAGAACGATTAGTAATTTGAGCTACGACCTTTCTTCGTCATAATCAATTATAACCGGGGAATGTTGCTCAAAGAAATCTATAGTGGGAATAACAACACAACATAAGTCATTTAATACAGCCATACAAATTCCAGGATGATACAATTATTTAAATTCAAATCGGCATTCCATAACTCATTTATGGCCGCTGTTAATGAAAACATTGCGAAGAGAATGTTTTGCTCTACTGGATCAATTTTAAGCTGTAGTTAATGAGCTAGTTCATTCTTCAAAAGGGCTTAGTGATTGTGTGTCGACTAGGCCTTAAATCTGTTGTTCATTAATAATAAAATTTCACTCTTGTTTTGTCATTGGGTTAAAAGTGTTAATTCCCAATTGTTTTTTGCTCTATTAAATAAAAAAAGTCAATTTAATCCCAAAACTTTGCTTTTGTGGATAGGACATTGAATTTTCAATTAGTCCATTTAGGATAAAATAACATTATTTTGATGCAAATAGTAAAAATATATAAAAAGTTTCAAGGGTTATTTTTTTCAGTTAAGGTATAAACATGATATACTAAACTTAAAAAGTTATAGAAACAGTAATACAGTAGTAATAGCTATTATTTCCCTTATATTTCTTTGGCAACCTGGACAGCAATGGCAGTTCTCTTACATTCCATATAGATTCAGCACTAATTTGGTGAAAAATAAACTTAGAGCTTTCTAGAACTTTCTTGAATTTATATATGTTTGAAGAATTTCTAGAACGTTGTGACAACATAGATGGCTGTATAAATACAAAGAATGTTTACTCAACAGATCAGTTTAACTCTAGTCGTCATAGCGGAGACATCGTCACTCGTCATTGATAGAAGAATTTGTCACACATGACATCAAGAAGCTGTAAGCAAGCGACAGGCACATTTTGCTATGTCTGCGGCGAATTTATTAAAACAAGAGAGAAAAAGTACTCTGCAGAGAGATCTGCTAAAATGTGTGAGGCTTACATGGCATATTTCAGCATGCCAGTCGGAGATCAAGACAAACCTTGGTTAACTCATTTCACCTGCAAGCTTTGCAAAAGAACTCTAGAAGGTAATATATATATATATATATATATATATATATATATATATATATATATATATATATATATATATATATATATAAATAATTTTTTTTATTTGGATACGGGATTTTTTTATTTCTTTAACATTTCTAATAACACTGAGTAAAAAAATATTTGTATATTTATACTTAGGTTTTCATTTTATTTTTTACAGGATGGTACAGAAGAGAACAGAGAGCTTTGAATTTCGCAATCCCACGAATTTGGAAGGAACTAACTAACCACTCAAGCAATTGTTTCTTCTTCATGGTGAACCTTTCCAAATGTCGAGCAGGCAAAAATGCGCCTGTTATCATGTATCCAGCCTTTCACTCATTTATTGCGCCAGTGCCACACTGTTCTGAGCTACCCGTACCCACTCTTCTAAAAAGAGAACAGCAGTTTTTAGAAAGGAAAAGCAGTTCAGAAGAGGATGAAATCATTGATCCAGATTACAGAGGTTCAAAAAAGGAGAGAAACCAATACTAACCCAACCAAAAATATCTCAACGAACTTGTCAGAGATCTTGGTCTCACAAAGTTCAATGCCGAGCTTTTAACTTCGAGACTCAAGCAGTGAGATTTGTTAGATGACACTAACAATATTTTTCAAGCTTTTTTTACATGTACCACTGATTGAGTAGAGAGAATGTAAAAGTATAAATTCTATGACCTTTCTGATTGCTTTAGAGGGGCAGAGCTTTGCCCAATGGCCAATTTTTCGACAGGCTTTTCGCTAGGCTCTTCGTTCTACAAGGGATTGGTCAGCCATAGAATCACTAGTTGTAGCTGTAGCAAATACAGAATCTTAGTCTTGTTTATCGAATGAACTGCTGGCCTACTATTGAGCATATATTACTAATAGAGTTCTATAGTTGTAGTTAATTGGTCAGTTCACTGTCGGATTAAAGAAAAAGATAATACACTGAGGACTTTGACTTTCCCGAGTGACTTTTTTCATCCTTTATTTTATGTTATGTTATGTTATAAAATGCTCCAGATAAGCTCCATTCTCATATTTTTAGCTAATATAGATTCTTGCTTTATAGGTAAGAACTCTTAAATGTGTCCTAGCAATTATTGCATTCTTTTGCTTCACATACAAATTAGTCCTGCAAAGGTCGTATAAAGTCTTTTCAGCAGTATGCTTATCAGGAGCCTAATCTCCATATTATAAAAGGAAGTTTTCAGATTTTTTCCCCCAAAGATTAAATTCTATTTCAGCACTATGAAAAATCAGATCAATAAGTAATCTGGAAAATAAAGGCTTTCCATGTTTGACCTCAAATGAACAGATTTAATTAACTTTATTAAGTTTCTGTTGTAACTTTTACTGAATGCATATCATTGAGTTGAATATATTGTTATAAATAAAGCAAATGAAACTGTAACCAAGGCACTATTCGCTCCTAACCTACGAGGGGTGGTCAATAAGTTTTGGGAATCAGTATGGCAAAACAGAGGAAGGGGGATGGCTGTTTGTGGGGGTGTTAGGACAAGTTATGACAAGTTATGACAAGTTAGGACATGCAGCCGCACGCTCCTGCCTCGTCTATTTAAGAAGCAGTAGCTGATCGCAGATCGTCAGTCACAAATTTTTCAACAATGGAGAAGGTTGAGCACCGCGCAGTGATCAAACTTTCGACCAAGGAAGGCAAGAATGCAAAAGAAATCCATGAACGCATAGTTTCAGTGTACACGACGCTGCCCCTTCCTATGCAACCATTGCTCGCTGGAATAGGGAGTTTTGCCATGGTCGTGAGTCCTTTGAAGATGACGCCCGTCCAGGACGCCCGTCAGACGTGACCAACGAAAACAATGTGGCCCGTGTGGAGAGGATCATCCTCGAAAATCGACGGGTAATGGTCAGAGAAATCGAGCGAGAACTTGGAATATCACATGGAAGTGTTATCAACATCATCCACGATAATTTGGCCATGACCAAGGTCTCTCTGCCCGTTGAAACCCTAGAAACCTCACGCCCCATGATTGACTTCAACGTCGTCAAAGTCCACGAGGCCAGAGTTGCACAAGCTGCCCTGCGCGAGTCTGGAACCGAGGAGCTCAACCAACCCCCTACAGTCCAGATTTGGCCCCCAGCGACTACTTTTTATTCCGTCAGCTCAAGGCTGCACTTCGTGGACGCCGGTTTGGGGACGATGAAACTGTCTAGCTCGCCGTCCAGGAGTGGATTGAACAGCAGTCGGGAGATTTCTGGTTGTCAGGAATTCGAAGCCTCAGGGACAAGTGGCGCAAGTGCATTGAAGTTGAGGGTAGTTATATTGAAAAATAGTAAAACACTTTTCCTCATATCTCGTTTTCTTATATCCGAATTGCAAAACTTATTGACCGCCCCTCGTATGTATATTTGGAAAACAAAAGACATTAGTGAAAGAAAGGCTGTCATAATAAGAATATTTTAAAAGGTTATCGATGATGATTTTTCACTAGTTTTTCCAATATCTTTTTTTAGGAAATAGATACGATGCTTTAAATCTAAATTGTATTCATTGTACAGTGAATTTTACTTTAAGTCGCGTTCGTGTCTTATCGCGGGCGATTCTATATCTCACTATTTCCTTGGTCGATCGGTCCCGGTTTATCTTTTTTTGTTTTAGTAATAACATTGTATCTATTCCGCCGATTCTAACGAAATTTGAAAGCCTTATCTTTTTTTATATTATCTTTCGAATTATATAATTGCCAAAGTCCTCTACAGGATAGTCCGGGAATTATTGAAAGTATCGAAGGTCCTAAGGTTATAAATCAGAGTAAGAGAGAGCACGCGACTTTGGTCAGCTGACCCTGTTATCTTACAAATGACATCTTTAGATTGTGATGGAATAAATTTAACCTAGATATTATATAGAGGAGAAAAATGGCCTATTTTCTTTTGTTAAGAGTATAAATGTGCTACAGATATCGAAATGATCGAAGGCTTAGAGAGCGTGGGATGGGATTCTTAAAAGTCTAATGTGTTGTGGAATTTTTATCTGCTTTAAATACAAAATACAAATATTGTCAAATCTTTGCAGTTATTTTCTTTTTCTCTATCATTTTGTATAAAAGGAATCTGATAAGTTAATATTTTCTTATTCTTAGTACAGCTAAAGATTGGAGCGTGTCGCTCCGAAACTAGTCCTGTACTCGTGAATCAAAAGAGTTCTCTCTTGAAAATTTGTTTTTCATTTTATAAAGATTTTTCAGAATGTGAGAGAATAAAAGTATATGATAAGTAAAACTACATAAAAGAAAAGAGTATTTATATATTACAATAAATATGTAGAATTAAAATAGGGAATAGAAATTTAGACGCCAATAAATAGTAAATGAGATAAGTATAAGCGAGGAATTATTAAAAAAAAAGATTTAAACTACGGAGTAATTCTTCTGCTTTGATGCTAATTTTGGGGTTCAATATTTTAATAAATATAGCATTGGTTATTCTTAATATCAGGTCTTTGGCGGTTTTATAGACGATGTTGAAGTTGGGGATATATCTATTATTTGGTTCGAATCGTTGCTGTTTTAGATGTGTATAAATGGGACTGGTGGTAAACCAACTCATGATAATGTACAAATGTCGTAGCACCATAAAAATTGGTAAAGCCCAATTATTATGCAGTTATATTTTGGCATAGGTGAGATTTGGAAACAAGCTTGAGGACTCGGCGGTACACTTATAGTCCATCTTTAAGAGAGAAATTAGAAATTTCTACTCATCACATAGTTCATTACAGCACAGTACATGTCTGCAAACCCTCTTAGTCAAACAAATTGTGACTAAATTTAATTTTAACTTACAGGACTAACATGCCCACTAAATGCTTTGATTTCCTCTTTCCTTCCACATGACATGCCTCGTCTACATTGTAATCAACACATGTGTATCCGTTTTCTGTTTTTTTTAAGAGAAACAGTACAGTTTCTCAGGCATCCCCATGCCCGTACTCCTGACTCAATCGAGGTAGGGTAATGGTAGAGGTAGTAAAAGAAGAGGCCTGAGGACAAATCGCGCTTGGATAGACTTGTAACAGCCAAATTGAAAGGTAAAGTATACATGTAGCACCCAAATTGCAAGATAAGGTAGGCCCAGCGAGGAACCTTACCAATGAGTAGCTGGTTTGACCTATGAGATCCTGAAATAATATGCGATGTAATAAGTAATAAGCCAATGTGAAATAGAAAACAATACTGATATCACAACTGTAAATTTATTAAGGGAAACATGAGATAAGCAAGCGAATAGCTGGAGTTCCCACGCGATCACACAGACATACACATGCAAGGAAACAACTTCAAAACGAAAAGAATTCAATGATAGATAACAGGGGCAAGCCGAGCAATTATAGGGTGGTATGTGCTTTGACCGGTTAAGTTGTCGAGGACCTGTGAAATGCAAACGGTCTTATTGATATAGGGTGAGAGCCCGGCTTGGAAAAAATGTGTGTAATTACATTAAAAGCGCACACACCACCTGTGACTTCGCCTAGCAGTTAACAAAGGAACTAACGAACATATTTTTGATCATTACCTCCGCCCTACGCCTAGATTAGAGAAAAGAAAGAAATCAAGCCCCCCGGATAGGGGGCTTGATAGAGAGAAAGAGAGAGAGACTAAGATATAGAGAAAGAATCAGTTAACTCATTTATCATCGTTAGCCTACCGAGTCAGTCTTTTTCGTCCATCTTTCCTTAGCCTTAAGTCTAGACATTAGGTAGGCCCGAATAAGAAGGCCTTCTTGCCGGTTATGGGGGTCTCCTCGCGCCCAAGGAGGTAGACTATATGCCCAGTGGCCCCTCGAAGGGTGAAGAGAAAGACAACGGGCAGAGCAAGGAATAGCAAATTTCGCGACCACAAGCCTACTCTCTTCTGAGGAAAAGATAGGCCTGGTGAATTCCATCACCGTCGCCTAAGCGAAACGACCGTTATAATGGTAAAAAGAGTTTTTTTTCTACTCACTGGACCACTGCAAGCAGCTGGATGAGCTAAGATGAACCGCGAAAGTGGACGAAGTGGAGAACTAACTTGGCAAGAGTTTGTCCAGTCTCCAGATACGAACACAGCTCCCACCATCGCAACTCAAAAGGACAACCTGGATCAAGAGGGAATAACGGACGAACGCACGTCATACGGTCGGGTAAAGTTTTTTGAATATGAATAATAACAATCGTAAAAGTGTTTCGAATACTACTAATGTGTATAAAGTCTGTAAAAATTTTAATAACCCAGTATTAGGTGTACAAAGTCCATTGTCGAGGAATAGGCCAAGGGGTGGTTGGAGTTTTATCCGACTCTTATATATATATATATATATATATATATATATATATATATATATATATATATATATATATATATATATATATATATATATATATACATATATATATATATATATATATATATATATATATATATATATATATATATATATATCCTATTATCACGAATGCGGAGGGGTCGTCGTACTCATCATTATACTTCGTTCGGCCTGTGCCCTGAATGGGTTTATTGACTCAGAGTGCTTAGAGGTTGTCTACGGAGGGATTAGAATAAACTTTGCCAGCAAGTGACCCAAAGGAACTAAGATACGCAACAATATGAAAATAAAGTTTTAAGGAACGCTAAACAAGACAAATATATATAAACAAATAAGGATCTTTGAGAGATAAATTAATAAGTGAAGCTCGGATATCTCACATGGCTTGTAAATAACTGTTCATTATGTAAATCCCTATACACATTAAATGTTGGTATGCTTCGCGGTGAAGTTGGGGAATGTGAAAGGGAAGGGTTACCTTGGAACCTGATGTTCGGGTGGCGCTGTTGAGTGAAGGTGTTGAGATAAGGGGTGGGGACAATGAGGTAGGTTCTCCAGGGACCGACCTGATCCCACAATTCCATCATGATTCTGCTGGAAGAAGGCGATGACGGGAGCTTCTTATTAAGGAAAGCCCCACGCTCGTGAACTCCAAAGAATCTTGGGTGTTTCTGTGAGGGAAGGGGGGCGAAGTGACCTATCAACGCGTAGGGTCACGGAGAAAAGCCGGGATCTAGTTTTCTCGCTTAGGGAACCAGAGTAAGGTTGTTTGTAGCTTAAGCTCTGAAAATGTGAGTACGGGCCTGGGTCCGCACTGATTTGCAGACCAACGGGGTTAGGAGCCTCCCTAACTGGGACCGATCTCCTCTCTGAAGATTGGTGCTTCGAGGATTTACCACAATACCGTGATAGATGGAAATTCCTGCCCCGCCAGACGCTGTGCAAGCTATACTACCGAGGGTTCAAAGAATTCCTCTTCTATACCCGAAACTCAGGAGAGGTTAATATGGCTATATAAGTAGATTTGGTGTCAAGCGCCGTTCTTAGGGTGAGAGCTGCTTGATAATCTCCTCCATTTCGTCCTTTCTAAACATCCGGAAACCAACGGAAGCTAAGATGGGCTCCCATCAATCAATAACCAGTCCGGGAAGGAATGCGGTGGTTAGCTGAAATGGCTTTGGGTTCTTCCGGCTGGAGGCCACCAGACATCCGGCCGAAAGGGGAAGGTTTGATATCGCGGCCCGCCTGGAAGGGAGGTAGGGAAACGTGAGAGCATTAGGTTATTCTCCTTGAAGTGGTATGACATTACATTATATCAATACCATATTATATCTATGAGAAAGGACCAATAACTTGAAAGCGAACCGACAAAAGGGACGGAAAACCACGCGTTAGACGGGCTGAGTAACGAGAGAGTGCAACGAAGTCAGGTAAATTATAGTCAATGGCAAGGTTCAAGGTTATTTAAAGAGACTTGTACAAAAATAGAACTTTATTTACACAAAAAAATTAATGAGAATTGAAGGGTAAAATTACCTCAGAGAATTAACGGGCAAAAATCACATCAATAAACGAAGGGAGGAAGATTAACTCAATTGGGTTACTGAAGGGGGAAAGATTAACTCAATTGGGTTACTGAAGAGGGGAGGGGGGTTGGCTTACGGATGTCTTCTGTACGTGAGGTGAGACTGCTCGGACTTCAGAGCGGGAGGTTGGAGTGATGACGGTTCTCCAAAAGCAAGCGGGGGGGGGGTCACTTCCGGTCCAGGGGAGAGTATTTTGGCTACCCAAAATAAGGAGGGCTTCGGCAGGAGTTGATGAAAGAAGTCGGGAAAATCACTCGGGGCGATCGTTCAGTGGAATTACCTCCTGGCTGGGGATAATTCCAAATACACAAAATAGTCTAGCTGTCACTTTGCTTTGTTGCTAGCACTTGACTTGGAACCATGGAAAAATCTTCTGGGTTCTGGCGAGACTTCTCAACTCTTTGTCTCTTCTCGGGAGTCGAGCGTTATTTATGTCCGAGGCTTTCCCCGGAGTTGTGGGTTAGCGGGAAACAGCTCTACTCTCGAAGGGCCTCGAATCTTCTTGCAGAGCTATTTTAGCCCGCATAAAGGTGAATCGTGGGGATACTCGATTCGAGACTACCGCATGTGGAAGGGGAGGGGGGGGGGGGGTAGGCTTACCACTTTAGGCCTAGCCGGGCCTTCTGCTGCACATGAGAGTTCCTTTCTGCTAAAGATATTCCACGTGGGGATTCCTTCACACTCCTACATCTATCAAATTACTAATTTAAAGTTAACACCACAATAAGTGTAAAACAGTCAGTAGAAATATTAGTTTAAAGTTATCCCCGTATTTTTAGTTCTGTGCGTATACAAATTAACGTATAGAAAATAGGTTTGTTCGCAGTATACGATATGCAGCTCGGACATCAAGACTTTTAAATGTTAACATGTTTGGCATTACATGGTTTTGAACAAAGAATCCCAGGATTGCTGCCACTTTAAAATTCATGTGTTGTAACTAATAATTCTTCTATTTTAAATCGGGTTATGGCCATTTCATTGCTCCGGTCTATAATAATAACAGCGAAAGAGGCAAAATGTCCGCACGCCTCCATATTTTGTACATAACTCCTGCAAGCCAATGTGTGTATATCATGTATTATATTTGTAACAAATCGTATAATCATAGGGGCTATTAAATACCCCAAATTGATAAGTAAATATATATATTTGAATATCAAAGCCATGTAAGAGAGTAGCCTTTTTAATGCAACAAATTGTTCACCCTGGGTCGATATATACTAGGTCTTGATATATTTTACTCCGTAACTCGAGGGATGGTTTTGTAGCTCCCAAATTGTAAGGTAAAATAGCTCTGTGGCACTCAAATTGCAAAGTAATGTAGACCCAGCAAGGAACTTCACAAATGAGCACTCAGATGGACCTATGAAATCCTGAAATTAGGTACACGCATTAATTACTGAGATAATATGCCATGTAGTAAGTAATGAACCAAACTAAATTAGAGAAAAATACTTATATCGCAATTGTACATTTATTAAGGGAAGCGTGAGATAAGCAAGCGAATAGCTGGAGTTCCCACGCGGTTACACAAACATAGACACGCAAGGAAACAGCTGCAGGACGAGACGATCTCAATGGTAGATAACAGGGCCAAGCCGAGCAAATCTAGAGTGGTATGTGCTTTGCCCAGTTGAGTTGTCGAGGACCTGTGAAATTTCAAACGGTTTTACTGATATAGG
The DNA here is from genome assembly GCA_963969495.1 of Ceratothoa steindachneri. Classification (NCBI taxonomy): domain Eukaryota; kingdom Metazoa; phylum Arthropoda; class Malacostraca; order Isopoda; family Cymothoidae; genus Ceratothoa; species Ceratothoa steindachneri. Next base: position 46,906,721 of record OZ018330.1, on the reverse strand, counting down.
GCGACAGCCCGGCCTAGGAAAAACGTGCGTAATTACATCGAAAGCGCACACAGCGCTTGTGACTCCGCACAACTGTCAAAAAGGAACTAAAGAACATATTTCTGATCATTAGTTCCGCCACACGCCCAGATTAGAGAAAAAGAGGTCCCTGGAAGTGAGGGTCCTATGTATAAGCGGACATAAATATATAGAGGGAGACTAAGAGAGAGAGAGAAAGTATCAGTTAAGTCGTCTGTCATTATTACTTGCTTGCGATTTTGTTATTATTAGTCTCACAAGTGCCTTAAGTCCTTTTTTAGCGAATCTACCTAAAATTAACGGAAAACTTACATACAGCCGTGTGGGACTCGAACTATTTTCCTTGCTCCAATTTTAGGTAGGCCCAAGATAAGAATAAAGCCTACTTATTGCCTCTTCGTCTTGACTCCTTTTCCTTTACCCCAGTAATTACTAAGGCACCTCTGCAAACCAGCCTAAATGTGTATTCTCCCTGAGAGACATTGGGAGTCAGAGCAAACTCGACCTGAAGACCAAATGTAGGCCTACTACGACAATTTCCAATACACCCTTATATACTTTCCATACCTGCAGCAACGAGACTCCCCTTCCTATAGACTTTCCTCCTTCTAGCCCACATCCTCGTGCGATCAGAGGGTGAAGCGAGTGTTTCCGTGAGCCAAGAGCCCTGTTCAAAGAGGTAAATTGTTGAAGATGGAAAAGTGAAGTAAGTTTTTAAAAGTGCCAAATTAGGCAAGCATCGGTAGTCGTGCGAGAGCAATAGAAAAATACCCAATGCTTAGGGCATGGGCGACCTACACTTTTACGTAGAATCCCAACCAGGGTACCTCATGCAGCCTTCATTTACTTGTCTTTACAATCTCACATTTTGAGTACTTATGTTACCTTTATGACTTAAAATTATCGAGAGGTCCGACTAACCCCTTGCACCTATCTAATTAGTTATATTTATTTTGTTTCGGTGTGATGTTATTCATGCCTTTGACGTAACTTTCTATATTCTTTGTTATGATTTTTTTATTCCTTTTGATTTACCTGTTCCAACGTGGAAGTGGTTTTCATTTTCAGTTATTTTTCTTATTTTTATCATATATGGGGCCGCATCTAGTGGTTTCAATCCTTTGCTTTTTTAATCGGTTACCTTGGTCATATTTGGTTAAAGGTATCCTGGTTGTCCTTGTAGGTTTGACACTCAGGTGATTCCGGCTGTTTTTTTCTTTTTCATTTTATTCTTTTGAGTCTCCTGCCTTTTTTTTCAGTTCTTCATGCAAACATTACTTCTTCCTCTTTCCTCAGTTGTTGACAAATGCTAAAGAATTGAGGTTTTGTATGATTTTCATTTAGGTATAAATTTGTATTGCAGAAATCAGGGGACGTTTTTCATTTTTCCATATATCTTTACCCCTTTTTCTGAGGACCTTATTAATTGGTTGTATTTTGGCCTCTTAGTCTAGTTCTCTAATTATTCGTAGTTCTCTTATAATATTTGTAAAATTATTAGGGCTTTATTTTGTACAGTGTAGCTACTTCACTCTTTTTTTAGATTCTATATGCAGTGGAATCGGAGGGAAGCAAGAAGATACTGCCCCCCTTATTGCTATATATATTTTGCTTTTATTTTCTTGTTAGTTCTCGGAACGAGTTGCCTATAGTAGCTAATTGCTGGAATCGATCGTATTATCCTCTCGGTTACATCAATTAAGTAATCTTCTGATGTTATCTTTATACCTAAATGTTTTACTTCAGGTCAATCTATACCTTTATATTTCTCCTCCCCATAGGATGACAGCTATTTGTATCCTGAAATTGGTATCTCAGTTGATTACTGGAGATTAGTTCTTATTTCCCAATTTCTTTCCATTTCGTTAATCTTGTCTATTTCCATTGACATTAAACTCGTTTATCTACATTCGATTATGTTCTTTTGGGGTTTAAAATGTTATTTCCCAGTTGTTTGTAAATAAAGTAGATAAAAAAATTCTATTTTGATTCTCAAACTTTGCTTTTGCAAGTAGGGCACTCAATTTCGAAATCTGCCCTTTGAAAAATAATGCAAAGGTGTTATTAATTTGGGGGAAAATTGAGAATATAAAAAAGTATGTAGGGTTTAATTTTTTTTCAAGCATGGTAGCAAATTGTAAATCCTATTTTAAAAAAACATTGTAATGTTGTAGAATAAAATTTATTTAAGGAAACCTTCCAAAACATTCTAGATTTAATGAAAAATTTCTACATTTAGTATAAGTTTTGAAGTTTCAAGAATGTTTAATAACTTGCCAGAAGACACCACTGGAAAATTCTAGGTCATCTGGAATATTGCTTCAGAAATATTTATAACGAGATTCATAGATCTGCTATCATTCGAGCTCTAGCTACCATAGTGCAAACATTAGGAAAAAGGGCATTAAAATGCTGCAATCATTCTTCAGATGCATTCTGTTTTATCTGCGGAAAGATTTCAATAAAAGAAGGGCAAAAACTTTCTTTGTGAGAGCATCTGTAAGAATGTTTGAAGCTTACAAAGCATACATTGGTATGCCAGTGGGGACTAAAACAAACCTTGGAAATCTTATTTTGCTTTTGAACACTGCAAGAAAACTTTTGTTTGTTGTAAAGAGGAAAATATTAAATGTCAGAAGTATTTAAGCTATTATGTTTGTTTTTAAGCCAAAACGGAAACAAAGAATATTTTTTACTTTTACAGGATGGTATAAAGGGAAAAGAAGAACCATGAAGTTTTATATCCTAGGATTTTACGTGAACGTACTGATCCCTCAAATATCTGCTACTTCTGCATTGTGGACTATTCCAACGTATAATAATAATCAAGCTATTTCTTGCCTCGATCTTCCATCCACAATTGCAGAAGTACCACACAGCACTGAGCCTTTTGTACCTATCCCTCCAGATAGGAATAAGTCACCCTCAGAAGAAGCAGAAAATATCAGTGAAGTTGCTGACTAAAGTGCCAGAGATATGACTGTTTAGAAGAATACAAAGCATAAAGACCTCAATACGCTTGTCAGAATTCTTGACTTGTCAAATTCAAATGCCTGGCTTTTGATTTCCAGGCTTAAAGAGTAAGATTTAGTGGAAAAAAATGTGCAAGTGACTAGACAAAGGAAACGTCATAACCATTTCCTAAGACTTACTAAATTACAAGCTTGGCTATGCTACTGCAATGATGTGTATGGTTTGCTTGATGCAATTGGAATTACATGTAATCCAAGCCTTAAACCTGTACTTCTCCATAATTGGAATAAACATCCATTCCTTCGCTTGGCTCATTCAGTATATATCAAGAACTACAACAGTATCAAGCTCTTGCTACAAGGTTTAGCTATGGCTGGAAAGTGAGTGAAGACTTCAAAATTGTCGCATTTTTGATAAATCTAAATGGAGCTTTTACCCAGTTTTGATCTAATATCTGTCTCTGGGACAATAGGGAAACACGAAACATAGTGGACTGTTCTCTTTGTTGGAGAGCATAATATTTAGCATAATAAACTGCTAATCCCTCAAAACGTGTTGTTGCCTCCATTGCACTTAGCACTATGTCTAAAGAAGCAATTTCCTAGAGCTATTAACAAAACCTCTTCAGTCTTCAAGTACCTTAAAAATTTCCAAAACTGTCTGAGTCAAAGCTGAAAGCTGGTGTCTTTGTTGGACTACAATTCGGAAAAATCATAATGTGTTCAGAATTTTCTGAAAGACTTTAAAAATCCTGGGAAAGTTTTGCTTCAATGGGTCAGAGATTTGAGGGAAACCACAGGCTGACAATTATGAGAACTTAGTGAAAAGCTATGGCTATATGGGCTGCAGGATGTGCCTGAATATACACATCATTAATGCCCATCTTGACTAGTACAAGGACAATATATGAGAATAATCTGAGCAACAAGGGGATCACTCCTATCAAGGGATACTAAATTTTAAACATAGATACTATGGAATATACATTGAAAACATGATGGATTCTACATTTGGGGATTTGTAAGGGAAAGTGATTCACATTACAAACGGGAATCGAGGAAAAATGTTCACTTCTATCTTTTTTTACTTGCTTTTATACACCTTTTGTTGAAGTATCAATAAAATTGTATAAAATTTTTTTCCTTTGTTTTTAGCGCTAAAATGGCTGAAAAATACCAACAAAATTCAACTTATTTTAGTAACTATTTCATCATACAAGCCAAAAAAGCAATGTTTACAACATATAATGGCTATCTTCTGTTATTTTGCAATAAAAAGAGTTGGAAAATATCAAGCACTGGCCAGGAATAAAAATTGTGTTAAATATGATTATTATAAATAAGAGCGGATGAGCGCAATAGAAAATTTCCATCTTGGAATCTGCCAATTCCACATTGAGATAATTTTCACCATAAAAGTTAACCTTCATTGTTTTGATTCCTTTTTTCAAGTTTCTATTCACTTTTCTGTTTGATTTCTTTTTTTCCTTCCGTTATTCTGTCCTTAATAATGCAATCGAGCATATTCATACCAGTGAATAAATCAGGTATTCTCCAGATGTCTCGTATTTATTTTCTCAAGCATTATTCTGCTGAAGAAAAGATCCCCAACTAACGTGAGCTTTTGATGGGTGAATTCTGTCCATAGCTCTTAACTAGCTTTTCCACGATTTATTTTCCTTATTTTTCTCTGCGAGATCCAATCGTCTTCCAAAATGAAGCATAGTGAAATTGACATTTGAGTATACCGCGCCGCAGCATGAATTTAAGCGCGAATGTAGAATAAAGTACCCTTCTCTCATCTATTTTTTGGAAAACTGTTTATTTTTCTCCAAGGATCCTATTTCAGAAATCATATTTCTTGAAAGAGTGTTGCAGCAATATTTGCATTCAGCTTTTATATAAACTCATACGTAAAAGCAGCCATACACAATGGCTTCTTGTTTCAAAGATTGCTATTTCAGAGATTTGACTTTTCGTCTGTTGAATTTGCATAAAATGAGAATTCTGAAATTGTAGAGTAAACGGAAGTTTTGGGCAACTCAAAGAAGGTAAATATAAGATAAAATCATCTAGATTTGAGGAAAAAATGTAACGCATTTGACTGAGATTTTAAAAGACTTAAAAAGATTCCATTTTTGTCTGTAAATCAAGAATTTAATCAGATTAAAATAAATAAAAAACGTTTGGCTTAGGATTAATCAATAGCCGGTATGTATCATATATCAAATTGAGGTGGTCTATCAATAACCAAGTTTGACGGCATGAAAGTCTTTGGATTTTTAATTCTACATAGTTTACCTTTAAGTATCTTTTGTGATTATCTCTAGAGATGTAAAGTGTTAAATAATACACCAGTTGGAAGAGGAAAAAGCGAGAGAGAGATGATGAGTTTTCGAACATCTAACCATCGTCGCTGAGATTAATAGACAGAAAGGTTAATACAATCAGCACTCTTTGTTACAGGGTATCAATGATACCCTGGCTTATTTAGGATTTTTTTGTCCTTAGAAAAAGTCTTCATATTTATTTGACCCTTGGAAAAAGTCCTGATATTCAAAGGGCTTCTTTGTCAACATTCCCCTGACTGTGAAACCGTATACTAAGTTATTTGGCCCTTATGTGTGATCCCTGTTTTCGTGTTGAAATACTAAATCTTTTGTTTCAATAAAAGAAAAAAAAAATTATTACTTTTATGTATGTAATCAAAGACCATTTATTATGTCAAAAAAGTCATAAAAGTAAAATGTCTTTTTGACGGAAAAGACTCGCTTTAGAGTTAATTTCTGGGATTTTCCTCTCAATTTCATCCACGAGGAAAAAGATGCTTTGAGGGAAAAAATAAGAGTAACTCGATGGAGATTTTTTCTTGCTTTTTTGAGAAGACCAAATTGAGTCTTCACGAAAGAATAGCATTGGAGATCATTCTTCAAAATAAAAGTTTTTTTCATTTGATGAATGGTAATTGTTGCCCCTCTTTCATCCTTAGTGGTAAAGGATTTTGTTCAATTTATCTTCTTTTCCTTCAACCTTAATTCTCAAAGTCTGGTACTCCGAATCGAAGATTTTTGGGGACAATCAGGTTATTTGTTTTCAAATTTTTTATTCGCATTTGATCATAAATTTCTTCATGTGGATACAGAATGTCATTTTCCCAGCTCATTTGAGGTCTGAGTAACGTATGTAACCTTGCAATAAGATGGCTCTTGTACTACCACTTCTGAAATAAATAGAATTTGGTTCACTAAAGTAAACTGCACTGTAGGCAGTGATGGAATGCGGTTACTATAGCAACGAGTAGCCATCTTCATACTGCATGGGGCACGGCTGGGGTACGCTCTTCACCAAGACCAAGAAAGTAACTGCTCCTGTCTGTTGGCCACAGTTTCATATTCTCCGTTGCAGCTGACCACGTCACATCTCACAGTCTTTACAGCGTTAACACAGCATTGACCACCAGTCATGTGGGGTCGGTATTCTGATACACGGCGCGATTCAATCAAGGTGCAGGACACTCCTTTCCAATATTCAAGTGGCCTCCAGTCCTACAGTTCAGTCAACTTTCACGATATCCATTGCCATTAACCGTTCACCGATGATACATCAACATATATATATATATATATATATATATATATATATATATATATATATATATATATACTTTTTAGCTTAGTGAATAAGATGTTGGGTTTCTAACAGCTATGTTTCGGGTTAAATTTGAGTGATAGTTGACGCAAAATCTTCAGCGTTTGTCAAATAGTGGTGGCCTATTAGTGGAAGCCTTACACTCAGCGCTGCATGGAGAAGTCGCTCTTGCACAAATAATCAGGTAAAGCTTTAGATCCACCCACCAGCTAAGTCACCTCTCAAATCTCCTCCTGTACTTCTTGCTTTGCTATCTCTACTCTTAACTATTCTCCTCCCTCTATTCCCCCCGCCTTCCTCGCCGCACCTTCCCTTAACCATAAGAGCTCTGGGAGTAGTGGCGGGGAGGTTGATGGAAAGGGGCTCGGCGAAACTTTCTCTGTCTATCACATCACCCCTTTCATTTTATTTTATTCCTCATAACAATCACAACAATGCTGTCTTTCCTTTCCAGTCTTCCCAGCATAACCGTTCCATTCTCTCCTCTGTCCCGAAACCTGTCGATGGAGGACTGATATTTGCATACTCCGGACCTGGAAAGGGTGCCCGAAACCTGAGATACGAACTGTTTCCTAATCGCATTTTGTTCTTAAAATAAAATACTACCTGGCACCTCCCCCCCCCCTAATGAAGACCGGACCTACCCCTCGAACTTCCAGACACTCGTCAATCTGATCTTTATGTGAATTTAATTTTACGATCCAATTATATCGTCTACGATTAAAAAGGGACTGATGCTATAAATTACTATATATTTCTATATGATTATCCTCCTTCCTACCAGGGAAATAGTGGGGATCGAATTTGCGCTACCATAAGTTCCTCGATTTTCGGGTCTGCCACACCAACGACGAGGCTACAGCACTCATCTCCCAGTGGGATGTTTCGCGATAACCCCTCTATCGATCAATGTAGGCTTTTCTCTTTAGGCAAGTAGGCTTTTTGGCCTTAGAGACAGTAGAGAAGTTTAGTGTGAGAGCAAAAACACAAAAAGGCGACGAAGAAAATATACATAGACCTGAACTTAGCCTCTATCCTCAAGTAAGCACACTCAATGTGACAACTTCACTGATCTGTAGAGTAGTGTTCTTTACTCCAGTAGGCTGTATGCGTTATATATATATATATATATATATATATATATATATATATATATATATATATATATATATTTATGTATATACGAGGGGCGGTAAATAAGTTTTGCGAATCGGTAGGGCAAAACAGAAGAAGGGGGATGGCTGTTTGTGGGGGTGTTAGGACAAGTTATGGCAAGTGAGGACATGCAGCCGCACGATCCTGCCTCGTCTATTTAAGAAGCAGTAGCTGATCGCAGATCGTCAGTCACAAATTTTTCAACAATGGAGAAGGTTGAGCACCGCGCAGTGATCAAACTTTCGACCAAGGAAGGCAAGATTGCAAAAGAGATCCATGAACGCATGGTTGCAGTATACACCGACACCGCCCCTTCCTATGCAACCATTGCTCGCTGGAATAGGGAGTTCCACCATGGTCGTGATTTCCTTGAAGATGACCCCCGTCCAGGACGCCCATCAGACGTGACCAACGAGGACAATTTGGCCCGTGTGGAGAGGATGATCCTCGAAAATCGACGGGTGAAGGTCGAAGAATAGAGCGAGAACTTGCAATATCACATGGGAGTGTTATCAACATCATCCACGACAATTTGGCCATGACTAAGGTCTCTGCCCGTTGGGTCCCTAGAAACCTCACGCCCCATGATCGACTTCAACGTCGTCAAAGTCCACAAGGCCAGAGTTGCACAAGCTGCCCTGTGCGAGTGCGGATTCGAGGAGCTCAGGGACAAGTGGCGCAAGTGCATTGAAGTCGAGGCTAGTTTCCTTATATCCGAATTTCAAAACTTATTGACCGCCCCTCGTGTATATATATATATATATATATATATATATATATATATATATATATATATATATATATATATATATATATATAAAGGTAATTACATTGTGCACGAGAAAATAATTTAAAGATATAGTAATAATGTTAATTTTCCAACTGACTCATTTCGATGATGTTTGCCTCTATAAAACTCCGTTGGCGACTTCCATTTCTGTGTTAAGATAATTTCCTTTTTTCGTTCAATTTCGGAAAAAAGTAAAATCCTTTTGGTGTCAATTCCCGTCAAACAATTTTCCTGGTCCCTCGGAATGAACTGGTGTCATTCCCCTTGTTAGGTAATCCTCTTGTTGGTTTTATTAGAAAACAACCCTTAAGGCTATATTTGGTACTCAAACCGGTTTGATGGAGTCACGTTTCCCCTGTATTCATTATTCTTTGAATAAAATTATCTTCATTGTCCTCAATTTCATTCAAATTAATGAGAGAAAGATCTGCCTCACTGATCAAGTGTGCTTAGTGCAACGCCTTTGGGACCCATTAGTCAGGGTATTACAAAATAGTATTAAATTATTAATTTCTGTGGTATAGTATGAGTATGTCAGGTTTTAATTGGGAGAGGTATAAACATCATAATTAATACGTTATGAGTACGTACTAGGTAAAATTGAATTGGGCCAGATTTAATAATCTTTCCTGTCCTCAAATATTTGTTTTAATATTTCTCGTAAAGTCCGCCTTGATAATGTTAGGGTCGGCTTTCTATCGATAATTATCAGAAACCTTTTCCACTAAAATTGCTTATCCTGAATGGTTTTAGTTTAAATTCATTAATCTCAATTAATCTCAGGGGAACAATTTAAATCACATTTTCTGGTGACTTAGATTTATCTGCCAATTTTAATTCGTTTTTTCATCTTTATTTCAAATATATAATCCATTTTTACCTAGCTATAGTTATTCTATAATTTCTATTTTCTCGTTTCCCCGAAAACTGCCCTCCGGACGGACAGAGAAAGTGCTTGTAGACAGCAAATACTTCACAGTGCATAGTAGTCAGATAGTAATAAGTGTTATTGTGCAAAATATTGACATTATTGTTTCTTTATCAGGTCCCATGTTAGTGTGATGGCTTCGTCAAGATGAAATAGCGTTAATGATTCAGACACCTTCTGCTACATATGTGGCTGTTACATGCTAGTTCGTCAAAGGCGCAATATATCAAACTTTGTGATCCGCACTTATAAGGCATATTTTGATGTTCCTCTTGGCGATCAAGATAAGAAGTGGGCTCCACATGCTGTTTGCCATAGTTGTGTGGAAAATATTCGTGAGTGGACGAAAAGAAAGAGAATTGGTCTTCCTTTTAGAATCTTCATGGTGTGGCTAGGGCCAAAGAATCATGTATCGGACTGTTATTTCTGTCTGGTGAATACTAAAGGGATTGTCAAGAAAACTCAGCACAAGATCGACTACCCCAACATTCCCTCGGCGATCCGGCCAGTACCTCATTCTGAGTCTTTACCAGTTCCGATTTTCAGTGGATATGCTTCTTCTGAGGATGGAAAGGATGTACCTCATATGGACGTCCACGAAATGAATTCAGAGTCTGCAGATTCATCATCAGATGCTAAGCAGTCATTAGCAACTCACTGTTTCAGTCAATAGGATTTGAATGACTTGATAAGTAATTTGACGCCCTCCAAGAAAGTTGCAGATCTTTTAGCCTCCAGGTTGAGTGAAAGACATATGCTTGACAGGTCGGTACGGGTATCATATTACCGAACAAAGGAGAGTACATTTGTTAAGGTTTTCTCTGAGGACAAACAATTTGTATACTGCCACGATGTTCCTGGTCTGTTTACCGAGTTGGCACTTGGCATATATAGCCCTGCTTGAGTGGGGACTGCTTTGGATAGCTTCAAGCGTAGCATTATGTGTGTCCTTTTGCATAATGGCAATAACTTTGGTGCAGTTCCTCTCGGTCACTCTATCCATCTGCGAGAAACTCACGATGACATAAGAATGGTCATAAATTTACTTAAGTACCATGAACACAATTGGATCATATAGGTAGACCTTAAGATGGTCAACTAACACCTTGGCCAGCAAAAGGGATAAACAAAGTTTCCATGGTATATATGTATGTGGGACAGTCGAGCTCGTGAAAAAACTGGTCCCCAAAAGATTGGCCAGTTCGGGAAACTTTGGAAGCAGGAATGCCAAACATTGTTAATGAGCCAATCGTAAGTCGAGAGAAGATCGTTTTCTCTCCACTTCATCTCAAAGTGGGGTTGATGAAGCAGTATGTAAAGGCGTTGATCACTGACAATGATTGTTTTCAGTACATAGTATCGGCGTTTCCTGCTTTGTCATACGAAAAAATAAAAGCAGGAATATTTGATGGTCCCCAAATCCGAAGACTTCTGAGTGATTCTAGATTCATTAACACCATGAATGAAAAAGAGAAGGCAGCCTTGCTCTTATTTTCTGCTGTTGTTCGTAACTTCTTGTGAAACAAAAAAGCGCATAAATACGATGATCTGGTTACTAATATGCTTTTAGCATATCATGATCTTGATTGCAACATGAGTGTGAAGCTGCATTTCCTAAATAGTCACCTCGACCGATTCCCAGAGAATCTGGGAGCCGTGAGTGATGAACAAGGGAAATGCTTCCATTAGGATTTGATGACGATAAAAGAGTGCTACCAAGGTCACTGGGATAGAGACATGATGGCGGACTACTGCTGGACGATTAGAAGAGATCAGCCAGAGAAGACTTACAAAAGAAAGAGTTACAAACGCAAGTATTTGCCCGATTGAAATCAAGCAGAGATCCTCCAGCCTGGTGTACGGATATTAATAAATTAGCATCTATTTGATTACAGTATTTGTAATCCTAATGTGTAATTCAAGTTTCTTCTCATATACAATAAAATGTTTGTGCAAAAAAACCTGCTTTAGTATAAATAACGTAAAAGGATGATCCAAAATCACTTCAGGGCATGATGATAGGCGTGATAAAATGAAAATTATTATAAAATAGACGTTATTGATATTACGAAAAATCTGTAGCATTTAGAGAGAATCTGATTTCAGATTTGAATTCAGTATGCCACAATTATGTAGGAAAATGTACTTTTGTCAATTCACCAAATACATTGTTCCCCAGTGTTATTCATTATGAACTTATTACATATATTTGCACTAAATTCGTAATATTCAAATAGGTATTGAAAAATATAAATTATAATTTTATCACATTCACAAAAGCCACTAAAATAACTCAAAACAAATTAGGATTGAAAAGAAATGTCGTAGATCAATTTCCTATAATTTAGAATAAAGCTGGAACTTTTTCCCCCCAAATCGAATATTTGTGTTATGTTTTGTATTGATTATGTGAAATAATTCTGTTATGGATAATTGTATTTTACATTTACTACTATATTTAAAAGATTTTCATCTTTAATTATAAGAAAGTTGTATTTCATTAAACTCTTTTTTTTCGACTTGAATTCCCTCGTAACTTCAGGGTGACCAGTGAAATGACGCCATGAAAACGCATCCGTTGGTGTCATCGTTGACCATCTCTCTCTTTGGCTCATCTTCTCGTACTTCTCACATCCATTGGTGGCGTCGTTGATCAAGTCTCTCAGGCTCATCTTTTCGTTCCTCTCACATCGTTTGGTATCGTCGTTGATCATCTCTTTCTTTGGCTCATCTTTTCTTTCCTTCACATCTTTCAATGTCGTTGTTAATCATCTCTCTCCGGCTCATCTTCTCTTTCCTCTCGCATATTTTGGTGTCCTCGTTGATCATCTTTCTCTAGCTCAGTTTTTCGTTCTTCTCACATCTTTTGGTTTTGTCGTTGAACATCTCTTTCCAGCTGAACTTTTCGTTTATCTCACATTTATTAAAAATAAAGCATTAAAAACCTTTGTATTCTTTAGAAAAGCATTGAAGGACTTTGCCCGCTGCAGAGAGCAGCAAGATTCCACGGCTGTTGCCACACACGGCAATGTCACCCTTGTCTTTTGAGATGTTTGTGATGTCAGCATCTTTTACTTGTTGTGGCACGCATTTATTTTCCCATGTGGCTGTGATGATATCGTGGATACAGTTTTTGATAGCATCACCTCCATACTTCAAAATCTATTCAGGTATGATGTTTTTAAGGCCGTCAATTCATCTTCTGACCTACTCAAGGGTTGGGGGACTGTCAAGCTCCCAGACGGTTTGAAATCCGGGATGATCGTGGAGCAGGTTGAGGTCAGTTTGTGTGTTTCTGTTTAGAAGTTCTCGGTAGTCTGCCCAGCGTGTAAAGACTTCATATTTTTCTGTGTGCAAAATGTTCCTATCTGCACTTCTAACTAGGTGAAAGGCATTTCTGCAAGGCCGAGATGCTGTTTTAAGGGCGGTGTAGATTCTTGCTGATTGCCAGTGTCTGCATAGCCCTGGACTTCTTGGGCAAGCTTTGTCCACGATTGGTGTTTCATGGTTCTAATCTCCCACTGTGTTTTTGAAGGTAGTTCAGCAAGTTTCTTGTGCAAGGCATGATATGGTTTGTATAGTGCAGCTTTGAAGGCTTTGTTTCTCTCATCTATCAATTTGTTAATATATGTAGCCTGGTCGTGAAACCACTACTTGTTTTTCTTCGTTTCAATTCTGAGAACACATTGAGATATAACAATGATGCTGCTGCACGCATTGTCCCAGGTTCTTGTGAGGTCTTTCGTGGACAAGAGGCCACTGATTTCCATGGCAAGCTCATTCTCTAACTCCGCCTCGAATGTTGAGCTAGTATTGCCATCCTGGAGTGCGCGGATATTGAGGCAGGCAGGTGGTGCACAGCCTCGTGCAGGAGGTCGTAAGTTGAGGTTCAGCTTAGTTCTTACTAGTCGGTGTTCTGTATCTCAATCTGCCCCTCGCATTGCATGGGTGATCATCACCTCTTTGAGATCATTCTGGCGTGATGTGAAAGTCTATAAGGTGCAATTGCTTGGAACGCGAATGCATCCAGGTTGTTTTGTGCATAGAGCGGAATTGGTGTATGGTGTTAGTTATGACAAGCTCGTGTGTAATGGAAAAGCTGAGTAGTCTTAGGCCATTAGCATTACAGTTATCATTTCCATGGCAGCCCAGCACCTGTTTCCATAGGGGGTGGTCAGTCCCAACCCTGTCATTAAAATTGCCAAGGAGGAGGAGTTTGTTCTCGCGAGGAATGGCTTGTAGCGTGGTATGAAGCAATGCATAGAACTGGTCCTTGGTAGCTTCTGCAGTAGGTAAAGTGGGAGCATATGTATTGACGATGGATAGATGACGGTTTTTTGTCAATGTGATACGCCACTGGATAAGTCTCACATTTTTCTATGGGAGTGGTTGGGATGTGTTGGCGGGGTTTCGTTCTTATGGCAAAGGCAACAACATGTATTTGTGGTTTATCATCAGGTACTTCCTTTCAGAAGACGGTGTAGCCTTTTCCGGAAAGAATGTGCGTCTTTCCGGTTGGTAGGCAGTGTCGAGTAGTGTCCTCACGAGGTAACATTTCTAGGGGAATTGAATTAATAATTTCGACCGATTAATGGGAGAAACGGTGAGCTCGTCTACACACCCGTGACTAATGGAGTCAGACAATGTTTGTGTCAATTTTTCTATACCCCAACCTATGTGGGGTGGGTGGTGCGTATCATACACAGGAACGCCAAGTTACTCTGGGAGCGGCCTCTGGAAGCTATTAACTCTTTGTCTAAGCAGGCCAGCGACCTTCTACCCGGAGCCTCCTCTCGTGCAGAACAGAGCTAAGGGCGGCCAGTTTCCCTAAACTTGCCATTGCTGCTCTGTTTTCATCGCTGTGAAACGTTTGTAGATAGGAGAAAATCAAAGGTGTGAAGGAGAACAATGTATAGTAAAAGAATAAGTTGGTCATAGAGAGAAACTTGCACAGATGATGTTTAGATTGGGAAAGGGGTGTGTATTCCTCAGCCATCTTGGCACTCCTCAGTTGGGCTGGTGGCAAAGTGAAATCCAAGACAGCAACTATTGTGGAGTGTTGCAGGAGACTGCCGAGTCGTCGGTCTAATAATTAACGCTCGCCTAGAGCGGGTCACCACAGCAGAATTTGCATTAAGAATTGACTCAGTTAAGCTTTGTCCAGTCAAAGACATCCTCAGGAGAGTAGGTTAGGAGTTTTCGATAGATCAGGGCATGTCCACACATCGGTGGGCCATTGTGCCACACCTCTGTGGCTTTCTGCAGTTCCTGCTGTGGCCTTCTCCTGTCTCTCCTAGAGCCTTACGGCTCCAGGAGAGGATATGTACTGGCAGGGAGAGAGTTACGCACTCGGCTCCCCTGTTCGCATAGGGTTAGCCAACTGTAGCTTCATGGATAGCCAGTGGTGCACCTGAAAGATAGGAAGCATGTGAAGCAGGCAGACTACGCTAACTTAAAGTTACCACACTTGACGTATCCTCACATCGCTCTGTGCCTGCACACACATACGCAATATCCCACACACATACTATCCCAATTTCTAGAAAAATTGAGGTACTCGGAATAATTAATTAGCAAAATATTAGTAAGTGAAAGGACATACTGTTAATAATAATTATCATTATTATTATTATTATTACTATCCTAATCGTTCTCTCACTCTTATCTCTGGTAAAATAATAAGAAGGTAATTATTATTGCATTACTTCCCCTCTCTCACGTAACGAATAAAAACCAAATAATTAGATAAAAAAAATTACTAGGTAAAGAACATGCTTCTTATTATCATTATTATTATTATCATCATAATCATCCCAATCGCTCTCAACAGAACAACGCACTCGTAAATGGTTGAGAAATATATAAGCCAGTTGGTCTCGAATACACTCGAACCGTTTTTGCTTCTCCCTCATATATATATAATTGCAAGCAACGTTTCAGATTACCTAATCCATCATCAGGCTAAAGGGATAAACACAACTTGTGAGGCGAACAAATGTTAACTTAAACTTAAGAGAGTGAACCTATAAAATTATAAGTATTAATAATTACAAGTATATATATATATATATATATATATATATATATATATATATATATATACAGATAATCTCAAAGCAAAGGAGAGGAACAAATTTATACCTGTTGTCAGCGAGTCAAGGAAATGACTAAGGAATTTAACAAAACCGGACACGATTATGGGTAGTTTGTTGTCGAAAGAATATTAATAGTTCTGAAGCTGGTTGGTTGTAGCTATTACCGATAATGGGTGGCATGTCGAGTCTGAATTTAACGTGGGCGAATGTGTTTTTATGAAGAGAGATTCCAGAATTCTGCGCTGGGTGATGTTAGGGTTAGAGCCCAGAATCTCAAAATTCAGAATTCCTGGAGGTTTGTAGAAATGCAAGAGTCTTCCCAAATTTCATTTACTTTCCGCTTTAGATTGAATCGTTTTATGACTCGTTGATGAGGAAGAGGTGTCAAGCAGTTTTGTGTTATGACACCAACCAACGATCATAAAACTTTCCTGGTTCCGCGGCAAGAGTACAGCACCGTCCAAAAAGATCCGAACGCCTTTTGTTTCTATCACATCTTTCATGACTTTTGCCAAAGAAAATATAGTATTTCGAAAATTAGTGTATGATAACCTACGGGTAAAGATTATGCAAATTTTGGATGAATCAAGTGGAAGTTATCAGCAGATCATGAATTAAAGGGGAAAAAAATGAGGTCTCCAAAATGATCCGAACGCTTAAGTTTCTTTTACAGAGAACAGGAATTATTTGCATCAAAACTAAGTTCCGTTGAATCTCGTGTTGCTCAGATCATTCGAGACATTTCTTTTCCGTGTGTAAATTGCTGACTGGTAAAGGTACCTGGGGTTGCCCCCCGGATAAAAAGTCCTGTCGCAAATAAATACAAATGAATACTGTTGAGAATTCTTATATTGTGGCACAAAATATTTTTACTTGCTGATTATTATTATTATTTGTGGGAGGAAGGCAGATTAAGGAGAGTTTGCCCTCTCTGTGTCATATAATATACTCACAATGAGTAAACGTTTCACAGCGCGCGCCCGTCAGTTGACGGGTTTGTGTGAATTACCGCTACTTAAGAGCGATCAATGTCGTGGCCGCAGGAACAGTTCGAGCGTATTTTAGATACAGATAACTTTCGTTTTCTTCCTCAAAGTTTAGAAAACTTTTTCTCATAAGATTTTATCCTTCTAGATTATCGCACACCAATTTTGAGAACATTGGATTTTCTTTAGCAAAATTTATGCAAAATGATGTTATATAAAACACAACCGTTCTTAGTAAGCAATAAATTCAACAAAACCCCAAAAGAAAATGAAATGAAAATTCCAAGTACTTTCCAACTCGTTAATATAGTGAATATATATTAAACTTTTATTTTGTTTACGTCATTCTTTGATAATGAGCAAGATCTAAAGTTAGAAAGTACTTAGAATCTTCGTTTCACTTTCGCTGTGGGATTTGTTGCACTATGTATATATATATATATATATATATATATATATATATATATATATATATATATATATATATATATATATATATATATATATATATATATATATATATATATATATATATATATATATATATATATATATATATATATATATATATAAATATATATATATATATATATATATATATATATAAATATATATATATATATATATATATATATATATATATATATATATATATATATATATATATATATATATATATATAAATATATATATATATATATATATATATATATATATATATATATATAAATATATATATATATATATATATATATATATATATATATATATATATATATATATATATATATATATATATATATATATATATATATAATAAAAATTAATGCAATATCGCAAGAAAAGATGAGGAATTAAACCACATTCTCCGAAGACAATTTAATTCAGAACAGTTTCGGTGTATCTCACACCCTTTTTCAACTGACACTGGGTAGAAAATATAAGAGAAGTGCATATAAGCATAACACAAGATCCCCTCTTTTTTCCCCCAATCCCCTACTTGTGGCTAATCGGGGGGGGTTTGGGGTTTAGGCCTAACCCAGCCTCAGATTAGCTACAAGTAGGGAAGTGGGGGGAAAAAAGAGGGGATCTTGTGTTATGCTTATATGCATTTCTCTTATATTTTCTGCCCAGTGTCAGTTGAAAAAGGGTGTGAGATACACCGAAACTGTTCTGAATTAAATTGTCTTCGGAGAATGTGGTTTAATTCCTTATATATATATATATATATATATATATATATATATATATATATATGCTAACCGAGTAATTGCAAAGATCCTGTTACACTCGTTTCGACACACTCAACAAAGGACACAATGACAGTTTTGATGGAGTTAGACTCGTTTTATTGTTTCAACATAAAAATATGTTTAAATTGTAATATTATTTGAAGTGGCCGCCCTCGGCGGCGAACACGTACTCCAGTCAGGACCAGAAGGCTACGCTCTCGTTGCTGACGAAGTCCTTTTCCATGCTGGCCCACACGCGATTGGCGGAGGACTTCGGTTCGTCGATGTTGAGGTTGCCCTCGACATGCGTTCGGACGCTGTATTCGAGGGTATTAAGATAGGGCACCTGAGGCGGCAAAAGTTACTTCAAGACGAGAAGTTCGTGTTTGCCCCCAGCCACTCCTGTATGCCGGGCCACCGTCCTACTGGAAGAAGTAATCCGCCTTTTTCGGGATCTTTCTCACCCAGGGCAGTACTTTTGTGGACGCAGTGAGCCTGTAACTGGCGCTATATTCTCGCCATGCGAAGCCACGATGGCTAGCATCATGACGTAGGCCTGCTGTTTGGTGGTAAACACTTAGCTGACCTCAGAGACCTCCTCCTCGAATATTACCACGCAGTCGTTCTGCATATTGATGACTAGATTGAAAGTAAAGGTTTTTTCATCAGAACAAGAGGGAAAGTGCCTCCAATGACTTGCGGCCATTTGTGATAAGATGATAAATGGTTATTGCATCGATGGTTTCCCATAGTTCCAATCACTTGCAAGTGCCTTTTTATGGCTAAATGAGGCTTCTGCCACTAGATGGCGCCACCCAGCGCCAAATTCGATGGCATATTTTAAATCTCCAAGGTGAATAACCTTATGTCTCATGGCCATATGGGTCAATTCATGGCTCTAAATAGGTACAATTGAACTTTACGTCTTCTGAAAAAGGAAGCGACGCTTTGACCTGGCGCTCCTCCGTAGGTAAAAATGAGAATTCGATTACCTATGTCAATCAAGTCGTTGAAAAAGCTACGACAGCGCTCCTGACGTTCTTCTAGCATATGGTCAGTGAGCAGAAGCTTCTCCAAGCACCTAAAGAAGCTCTTGCCGCCCTTCTATTTGACTGCTCTGGAAACCTCGGCCAACAAGATGTTCTTTTTCTTCGCTAGCGCAGTCATTCTGAGCTTTAGAGCACCTTCGAGGGCCTCTCTCACAACCAAACGGTTGACAACATGAGATCTGCATAAATGAGGTCGATCTTTGAGGTCTTCCTCGTTCTTGAGCTTCTCCGAGACTGTGGACGGTCATCAGCTGACGATGAGCCGCTTGGCGATGTCGGAATTGTTGTGGCCCGCGTGCCTGAGAGCATATATCTCGATTATTTTCACTTTCATCTCGACACACAATGGAAAAGACGTTTTAATGACAAATTCTGGAAAAGTATAAGTGTAATTTTGTTTAATGGAGCTTATTCTATCCACAAGAGTAAATCTCTCTAGATATAACCCCTCCCATGAGTGTAATATAAAGACCCAAACCATTGTCGAAGCCATATTTTTCCGGCCGTTTCGATACTTAACAGAGATATTCTTCAGCGACAATGCATCTAATAAAAAGACAAACTAAATTATAAACAATATCGGAACAATGCATCTGAGATTCGTCACTACCTCCCTCTATAGAAAGTCAACAATTATTATTTACTTAAGAGAGAAGAAGATACATGAATTAGAGTGGTAATTTGTGGTGAAGGATTAAGGGAGGTACTCCACTCAAATTATAGAGCCAAAGGCAATACCAGAGCCAGTATGAATACTAGAGTCGAAATAAATATTTTAACTCTGTATTAAGCTTTCAAAGGAGAAGGAAGATGCAATTTTACGGTAATTTCGTTTATAAAAAAACTATATAATTCTTTACTTAGGAGACATCTTTCGGAAGTGACTCGCTTCCATCATGAAAGAAGCCAGTCACTTCCGAAACCTGTCTCTTATGTAACGAATTTTATATTTTTTATATAAACATGTTTCCGAAAATCTGCCTCTTCCTTCTCACTACATAAATAGTCTAAGGAAAACAAAAATATATTGGATGTTGAGATGAGGCGAATATACTGAGGCGTCGCAGTAGAAGAAACTAGAAAAAGCTTAAAAAAAATTGTGCTTTGTTTTCGTTATTAGAGTGGAATCAGCAGGTGTGAGCGACACTTGCATAATTCTAAATGGCACAATAGTACTCAGGGGATGGGCTGTACGAGGAAAAATTAATTTTAATTTAAAGAGTACAATTATGAAATTTAATTCAGGTTTTTTTAGCATAACGAAATAAATAATAAAAATAATCAGTGCCGCTTTAGCGTGTATCCTACCACTTTTTCTGTCCTATCTTGGCATATTTCTGTATTAGGGTAAACATGAAAAATTATATTAGTCATTTTTGATAAGAAAATGGTTTAGACTTTTTAAAATCTGCTTTAAAAATCATCTTTCCACCCAAATGCTGTTTCTTCACTGAAATCATAAAATTATAAAATATTAAATTTTTTAATTTAAATTGGCTTAAACGTTTAATCATTTTGACATTGAGTTTTGAAGTGTTTGGTCGTAGTGTTAAATATTATATGAAAAAAATTAGTTATGTTAGGTTAGGTTAGATTAGGTTACAGTAGTTTACGATAGCTTAGGTTCTGCTTTCTGTGCGAATACCTAAACTAAAACTGAACCTAACCAAAACCAAACCTATCAAAAAACAGACCTAGCCAAAATCAAACCGAAAAATACTAAAACGGCACAAAATAATTGTTATTATTTATATATTACCGTCAATTTTCAAGCCATGAGCAAACTTGGATAATATATATTATAAAATGTGGTTAAGTTTTTTGTTTTAATTGCCGTTTTTCCTCCGTTCAGTTGTCGTTCAAGAGCTGGATGTGGAATTGTACAACGAGTTCGTAACTCGAGGCAACAGCGCTGTTTTGACATGCGTGATTCCCTCCTTTCTACGTGATTACATCACAGTCACGTCGTGGCAACGGGATTCTTCCACACACATCTACCCATCACTCCATGGAGGTGAGTAAGCGATAATTTGATTCAACTTCTAGTGAATATTCATACAGAGGGTCACAAATGGGAGAAGACAACCCGTTATCCACCAATTTAGAATTAATACCTACGCCAACAGAATTTGGCAGAGGTTCTGTGATCCCTGTGACTCGGTCGTTGTTTTGTGTAGACCATAACTAAAAAAAAGTTATTGACTGAAATCGCTGAAACATTGTGGAGGCGCGGGGGGAGGGAGCTTGAGTCAAGGAAGAGATTATGAGATTTATTGGGTGATCCAGATGAGGATACGGATTATGGATCAGTTAATTTAACATTGCGAGATAGGGAATGTTCTGTCATTCTGCGAAGGTTTGAAGCACTCGTTGAGTCCTTTCTCTGAGGTATTTCTCTGAGTGCTTTCTCCGAGTGCCTTCTCTGACTGCTTTCCCTGAGCACTTTCTTTGAGCGCTTTCACTGGGTGCTTTCTCTGAGCGTTTTCACTGGGAGCTTTCTCTGAGCAATTTTCTTAGTGCATTTTCTGAGCACTTTCTCTGAGCGCTATTACTGGATGCTTTCCCTGAGTGCTTTCTCTGGGTGCTTTCCCTGAGTTCTTTCTCTGAGAAATTTCTCAGAATACTTTATCTGGGTGCTTTCACTAAGCACTTTCACTGGATGCTTACCATGAGGGGTTTCTATGAGCGCTTTCACTGGTAGCTTTTGCTCGGTGCTCTCACTGAGTGCTTTCTCTGTGCTCCTTCACTGGGTGCTTTCTCTGAGCGTTTTCATTGGGAACAATCTCTGAGCGCTTTTACTGGATGCTTTCTTTGAGTGCTTTTTTGAGCACTTTCTCTGAGTTCTTTCTCTGAGCAAGTTATCAGAATACTTTCTCTAGGTGCTTTCACTGGATGCTTACCGTGAGGGGTTTCTCTGAGCGCTTTCACTGGGGGCTTTCGCTGGGCGATCTCACTCAGTGCTTTATATGTGCTCTTTCACTGGGTGCTTTCTCTGAGCACTTTATCTTGGTGCTTTCTCTGAGTGCTTTCCCTGAATTCTTTCTCTGAGCAATTTGTCAATACTTTTTCTGGATTCTATCACTCAGCGCTTTCACTGGATACTTTTCCTGAGGGCTTTCTCTGAGCGCTTTCACTTGTTTGCTTTCACTGGGTGCTCTCACTGAGTGCTTTCTCTGGGAGCTCTCACTTAGCGCTTTCACTGGATGCTTACCGTGAGGGGTTTCTCTGAGCGCTTTCACTCAGGGCTTTCGCTGGGTGCTCTCACTGAGTGCTTTCTCTGAGCACTTTCTCTCGGTGCTTTCTTTGAGTGCTTTCCCTGAGTTCTTTCTCTAAGCAATTTCTCAGAATACATTCTCTGAGTGCTATCACTGAGCGCTTTCACTGGATACTTTCCCTGAGGGCTTTCTCTGAGTGCTTTCACTGGGTGCTTTCACTGAGTGCTTTATCTGTGTGCCTTCACTAGGTGCTTTCTCTAAGTGCTTTCTCTGAGCACGCTCTCGGAATTCTTTCTCTGGGTGTTTTTCCTGAGTTTTTTCTCTGTGTACATTCTCTGAGTGCTTTCTCTGACCACTTTCTCTGAGCACTTTTACTGGTAGCTTTCTCTGGGCGCTTTAACTGGGAGCTTTCTCTTAGTGCTTTCTCTGAGCACTTTCTATAAGTACCTTCTCTAGGTGCTTTCCAAGAGTGCTTTCTCTGGGGGCTTCCACTGGGTAGTTTCTCTTATCGCTTTAACTCTGTGATTTCCATGAGTGCTTTCTCTGACGCTTTCTATAAGTGCCTTATATTGGTGTTTTTTAAGAGTGCTTCCTAGTTAATTCACATTTTATGACGTTGGATCTCTGGTCATTTGCCAAGTTTTGAAGTAAAAAAAGAGGTAGTTCGCTGGAAATCTTTATTCCGCCAACTAACGTCTCAAGCTGCTGGCGTCTACACGAAGCTCCATAGTAGACGGAAGACCTAGACCGTGAAGTTGAGTTGTCCCATAATGTCAAGCGTTCGGTAAACTTGGCATTCATTTGTATCGTCCTTTCTCTTCACTTTCATTCTGTCTGTTATCTGCCTTCACAGGCTCGGACTAGGGAGTACACAGCCTGTAAAGTACCATCTTAAACCCATACACTGGTCTTGAGTACTCGATTGGAACCAGTGGTTAACGCAATGGAAGGAGGACGAATTAAGAAATAGGATGTTCAAAGCATGCTTAATTTCTCTAGCATTCAGGTCATTAGCTAATGTAAGGAATTGATGATACATAGATTTCGATCCTTTATATGAAAACGCACGTATAACCTAGATCCCGGAAGTAGCACTAGCCTCATCATTACTTTAATGTTATTAGTGATGGCCGTGTACAAGTCAAAACTTTGTGCTTATTGATATGAAGACAAGGCTCAAATTTAATGCGCAATAAGAGATAATTAGTAATGAGTTTGTATATAAAAAGAAAAGGAAGGATGGCTTCGCCACTCCTCCTTATAGGAGGAGCATGCGCTTCGTAGTCATACTTTCAGCATGTGGCCTACGCCCTATCCGGATCTGGCAACGAGCTTTTGAACTAAAAAAAATAAAAGGTTTTAAGTATTTATCATCATCATCATCATCATCATCATCATTATCACTAACTCTATAATTTAAGAAGGTGATTTTTTGAGTATTTGAATAATAATTTTATCTTAGTTTGGTTATGACATATTTTTTTATCAAAGTTATTTCTAATAATTCTTTTATAAGATCAAAAAACAAAATGGTGAAGTTCAGAAATAAATATAATTATCGAAATTTAAAAAAAAAATTTAAACCCAAAGAATTACAAATGGTGAAGTTCAGAAAATTTATTTTTATATATCTTCTTTAACTATAATTTAACAACGTGATATTTTGAAAGGGAGGAGATTTAGTTTAAAGTTCCTTTTAAAAATTATTATAATTGGCGAAGTTCAGAAAATATATAAAAATTTAACCATGGCTGCTTTTTTACAGATTTTAAATTTGAATCTTAGTAGCGAAGCGCAAGATGGCGGAGTCATCGCCTGGTCTACTAATAATTTACTCTTGATCTATCTTTTGTTTAGATCTAAGCTTATTATCTAGTCTTTGGGGCAAGGTTTTTTTTCTTAATTCTTTTGAGATACGGAAAAAACAATCCACATATTCTTTTTGCCTAGTTAAATTTGCTGTAATAATTTCATTTTAATTAACTCGTTTAAGGACCCTGTAGCTTTTTTTCGTTCTAAAAATTAAAATGGAAAATCTATTTTACAAAATATACATATGGATAAACTAATTTTTAATTTGTAACACTTTAAACTAAAAATTCAAACTGTTAAGAAATTGCATTCATAAATTATAGTGTAATGGATGAAGAGTGTATCTTATTTCCTCCTGGCTATGTTTACATCAAAATTACCTATCTTCTTCACTTTACACACGCGCGTACTCTTTACCAGTAAAGACTTCAGAGCCCGTAAAACTAAAATAGAGAGAAATATTGGAAGATGGAAGCTTCACAATAAAATTCAATTCAAATTTTAGATATCGCGAAAGGCTCTTTGCCCATATTAAGTTCTTTTTAGACCTTCAAATAAGGTTAAAGAGACGCGTGAGGAGTCGCTCCGTCAAATACAAGTCGAAGGCAAAACTTTGGGGGAAAACGCGTTCGGATGGGTTTCTTGTAAGATGGAGTTGTATGTTGTACCATTGTGTTGTGTGTGGATGAGAGTTTTGGTCTCGATAGGAATCTTTGCTCGTCTAGTGTACTCAAAAGGAGGTTGTTGGTACTTGCCGGTGCGCCGAGACTAACTCCTGCCGGCAAGAAGCTCTATCCACATACGCCATCACATACATAACCAATCCAAACACCTCTTTCCTCTATTCTCCCTGAGAGAACATCAATAATGCGTCTAACGGAAACAGCTGTACCGATTTTCATGTCCACACTTCCCAGAGAAGGAGCGGGTGGCACTTAATTGGGCAACCGGTGGCTCCAGCGCTCGCGAACTATGCCCAAATCATGGTACTATCTCTCTTTTGGGTACGTTTGCCTGCCAACGAAGCCCGGTCATTGGTATCATTGGCCTTGCTAGCGACTGTCATTCTCATCTTTATGTGAATTTCATAATATTGGTGAGTGACACCGTCAATGCTTTAAAAGAACGGTTAGCAAAATTAATTAACTGCTAATCAACCTCAAACTCCATATTTATAGCGTTTATTCCCATTCTTTCGCACATAAAATTGCCCTAAATTCGATTGAGTCAATGTTGGAGAGAAAAGAGTTTCCGAGAATTTGATTGTGGACAAGTAAGAGTAAATACCATTCAATTTTATTATATTTAATTTTAGTCTCACCTTGAATGATGTGGTGGGGCATCTGCATCTATACTCACAATTTATTTTAGTCGCGGGTGACTCTATATCTCACTATGTCTGCCGGTCGGTCGGTCCCCGTTTTGGTTTGTGTTGTTTTGATAATAAAATTGTAATTATGCGACCGATTCTAACGAAGTTTTAAACCTTTATGTTGTTTTACATTTTATTTTGAATGATATAATTTCCAAGTTCCTCCCAAGGATAGCCCGGGAATTAGTTTGTTTAGGGAATTACATCATAGCTATTTGGCTGATTCTAACAAAATTTGAAACTCTTAAGTTGCTTTACATTCTATTTCAAATGATATAATTTCCAAGGTCGTCTTTAGGTTGTTCTGGGAATTATTGAAAGTTTTGAAGGTCGTAAGTGAGAGCACGCGACTTTGGTCAGCAGAGGTTGTCTTCTCTCACCCCCCGATTTTCCGTCCCACCAGCTATACCAGAAGCTTCTTTCGCTCAGCACTGATTAGAATTAATTATAATCCATAGTAGGCACTAATTGCGCCCAGGCAAAACGAGAGTCATTGTTTTCGATTTTAAAGTTCGTCAGTTTGGGGAGAGAGGAAGGAGTAGGTGGGAGAAA
The DNA here is from genome assembly GCA_963969495.1 of Ceratothoa steindachneri. Lineage (NCBI taxonomy): Eukaryota > Metazoa > Arthropoda > Malacostraca > Isopoda > Cymothoidae > Ceratothoa > Ceratothoa steindachneri. Next base: position 46,880,897 of record OZ018330.1, on the reverse strand, counting down.
GAGAGAGAGAGAGAGAGAGGAATAATGAGAAAGGGGGAAAGATGAGTAATGAGAGAGGGATAAAGGAATAAGGAGAGGGAGAGAAGGAGAAGGGATAGAGAGAGAAAGAGGGAAATAGAGAGATGAAGTGATATATAAGAGAAGGAGAGGGAAAGAGGGTGGTGGGGGGGAGGAGAAGAAAACAAGGATATTGAGAGAGAGAGAGTGACAAAGCGAGCGAGAAAGGTATAGAAGAGGAGTGTGAGAGGGAGAAGGGGGTGGAGAGAGTAAGGGGGGAGATGGATTGTGTGAGGGGGAGATGGAGAGAGAAAAAGAGCGAAAATAGTAGAGGGGGTTGTTAGGAGAGAGATAGGGAAGAGAGAGATGGATATAATAAGAGCAGGAAAAAGGGAAGGAGGAAAAAGGAGAGTGAGAGGAGGATCAATATAGAGAGATAGTGCAAGTGGTAGACAGAGGGAGAGAAAAGGAAGAGAGGGAAAAAAGGAAGTGATATCGAGTGAGAGAAGCAGAAGGAGAGAGGGTTAGTGAGAGAGGCAAAGGGAGAGTGTGAGAGAAGGAGTGTACGAGAGAAAAAAGAGATACAGAAAGAGAGAGAGAGAGCCATAAACATTCACACAGAGACATAGATAGAGAGGGACAGAAAGAGAGGTAAAAAGAGGGAGAGGCAGAAACCTTTTCAGCGCAGAGCGACACCGTTTTGTCTCACTGCTTTGATCGAAGCGCGAGCAAAGACTTGACAAACGAGTTAGGCGCCACGCGATTCTTTTGTCATCACTGTTAATTAGTACAGAGATAAAATGGAATTTAGGAGTAGAATCCTGTTAATACCAAGATTGTAGAGTTCTTACCTGTTGAGTAAAGTGTTTCCAGATGATTGTAAGAAACTTTTAGAATGTTTCTGAAAAAAATCTTTCTCTTATTTTACTAGTTCATTTACTATAATTACTTGGATATACGATTGTATTATATAAAATCTTCCTAAAAATATATTGAATGCATGAATTTATGTACAATGGGAAATTTCACTTACCCAGTCAGCATATTTTTGAAAATATTTGAATAAAGGAAAGTCATTCTCTTATTTTGTTTGGTAGTGTGTACACACCTTTCAACGCCTTTCTAATATTTTAGATTCTTAATTACAAACGAGCCTACTAATCTCTTCCTTAACAAGATGTTCCCTTTCAAATATTGGCTGAATTTATGGAAATATATATGATAATCCTTTAAAAAAAAAATTCTCCTACCATATTCCATTCATATACATGGCGTTTGTCGTAGAATGACTCCCGACGATATACCATATATCACTATTCGTTGAGGGAACTTCCTTAATTATCTTTAGAGTGCGTTTTTACTGTCTGGCGGCTGATATTATGTATCTTCAAAATGCTTAAGAAGTGGAACTGAGCTCAAGGGTAATAATATTGCTATCATTAATAAAATAGAGTTTTATTAATAATAACTATAAACAAAACACAAAAACGGAAAATATTGACAAACAGAATGGAAAGGGTCGTGGAGACTCGGGCTAATCCAAGGATTTAAGGGATCAAAAAAGGTAAAACAAATATGGAGTTAAAGAGATGGGATGGTTCGATAAACCATTTAAAGCACAGGATAGAATTGACAAATAAGGGATCAATACTCAAAAGGTGACGCTTGGCTTACGTAACTTCATTAGGGTGCAGTGGAAGGTACTTGAAGGAATATTCGGTCCGCTGGCGAGTTCCAGCCGAAGGGGGGGGATAAAAGGATCCTGACGTGGCGTCTTGGAAAGGAGAACCGTTACTCGACGAACGGCTTGACGAACAATGGCTGTTCTAGGTTGTTCTCTTCTGAACAAAGGGGGGGGATGAGAACCGTCTCTTGTCTACGGGCTCAAGAACAATGGCTGTTCTAATGTTGTTCTCCTTGAACAACAGGGGGGGATGAGAACCGTTTCTTGGCGAAGGGCTCAAAACGAACAATGGCTGTTCTAATGCTGTTCTCCTTGAACAACAGGGGGGGATGAGAACCGTTTCTTGGCGAAGGGCTCAAAACGAACAATGGCTGTTCTAATGCTGTTCTCCTTGAACAACAGGGGGGGGATGAGAACCGTTTCTTGGCGAAGGGCTCAAAACGAACAATGGCTGTTCTAATGCTGTTCTCCTTGAACAACAGGGGGGGGATGAGAACCCTTTCTTGGCGAAGGGCTCAAAACGACAATGGCTGTTCTAATGCTGTTCTCCTTGAACAACAGGGGGGGGGGATGCCTTGGGGACTTGGCGTCACTAAAGGCTCGAACCTTTGGCACTCAAGGAATATTGTCCTCCTTCTGGACAAGTGATGGTGAATCTCGAGGTCGAGGTCCCTTGGCGCACAAAGGGAGAGAGGGTCGTGGTGATGTTTCGCGACGAAAATCTGGATCTCCAATCTGATCTTAGTGGTAAAGTTTCCATATAAATAGCCAGGACATCTCCTTGGCGTGGGGGAGAATGGGGTGGAAGCTTCGAGGGAACGCACAGCCGAGCCGGGGAACAATGCCTTATCTGCCCATAAGCCTAACTCGATCTGGCGAGGTCGGCGTATGGGGGCGAACGGGGGGGACGATAACCTCCTTGTTTAAACATTGGCGTCCGGTAGCTGTTGATAAGACTCCAAGCCTCGAATCGAAGATGCACGTGGGTAGCCTCATGGTTTTAAATAAAATGTGATAGAAGTTGAAATGAATGCAGCTCTGAACTCGTTCTATCACACCCCTCCATTCCAGGGGAAGTTGTCACTTCGAAAAAAAAAGAGAGAAGGGACAACGATAGAGCTCCGTTGTAGGGAACTCGTTTTCCTGTACCAACCGTATCTTCCTGCACCTAACTATTATTACCTCAATACATGATTATTTTGATCTTTAGATTACAGGGGAAAATAACCTTTAATACAACTTAATAAAAAAAAAGGCATGGAACAATGAAATGATATAAACTTAGTACATACGGGACAAAATAATTTATACGTAAATTAATAAGAACAAATATATATACATCAAAAAAATTAGACATTGAGCGTTACAAAATTCAGACATATACATTAATTAATTATATTACAAAAGAATCTTAAATTAAGTCATACAAGACGGTATATACCTACATGGAGATACTAATCCTATGAATACAATTGTTCTACGCTATTCGGTAACGCATTTCTACTGAGTGCGTCAGCGACCTGGTTATCGGAACCTTTGATATAATTTATTTTAAATTGATACTCTTGCAAGAGTAAACTCCAGCGCATGATGCGGCCGTTTGAGTGTCTCAAATTCCTAATATAGGCTAACGGACGGTGGTCGGTTCCTATTCGAAATTCTTTACATATCAATTACAGCTTGAATTTGTCTATGACCCAGATAATTGATAGAGCTATCTTTTCTCTAGTGGCATATCTCTCTCCGCGTGGTAATAATTGACGACTAGCATATGCAACTGGATGACTCGTTCTGTCATCCACGTATTGAAGGAGTACACCTCCAATGCCCTCGTTGATCACGTCGGTCTTAACCCCAAAGGATTTTTCCGGGTTGGGCAACTTAAAAATGGGGGCAGAAATGAACTTACTTTTGAGCTGATTAAAATGGGAAACAGCGACATCATTCCAACGTAAACGATCGGAGAAATTCTTTTCCTGAAGGGGGCATAGGGGGGCCGAAATTGCAGCGAAATTCGGAACAAATCGCTGATAGGGAGAAGCTGATCCTAGGATCGATCTTAATGGCTTCTTTGTAATCGGGAGGGGCATGTCGGCGATTGCCTTAATCTTGTTCTCGTGGGGACCTGACTTGCTTTGTCCTATTTTGAAACCCAAATATTTGATGGTTTCGTGGGCAAACTGGCATTTGCTGGGGCCAATGGTGAGGCCATTTTCACGCAGTTGCTCGAAAAGAGCTAATAGGGTGGATAAATGGTGATTCCATTTAATTAGTTCTTGGAGCTGACTCTTCTGACGTGGTGTCAGCTGCGCGTCACTATCCAGGTCAGAGGGTTCCAAAGACTCGCCTGGTAGAAAAGGAGGAGGGTACTCGGCATCAGGTTGGATGCACACTGTCTGGATTACCTTAAGGGACTCCGCGGGGCAGTCCTCTTCAAGCGCCGATGCTTCGTCCAGTTCTACAAAGGTATCTCCATGGGCGCGTTGGGGGTTCTTTATTTCTTGGGGTCCAGGGACAGTCTCCGTGTCCTTGTCTGGGGCCTTATCACCTAAGGGTGTTAGTGATTCACATTCCTCTTTTGCCGTCCTAAAGTCCTGGTTAGGGGTCTCCGAGAAATCGGACGGTATCGGGGTTCTGATGGGGACGGGCTCCTGTGCTTCTTTCTTATCTCGGCCTTGAGGAAGGGCGGCCTGAAACACAGGGTCGAAACTTACTTGGGGGCTCTGTCCTATAAGTACGGAACAGAATTTTATGGGTGCTACAATGACTTCAGCCCAGCCATTATAATATTGACACTGCAGGTAACATCTAGCGACGGGGAATCTGTTCGCCCGCCCAGGTTAGTCATGTACCACCGCAAATTTTTCGTGGTTAGAGGCCACTGGGAGGAGTTCGTCGGACACGATGAAGCACGTACATCCTGTGTCCCTGACGAGAGTCGATACTCGACAGCTGTCCACGCTGCCCTCCTCATATTTCAAAGTTCCCGATGAACTTTTACCAAAAACAAAATTTACCTGGTGGCCTGACGGAGGGGGAGAAGTTTCTGCTTGGGTCTGCACCACCGGGGGAGCCGGGGTCGCATTAATCTGGTGAACTTGGTGGGCTGGTCCGCTTTTAAGCCTAGAATTTTGGGGGCAATTCCAGCTCATGTGGTTTTCTACACCACAGGTGAAGCATATGGTTGGTCGCTTCGGGAAGAGAGATGGAGGAGAAGTCTTAACGGGAGGTTTGGAGTCCCATTGTTGGTTTTGGGGAAAGAAGTTTTTAGGTTTTACGGGGCTCGGAAACTTTGTCAGCTTCCCTGGGAAGGAGCGCGAATCCGTCCTTCTTTCTTCTCGTTGGATTTCTTTTTCTCGTTCTTCTCGTTGTATTTTTCCTTCTCTTTCTTCTCGTGAGATTACTCTTTCCCGTTCCTCTTGTCGGATTACTCTTTCCCTTTCTCTTTCTACCTTTTTTCTTTGACATTCTGCTTTAATCCGAGCTAATTCAATCTGAAGCTCAGCTTGTCTTATCCGTTCCTCTCTTTCTCTTTCTTCTCGTTGTATTTCTCTTTCACGTTCCTCTCGTCGGATTACTCTTTCCCTTTCTCTTTCTTCCTCTTTTCTTTGCTCCTCTCGAATGTACTCAATTAGTTCTTTTCCGGAAAGTCCACAGGACTCTCCTTGCGCTTTAAAGATTTCAAACTGAGTCATCTTTGCACTTGGGGGCGCACTAGTCAACCAACTAAAATTCCTTGCAACAAGAATTATGCCTCTATAGAATTAGCCTACCTAAATATGGGCACTGAACTATTCGTACTTGGTTTCTCAATCTAAATAACCCTGACTAAAATCACAAAAAAACACAAACAAATTATTATAACCGTTCCTTGAGCTACTCCAGCTTCTTAAGTTTAAAAAAAAAGGGGATAGCAATCGTTAAAACAAAAGGGAACTACTATATTCTAATATTATAACGAATAACACTATGCTTTACTCGACTGAGACCAGTGTTTGCAAAGATATGGCGTTAAACCTTACACACCTGATACCAAATTAAATAGTATATATATATATATATATATATATGTCGTAGAATGACTCCCGACGATATACCATATATCACTATTCGTTGAGGGAACTTCCTTAATTATCTTTAGAGTGCGTTTTTACTGTCTGGCGGCTGATATTATGTATCTTCAAAATGCTTAAGAAGTGGAACTGAGCTCAAGGGTAATAATATTGCTATCATTAATAAAATAGAGTTTTATTAATAATAACTATAAACAAAACACAAAAACGGAAAATATTGACAAACAGAATGGAAAGGGTCGTGGAGACTCGGGCTAATCCAAGGATTTAAGGGATCAAAAAAGGTAAAACAAATATGGAGTTAAAGAGATGGGATGGTTCGATAAACCATTTAAAGCACAGGATAGAATTGACAAATAAGGGATCAATACTCAAAAGGTGACGCTTGGCTTACGTAACTTCATTAGGGTGCAGTGGAAGGTACTTGAAGGAATATTCGGTCCGCTGGCGAGTTCCAGCCGAAGGGGGGGGATAAAAGGATCCTGACGTGGCGTCTTGGAAAGGAGAACCGTTACTCGACGAACGGCTTGACGAACAATGGCTGTTCTAGGTTGTTCTCTTCTGAACAAAGGGGGGGGATGAGAACCGTCTCTTGTCTACGGGCTCAAGAACAATGGCTGTTCTAATGTTGTTCTCCTTGAACAACAGGGGGGGATGAGAACCGTTTCTTGGCGAAGGGCTCAAAACGAAAAATGGCTGTTCTAATGCTGTTCTCCTTGAACAACAGGGGGGGGGGATGAGAACCGTTTCTTGGCGAAGGGCTCAAAACGAACAATGGCTGTTCTAATGCTGTTCTCCTTGAACAACAGGGGGGGGATGAGAACCGTTTCTTGGCGAAGGGCTCAAAACGAACAATGGCTGTTCTAATGCTGTTCTCCTTGAACAACAGGGGGGGGATGAGAACCCTTTCTTGGCGAAGGGCTCAAAACGAACAATGGCTGTTCTAATGCTGTTCTCCTTGAACAACAGGGGGGGGGGATGCCTTGGGGACTTGGCGTCACTAAAGGCTCGAACCTTTGGCACTCAAGGAATATTGTCCTCCTTCTGGACAAGTGATGGTGAATCTCGAGGTCGAGGTCCCTTGGCGCACAAAGGGAGAGAGGGTCGTGGTGATGTTTCGCGACGAAAATCTGGATCTCCAATCTGATCTTAGTGGTAAAGTTTCCATATAAATAGCCAGGACATCTCCTTGGCGTGGGGGAGAATGGGGTGGAAGCTTCGAGGGAACGCACAGCCGAGCCGGGGAACAATGCCTTATCTGCCCATAAGCCTAACTCGATCTGGCGAGGTCGGCGTATGGGGGCGAACGGGGGGGACGATAACCTCCTTGTTTAAACATTGGCGTCCGGTAGCTGTTGATAAGACTCCAAGCCTCGAATCGAAGATGCACGTGGGTAGCCTCATGGTTTTAAATAAAATGTGATAGAAGTTGAAATGAATGCAGCTCTGAACTCGTTCTATCACAGCGTTGTTATGTGTATATCGTTTTAGGGATGCATATGTCTGTTATTAGTTGCCTATTGTTCTTTTAATTGGTATTTTTCTGTCCTGTTTGTGTGTTTTTTCTATTGGTTTGTACTATGTGATGGGCGTTCCCTTCGTATCTTTGTACGCTATATAAGCTTGTCTTCTCCATTTTCATGCTATTCCTTGAAAATGAACTTACAAATATAGTTCGAAAGTGCTTGGATTCATCTTTTCATTTTCCTATGGGTTAATTTTCATATTATTGCTTTTTTCACGTGCCACTTTGTAAATAATTTTTTTTCGGAAATAGTTATTTCTTACTTCAAACGCTTTTTAGTTATTCGCTTTATTTTTGTCAGCATTTCGACCAAAGGCCACATGTATCATCCAAGCATCGCATTATTTAAATTGACTGGTAGAGAGCCAAATGCTACTCATTCGTAGGAAGGGAACATTCCGTCGATTGCGGTGAAGTATTACAAAACGGCAATTAATAGTATTATTCAGACACTCAATGGCTCACCGGTGAAGGTGACACTGAAGTCTACCAAGAATATATCAAGGGAGCTCAGGGGCTACTCCTTGGAAAACATCACCCAATATCTGTTCTACTAAGAAGTGGTCATGGTCGAACTTGTGAAGAAAAAACATGGGGAGGGAGGGGTCAAGACACACCTCTACAGCTTTTGTTAGATTCGATCGTGACGGGCTTTATGAGTGGGTGTGGGTAGGTTGGTATAGCTACCGCAACAAGGAATTTCTTTACACTGCCGCGGAGGTGCTATTACTGTCAGTGGTTTGGCTATAGGAATCTCTCGAATAGACGTATAAGGTCGGCTTTATCCGAAGTCTGTAGAAAGTGATCCAAGACCCAGTACGATAAGTCCATATCGTATACGGCCAAGCCTGTCAATTGAGGAGAACTGCAACCTGCTAAGTCGAATCAATGTGGCACGTATCTACTGTAGAAAGTGGTATTGACAGTTCAGGCTGCGGAACGACTATCTTTTATGAAAGCTAATGGCTTGGTTTTGCAATGCCCTGTGCTACTTTGGACGCCTCATGCCTCCAAAGTTAATAAGGCACCCTGTACTCCTGCCACACCTCCCATAACTAAGAGCATATTCCCATGTGGGCCAATTCGGAACTTTTGTGTAGGTTCTACTTCCCGAGCAATCTATGGTAGAGGTGGTATTTCAAAGGCTCACAGCTTGTCTCAGTCAAAACAGTACCTCTCTACCCCCTTCCTCTGTGTGGTCGTTTCTCGTAAAGAGAAATGGCCGCGTGCCTTCTCCAACTCGTTAGAATCAAAAGAGGTAAACCCCTAAGATGGTCCTGCCGAGTATAGGGGTCTTCGTTTAAAAAGAAGATTTATATTGCTGGGAAGTTTGTAGCGAGTTCAAAGAATTAGGGGCAAGTACTTGCATGACCACAGCCTTCAGGAGAAAGGGATTTCAATTTTGAACCACAGATTCGTGGTGGAAGCGTCATGCCACCGCTTTCTCCCCAATCTCTAGTCAGGATGCTGCTCCACCAGCAATGATTGCAATTCGTGATGTCACTGAAGGCTGCCGATTCGACTTTGATTCCAGTGGTGGGGAACCTTTTAATGAAAGGTTTACGCTAAGGTGAAATGCATTCTGCTCTCCCTTCGTGCGAAGACATCGCCCCTGCTCCAAACAATTTATCATAAGCCATGCTTCGACACCATGGTGAGAGAGGAATTGCTTTTATGCTAGATGTTTAGTCACGTGCAACTCAACATCTTACATTGTTGGTAGATGGGTAGGTGGATTGGTAGGTCACCGTTTTGTTTATTATTGTTTTTGTAATGACATTGTAACTATTCATCCGATTCTAACGATATTTGAAACCCTAATGTTGTTTTACATTCTCTTTCGAATCATCACCTATACAACCTACAACACCAGATCCTACTCCACCACAACCCACACAACCACCACCAACAGCACCTATACCACCAACATCATCCCCCCATTTACAGCATGTTCACCACTACCACCTACACCACCACCACCTACATCATATATAACACTATTACCTATCCAACCGCAACCTACACCACCACCACCTACACCACCACCAACTACACCACCACCACCTACACCACCACAACCTACACCACCACCAACTACACCACCACCACCAACTACACCACCACAACCTACACCGCAACTACCTATAACACCACAACCCACACAACAACAACCTACACCATTACCACCTACACCATCACTCACACCACCGCCACCTACACCATAAAAACTTACGCCACCACCACCTACACCACCACAACCTACGGCACCACCACTTACACCAACTACATCACTATTACTTATAGCAACTACGCCAGTTACACCAACTACGTCACCTATACCACATACACTATCTAGTTCTCCACCACCTCCACCACTTACATCACCACCACCGCTACACTAAAATCAACAAAACCACCTTCAACGACAGAACCTACACCACCACCAACGCCTATATTACAACTACCTATACTACCACCACCTACACCACTACCACCTACACCACCACCTACAACTCACCACCAACTCTACCATCTACACCTACAACACCACCGCCGCCTATACAATCCCACTGCACCTCCTATACCACCATCACATACACCATCACCACCTCCATTCATCACCTGCAACATGTAAATCCTCACATCCTACAACAGCTACACCACCACCAGATACACCAGGTACACAAGCACAACCTCCAACACCTACACAACACCACCTTTACAACCTAAACCACCACATTCACAACCTGTACCACCCCCACCAAACTAACTATACCAGTTACACCACCTACACCAACTCTAACACTATTGTTCGTTCGTTCGGTCTCTGTTTTGCTTTTTTTTGTTTTTTTTTGTAATGACATAGTAACTATTCAGCCGATTTTAACGAAATTTGAAAGCCCTATGTTGTTTTACATTCTCTTTCGAATCATCATTTGCACCACCTATTCCACCACCATCTACACCACCTACACAAGCTACACTACCACCACCTTGACCTACAATATCACCACCTACAATATACCTACCAGCAGCACTTACACCACTACCAAATGCACTACCTCTCACAACACTTACATAACCACCATATACACTACCTACACGACTCCCACTTACACCACTCCCACCTGAAACACCTACACCACCACCACATACACCATCGCCACCTACACCACCACCTTCTACAACACATATACCTACACCACCACCACGTACATCATCTATACCAACACTTCCTACACCGGTACCACCTACACCCAAACCACCTAGACCCTCACCACCTACACACCCACCACCTACACACCCACCACCTACACACCCACCACCCACACAACATACATTGACACCACCTCTCCATAACCTCCTACACCTATACTATCTATACCACGACTACCTACACCTCATACACCACCACCTACAACCTCAGGACATAGGGTATCATAGCAGATCAATGGTAAATGGCTACCACGCTTGCGGAAGGTGGACGCGATCCACCATACCGCTCTCCATCAGGCTACTGGTTCTTTCTCTATCTTTCGTTTTGAGAGCCCGCTTGTCGATGCTAGACATATGCCTCCACTGGCCGTGCACAGTGACTATGCGCCTATACCCGCCAGCTCGGTATCTCCCTTAGTCACCTTGTATCTCATTATATTCACGGCTGATTTCGAGGTGTCTATACCACAAAGAGACGCCATTCATTCTCAAAGACCTTCGGATATAGAGTGCTTGGAAACTGCTTTTAGAACTCGGTGTAGCTCTAGGTTCGGTTTCTTTTTTTATTCTGCTGAGGAAGCTAACATAGAAGGTACCACATTTGACTATTTGTCGCCAGGGGAATATTGCGTTCGACCTTTTTTAAGCACATTTTGCTTCATGCTAGATCCGTGCCAGTGTACACGGATGGCTCCCAATGCGAAGATGGGATTGGTTTCCAAGCTGTAGGTATCTCATCTGCTCTAAGTAAGCTGGACTCAATCAGGTGCTGCGTCTGTCTTCACAAAAGAGTTGGTTGCAGTATAACGCTCAATAAGGGATAAAACGTGTTGTGTCCTATTCGGAGACCGGAGCGTGATCTATAGTGATTCACATAGTCGCTTAAGTGCTCTCGGTGTTTTAGTATCTTCGCCTCCCCCCCCATGATTCACATTTTTTAGGTTGCATGTTCATGGGCTGGGGAGAGGCGGGCCTACCCCTGACACGAAAGCGCGCTTCCTCCTTGCCTTTTTGCTTTGTTTTTTTGTTTGTTTTTTGCCTTTGTCCTTTTTTCTCATTGTTATTTGCTTTTTACATCTTGTTATTTGTTCTTTAATATAGCTTAGTAGTAGGCTTTTTCGATTAAGGCGACTTATGCCCAATTAGGCAGTCACCAGATGCGCTCCAAAAATTATAAAAAAACAACAAAAAAACCCATGATTCACATTATCCGTGACGCCACGTTGACTGCGAACCGGGTAGATTTCAAGATTATCTTCTACTTGGTTCCTTCATCTGTAGGGATTAGGGCGAATTAGCACACCGATGAGGGCAGGAAAATAGTCCGCGATGGCTAACTGATGAGAGCAGCTTTTCGATCTTCCTTACACTGACTACATGGTATGAATCAGGTCAGCCTTCCGGGCTGCCTGAAGAAGATGGGGTCTTAAATTTGCGTGCCGTCGTGCCGCAACTGTTTCCGTATTCAAAAGTAAGACTTTTTAATCCTCTTGCGAGGTCCTTTCCTTAGGGCCTCATTTTTCCTTCAGTTGTCTTTTCCAACGTGTGGACGAAGTCTTGTCAATGGCAGGGATTTGTCGTTCCCTTTTATTTTGATGTCAATAAAAACGGCACCCGATAGACCTGGCGTAATCGCCTCCGGCAAGAGTAATGAAATTTTGTATTTCTGCTTATGTTTTCCTATGTCAAAATATTACTAGGTGTGAGAGAGAGAAGGTCCATCAGCTCAAGGTCCAACCCTTCCCTTACCATATCTGTTAAGCTTTCAGTTTGCAAGGAAGGCGAGGATTTCGGAGCATTCTTAATCCATTTCGAGAAAATCTTCGAAATCAACCATTGGGACATCGAGGCAGGTCGAGTGGCTCAATTGTTGCCCTTGCTAAATTTCTAACTCCGAGATATAATCTTCTCTCTCCCCTCAGAGGCCATAATTGATTATTCGAAATTAAACTTGGTGTTACTGGCGGCATATAACATGACCCCAGACTTTTACCGATCCAAATTCAGACTTGCCTGCATTCAAACAGGCTAAACATACCGTCAGTTTGTGTACACCCTCAGCGTCACCTCAACTTTTGGCTCAATGCTTCTAAAATTCCGCACGTCTACGATGACTTCGTTGACTTCTTCCTGAGAGACCAGATGTTTTTTGCACTTCCGGCTAAAATCAGATCTTTCGTTAAAAGCTGGCGGTGTCTCACATTCAAGGAGTGCACATAAGAGATGACATTTATTCGGCAAGCCACAACCTTTATATAAAAAAAGGAAAGAAAACGGTCCCCTTTTCTCCAAACCTAAGCCAAACAAAGGTCAATTTATCCTGTAAAATAGGATCAAGTTGGCCAAAGTAACGGGGCCGTCAAGCCGAAACGACTCTTTTCGTCTGAACAGTGGGATGTAAAAGCGTTATCTTCAGGCTCCACTACGTCATCTTTCCACAGGAGACACATCATTTGTTTTCCTGTGATGTGGAGGGCCACGTGAAAAGGAACTACCCATAGAACTTTCAGTTCAGGAATAACTCTTCTCACCGGGTACACAAGATCTGTGCCACGTCTTTGCCTCCGTCAACCCGATCGGAATCTTTTCCTCTCCCGAGCACCTCAAGTCCTGGCGGCCACCAGGTAACCTTCTTGTTTGATAAGAATACACCTAGAGGCCTTATTTTCAAATCAGACACGATTATTGGCTGCCGTGTCTTCACTCTTATGAGAGATACCGGGCGCACCTGCATAGTGGCCTCGGACAAGCTGCGTCCCCCAGTAGCCCCGGACTATAATATATTCACCGTCGTACACGACCACTTGGGGTGCACTAATCGGTTTCCTATCGTTAAGTGCTACATTGATTGTGCGTACTTCACTGGCTAGGCAGAAGTAGTAGCAGCCCCTATTAAATTCTGCTCCGTCCTAATTGGCCAGTTCTCACGTGTCTCCCCCAGCTCCATGGCTCAACCAATGGTTACCCGTTCGCAAGCGGTAAAAAATTAGAAGATGCACTCGCCACTAGAATCCTCACGTTCTTCAAAATTCAAGGAGGTCGTGAATGAAGCTTCGCAAGGAACCAGAAGAACCCTGATTCTCTTCCATCCTCCCTGTGGGCTAAGGCCCAGTCAAACGAACAAGAAACCACCCCAGGAGACAAGGTGATCTCCTATCAGGTTACAGACGGCTCACTTTACAGTGCGTGCTCAAAAAATGGTAAACCCCAGACGCGACTATTGTGTGATTCGCGTTCACACGTTGGTTACATTTTAACCACTGCCAATGACAGCCTATTTTCAGCCCATTATAGGCACCCGAAGACCACCCAGAAGATCTTCAATTATTTTTATGGCAAGGCGCCCCTTAAGAAATTCTTCGCTACTTCATGTCTGGCGACATCTGCCAAAAGACTACCGTCAAGGGCGAGTTAAGCCCGCACCATTGCAGAGAGGACCCCTAATCTCAGAGGTATTTTCCTGTGTCTCAATTGATCTCATCGGTCCGATATACCTCCTGTCGAGTGAAGGTCACAGTCGCGTGCTAAGTTTAGTGGACTTTGTCACCCGGTTCCCCAAGGCCATACCGTTGAAGAATATAGACAGCATTTCCTGCGCAGAAGCACTAATCACCATCTTCTCCTACGTTAGACTACCCAAGTAAATTCTGTCTGATCATGGCCGCCAATTGACGTTGCAACTGATGGGGTACGTGGGCAAGCTCCTGATGATAAACCGCTTTTTACCACCCCTTTTCACCCAGTTGGTAACGGGATGTGTGAGAGGCTTAATGGCTCCCTTAAATCCATCCTCAAGAAACTGTGCGCCGAAAAACCCCGAGAATGGCACCGTTTCTTGCCGTTAGTCCTTTTCGCATACCGTGAAATTTCCCATTGCACTTTAGGGTTTGCCCCATTTGAGCTTCTGTATGGACGTAATGCTAAGGGGCCCTTCAGCATTCTAAAGGAGCTCTTCTCCAATTATAAATTAGACCAGGAGATTTAATCCTGCTACGCTTACCTTTTAGATCCGAGGCAGAGGTTAGAAAAGTGCGCAGAGATCGCACATCAGGACACCGAGATGAACTTGGGCAAGTATAAAACCACTTCCGACTCTAAGTTCCAAGAACGAAGATTTAAACCCGATGACCAAATCCTTTTACTACTCTCGACAAAGAACAACAAACTTTTGAGAAAATGGAAGGGCCCGTTCCCTGTGATCGAGAGACGCGGCCCCGTCGACTACTTGATCCAAACCCCGTCTGGCACTACAATATTCCACTTGAACATGCTTAAAAAGTACCATCGACTCGCTTGTGCCAACCAACTTGTGGCCCTGGACGTAGAATCCGCCTTAGAGTTGAGCTACCCGCTTGACCCCTTGGTCGTAGTACAAGTCACCTGCGTGGAAGAAGACGCGGAATATCCTCTTTACGTCTTGCCAGATACTCCCGATTCTTATCGACCGAGTTGAGAATAAACCCTCAGCTTCTCATCCCCCAGAAGACCCAGTAAGAAGCGCTACTCACCCAATTCACCGATGTAATCTCGGATACTCCTGATTGTGCTGCCCAGTTCGAGCACAATATTCGGCTCACCACCCAGAAACCTGTCCGGTCGAAGTTGTACCCTTTCCCCATTTACTTGAGAAAAGCGTTCAATGAAGAGGTAGACAAGCTATTGAAGATAGGTATTACGATTCTCTTCATGGATCAGAAATTACACATGTTCGAGACTGACCATAAACCCCTCTCTTACCTACGGAACGTTAAAACAATAATGGGGGCTTTGTGATGTGGAACCCCTCTCTCCAAGAATTCCAATTTAAAATTGTATCCATTAAGAGTTCCTAGAATTGCCTGGCGGACAGCTTAAGCAGAAATCCCCTGGATTTGTCTCCGGAGTAATTTCCCATTAAGTGTAACGTTAAATGGATTACTTTTGTATATATTCATGAATAATTCTTGTTGTTTTGTGTAATGCGTTATAAGAATTTGTGCCATTATTTTTTTTATTATAATTGTGTATATATTTAAGGTGGGTTACCCTGTTCGTACCTTCTTTTTAGTATTGTGGGACCTTTCTTTTTTTTAATATCCTTGTATGTAAGCGGCTGGTTATCGAGATTATGTTGACCTCGGCTATTGATATCTATTCTTGTCTGTCTTATTGTATTATTTTTTTTTTTTTACTTGATGTTGTTCGGGAATAGAACTTCCGAGCATTTCCCGAGTCCCCTTTATTTGCCATATTTTTGTGCAGAGTATCTGGTACCATCCTTTTTGTATTTGTGTCCCTATTGGAAATTTAGCCTTGTAATTACCCTATATTAGTTTGATGTCACTTAATTCAGAAGCTCCATTTTGTGAGGGAAGGCGATGTAAAAGAGAAAAAGTTTACCCCTCTCCCCCACAGACTAAAACCCAACGTGTACCCGTGGCGACGGAGAAAAGATGCACCTGTACGCCAAAACACCCCCAAGGGAGCAGCGAGAATTTCGAGCGATCGGATGATCCCGGCGCTCTTATCAAAAATGGTTGGGTCAGTCGAACCTCTCTACCCAGCCTCACTCGTACCTAAGGCCAGAGTCCCCACCCGACAGACGATAGACACGGACAGGCATCTATCACTCGGGTATTGATTTCATTCTCGTCTGGAGTACTCCCTCGTTCATTTCTCAGCGAGGTTAAAGAATAAGGAATTTTGCCAGTTGAACGTCGCAGCGCCCCGTTTCCTCCTCGTATCTAAAGCCTCTAGTAAATTAGGCTTTGCATGAGTCTCCCCATAATTTGCACTCTCCCACTTTCTCTAGAAGCATTCATCGTACAGCCTCTCTTGAACTCTTGTCCCCGTCGAGTTAGTTATATCCATTTCCCCGTTTAGCACCCCGGGTCTCTTATTAATTGTCCTTTATTTACTTTTGCTAATATTTTCTATGTATACAGTAAAGTTATTTTTCTACAATCAGTTTCTCTGAACCAGAACCTCTAGGAATTGATTATTTAGGCCAACCGCACTCGATTTTGATTGTTTAACCCTCGCACTGGGATCTATATCCCAATTTCTGGTATGCTCCCTATCAGCGTCACCGCTTAGTCAATCATCAGCTAACATCGACGTTCAACTCTACGAAAATATGAAAAGATAACTTCATATCATTAAATGATAAAGTCACGTTCAAGAAACAAGCGATTGGAAACGATATTCATAATATATTTAATTTTTTAGTAATTTTGGCTTGAACTTTCACAGAAAAGCCCATTTCAGTGAATAACAGTTATTCGCTGTTTTTTTTTAAGCCAGCTTACTCAATTTAATGTCGAATCCCTTCATAATTTTACAAATCGTCTGAAGTTTTTTTTAATTTAAGTCAGTTTCCTCAGGCTTATTTCAATTCAATTTGTTTCTGAGTTTGCTTTTGGTTTAGTGCTTCCAAGCTTCAGTGTTTATATTAATATTAAACTCCTTTCGTTAATATAGAAAATTAAATTTAATTTGGAGTTCCAAGTATTAGCCTGGCAGTGATTTGGCGTAATAATGTGGTTTTGTTTTGCAAAATATCTGTAAATATAACTCACCTTCTTGTTAATAGGTACAACTAATATTTTGGTTTGTGTTCAGTTTTCAGAGTGAAGATGTTTACAGTTTCTGTTTGGCATGTTATTTGATAATATAGGTAAACAAATTGGTTTCATTCTATAATATACATATATGGTTGGCCAGGAGGTCTTGACTCACTTAGGAAGCGGAAAGAAAACAACAAAATTTATCGAACAACACCAGCTTTAGGCTAGGTTAGCCTTACTGATTCTAATACATTAGGTTAGGTTAGCCTTACTCATTCGACTACCAGCCTCCGTAAACTGCTGTTATTTGCTGCTCCTGTGCAGTTTATTTCTCTTTGTGTAAGCTCCAACTGAGTTTTGAAGAAAGTGGAATTAGACTTTGATTCGCTACTGTTACAAGCCAAAGCTTTATACAAGACTTGCTGTGAAAGAAATTTGAAATACTGAAAGAGAAGGCACAGTCTTCAGGCGACGATCTCGAGGTGGTACAGACGTTTAACTCTGGGTATTGACCCTTGATGATTAACCTCGTTCTGGCCGAACATCAACCTTTGACAGCAAGGCTTTAGTAGCAACATTGAAAGTTGAACCCTCTGTAAGCAGCGGTGATCTTGCGAAAGTTGATGGAGTATCATTGCATCAAAGTGTGCTGAACCGACTGCATCAAATGGATTCTTTTACACAAGAAGCCCCGATAGGATCCATATAACCTCACCAAAGCACAACCTACATTTAGAATGGAGATTTGTAGCTAACTTTTCAATAACACAATGGACGACCGATTCTGGAGGCGAATTGTCACATCAGATGAGAAGTGGGCATAGTTGGTTAATCCTGATCGGGAGAGGAAATGGGTACCACGAGGTGAACAACCATCATCCGTTCCACAACGGAATTGGTCTGACAAGAATGTCATGATCTCTGTATGGAAAAATTTCTAAGGAGTACTGCATTTCGAGCTTGTTCTACATGGTTGCGCCATCAATGCTAAGCTCAATTACCAGCAGCTATACCGCGTGTACAACAAACTAAAGAATGAGTATCCTCTATTGCTCAATCGAGGTTAGGCTTTTTTTCAGCAGAAAATGCGAGGTCACACACTGCCAGGTTGACTATGGAGAAGTTTAAACTGCTGGACGGTGTTGGAATTCGTCCACATCCACCATTCAGTCTCGATGCTGCTCCAAGTGACTATGGTCTATTCC
Organism: Ceratothoa steindachneri; assembly: GCA_963969495.1. Lineage (NCBI taxonomy): Eukaryota > Metazoa > Arthropoda > Malacostraca > Isopoda > Cymothoidae > Ceratothoa > Ceratothoa steindachneri. The sequence continues at coordinate 46,862,652 of OZ018330.1, read as the reverse complement.
GCTCAATGGCACACTTCCTCCGTCACCGGCGATTGAACACTTTTGGTGACGTGAAGGAAGCTTGCTTACTTTTCTTTTATTCAAAGTCAGCTGACTGGTATCTGGGACAGATTCGTGGGCTGGCTGATCGCTGGAAGAAGAGCGTTGAGAATTATGGACTTTATTTTGAAAAAAAAATATTGGTGTTGCTCCATAAAACTGTTGTTTTCTTTCCGCTTCCTAAATAAGTCAGGATTTTCTTGTCAACTATATACATAACATTTAAAAATATAGTATCTTGCCATGAATACTTTTTTGACCATATTTTTCTCTTTCGCGAATGATTAAAAAACTTAACCAGTCATTATATATATATATATATATATATATATATATATATATATATATATATATATATATATATATATAAAGGGTGTTCCATTAAGACGGATCGAAGTTAGCAGTAAATAAAACAGTTATTGGTAAAAATCTATTGATTTCACTATTGGATCATGTTATTTGAGTCATGGCAATTATGTGTGAAAATAATATCGCCTAAATGTCTGCCAAGGCTTCAGCGGCACTCCTCCACTCAATGGTCAAAATCTTTGATGATGTCTCTACATAGGTTGCTCCTCGATCTTACCAATATGCCTTATAATATCATCCTTCAGCTGTTAAATTGTTGTTGGCTTGTTGGCATAGACCTTACTTTTGAGATGAGCCCAAAGGAAGAAATCTAAAGGCGTAAAGTCACACGATCGTGGTGGCCAATTAACCTCGCTGTTTCGAGAGATGATGCGACCTGGGAACTTCTCATTCAATAAAGTCATTGTTGCATTGGCTGTGTGGCATGTGACACCGTCTTGTTGAAACCACAAATCTTTGACATTGATAGAAATCAATTCAGGCCAGAAAAAGTTGGTTATCATGGCGTGGTATCGATCGCCTGTCACCGTAACAGAATTCCCGGCAGCAGTTTAGAAAAAATACGGCCTAATGACTCCGCTAGCAAAAAATGCACACCAAACAGTGACCTTCTGTGGATGCAGTGGCTTTTCAACAATCTTCCCGTGATTTTCATCAGCCTAAATGCGGCAATTCTGCTTATTAACGAATCCACCAAGATGAAAATGGGCTTCATCACTAAAGATGATTTTTTTTGCCAAAAATCATCATCTGCTTGTCTTTGCTCGTGCACCCAATTGACGAATGCACGGGGCTTCAAATTGTCAGCAGTCTTCAGTTCTTGTGTCAATTGAATTTTGTAAGTGTGTAGAGACAAATCTTTTGTCAAAATTCGATGAGACGCTGTTGTGGAGAGGTTCAATTCCTGCGCGCGATGACTGATAGAGGTGTCTGGATCTTCGGCCACATTCTCGCGCACTCCAGCAATATTTACAGCTGAACGGCGTAAACGAGCACGCAATGGCGTTTGAATTTACGAACAATTTTCCCAATTGCACTCTCGGTTGGTTGATTATGTTGACCAAGAAAATCGCGAAGTGCCCGAAATGCGTTTCTGTTTGAACGCCCATTTTCGTAATAGGCTTCGATAACTCTCAACCCCTTGTTCGATTGTTAATCTTTCCATGTTTACAATTGCCAAACATTGAAGTTGTTAAATTTGAAAGAAAACGAAAAAAATCATTAGATGCCTAAACTTACCTCGCACTTCTAAATCGGTCCAAGTTATTGGAACACCCTTTATGTATATATATATATATATATATATATATATATATATATATATATATATATATATATATATATTAAGAAAGGCAAAACTTAAGAGAGAGGAAGTATGAAAGGGGAATGGTGGGCACAACCTTTGTGACGTAATGGAAACTCTTGGCACTGTCTCAGTTGCAATATGACATATCGTATGACAATGACAACATCGCTTAGGGTGCTTGCCCATGGAACGAGTTTTAACGGGGCATGATAATGGGTGCCCGGCGGATGGAACCTTCCAGTTCTGAAATTGTGCAGACATCCATCATATTTCGATCTACAGTGTCATTTGTGTGCTGAGGTATATCATGGAAGGCATTACCGCCAAGCGTGGACAGCGCAATGGCCGACCACGTGTGATTAATTGATTATGACCAGAGGTGTATGGGTACAATTGCCATAGTAACAGACAAGAATTTTGCTTACAATCGCATCCACATTCCATGCAGGAGGTACCGGATGCATATTCACCATGTCAGTTACAGCGCTTTTTACGTTTTATGCCATGTGGGAGCAGAAGACCCTTCCAGATATCCCTTGTTAACACCAGGAGACATGACACAGTGCCACATCTGTGTTCGTGATGTAGCTAAATAACCCCTGAAGCACTGGTAATGGAAATATATGGTGTTTTCCAATGAGTCACAATTCCAGCTGGTTCTGGCTGATGGTAGGGTTCAGATTCAGTCCATACCCCATGTTCTCAAGGAGCCCATTTGTCAACAAGGCACCGTATATGCTGAGGAGTGTTGTTTAATACTGGTGTGAGATGTATTCATGCGAGACGGTTTGGGTCTGTTTTTCCACGTCTTTGATCAGTGACTACTACATTGCACTAGTCAGTGATCATTTACTATGCATACATTCATGAACATCATGTACCCTTAAAATTATCGGATATTCCAGCATACTTGGTTAGAGGCGCATTCTGGAAAGTTCTGACGAAAGGTGTGACAATCACGTTCAACAGACGTAAATATTCTCAAGCATTTATAACACGTAGTGCCCAGGTCGATTTGCAGTCCAAAACCGGCAACTAAAATACCATGTAACTATGGACACCTATCAATACAACACGAGTTAAAATATCTCCACAGTTCTTCTGTTCATTTATTGAATCAATGCTTCGTTAACTTGCTTCGCTTTAGCAGGCTAGGGGGGTTCCTACACAATGCCAGGTAACTATCCTTTAATTTTTGTCACTTCAGTTTATATAAAAGATAGAAAAATGGTCCAAAAATAAACCCTTATTAATCATCAGATCAGTTCTTTAAGTTCTATTGAGGTCCATATTTATATATTGTCAAAGCTTCATTTATGGTGTTATACAAATAGTACGAATTTTGCTCTTCATACTTATATGAAAGGATGTATGCACATATTTTCCTCTGTAGGGGTGGTTTATATATCTATGTGCGTTTTGTTTTCGATTTTGTCTCTCTCTTTTGTGAACAACACTGTATAGCAAACAACAGCACACAAAGCGGCATTTAAGCGAGTCTTTTGTTTTGGCGGAAAATTCCGAGATGGATAAAAGCACAAATCGGAAACGCATTTCATTGATTAATAGAAAAAGATCAGATTCCTTGCAGGCGACATTTTTGTCTGCGATTTTAATCACTTAATGTTTTCCTTCCTCGGATAAACTCGAAAGCGCACCCAGATATCGCACAGGTACCCGGAGTTCCCCGGGATATAAAACTGTCACAAACAAACACAGATTCAATTCTTTATAAAATCTCTACTTTCAATCAAATTTCAGCATTTTTATTCTCGCCTATCACACTCACACATCGAACTCACGGCGGACTCAGTGGATAGGGGTAACGAAATAGCAATTAAGTAGAATAGTTAACATACTACACATCCTGGTTTGGATTTCAGATTAAGCCGTAGATCCCATGACTACCTAAATCTACTTTGTTGTCTCTTACTCTACTGTTTGGCTCTCCTATCCTGAAACCTCCCTTCTCCTTCCTCTCACTCATACCTACCGCATCCACACTGCCTGTATCCCACTGAGGCTCTGGACAATAAGGCTACGGAGAACTATAAATGAGCACTTAACCTTCCCCTCCCCTCGCCTTGGCCTCTCTTGGGAAGACTAAGGGGGAAGGGAGAAGGTTTGGACGATTTGTTCATACACTAACTTTCCTTTGCATTTCATTTTATATGTATGTAGAGAAAAACCCTATTGATGACTCTACGGTGTAAGAAAGTCATATTTAAAAAAGGTTAAGAATTTCTAAGGATTCATTATCAACTATTAGTTTGCGTCTTAACAACCAAGTTGCGCCACTTTTTCCAAACCTCAGTAGCTTATGCTACTACCCGGGTCAAGTTACTCACAATGATGACCTTTGCTGGCCTTCAAGGTCACTATAAGTGGCCTTCTATAGCGGTCATATATATATATATATATATATATATATAGATATATATATACATACAAACAGAATTTCTTAAATAAGTATATATTAGATATATTTATGTCTAGTGTCTTGATATATCTGTATATAGGTAGACTCATGAATGTCTATTTAGAATGTATATGCGACTTTGTTTCAGCCTTTTTTATATGATGTATTTCATGCACGTCTGTCAGTATGATGGTGGCCGTGAATGTTTGGATTTTTATACTTGAAAGAATCATAACCCTTCTACTTCTGTCAAAAAATGGCACTACCAAGAAAATGCAATTAGGGAGCGTTCAGATGTTTGGAAGATTTTGCTTCAGGTTTAGTAATTATTTGAGAACCATTAAAGTTTAGCTGAATAGACTTATCACTATTATTTGCGCTTTTTCCTGAGTATTTATCAATTGTTTGAAATAATTCACCTGATGCGTCATTTCTCTACATTCATATATTTCTCATCGGTCTTTGTCCACTTTCATCTCATGTTCCTCATGATCACTCATCCCGCACACGTGGATAATAGTGCCTCTGGTATTTTGTATTCTGAAACCAAGAAAAAAAAGCCAATAATAGGAGAAATGGCCAGATAAACAAGTGAGGTTGAAACGGGAAAGATTGTATAATCCTTGTTTGGTGTCAAAAGAAAATATTGCTGAAAGTTTTAACAAAAATGTATCTTTAATAGATGGCAGGGCTAAATTTAGCAATGGCATAATCCTTTTTTATCTATACATTGAAATAGGTGTCTTCGTGTGATATCACAATGGGCAAAATTTAATTGGCGATAATGCCTAATGCTTGCCTCTTAGTTATATCACTATTAAAATATAAGTAAAAATATATTGCCACATCGACTAATTCAAACATACATGCATAAAAACAATGAAAGTTTCATTACTGAGTTCGCAATATAATTCTTCATTTCACCCCCATTTAATTAACCAGCTCCAAAATTATTCAAGAAATTGGTATTTTATATCAAATTGACTTAAAAAAGCTGTTTTTTTATTGTTGTTTACCAATGGAAGGATTTATTGTATTCATTTATTTCCACTAGGTGTAAAATACTTATGTATGCAGTAGTAGAAACATAAAAGGACAGCCGTTTCTTTCACCCTATGAAGGTAGTACTGCCATACTAAATATTTGTAGAATAAATTTAACATTGCATTTTCTTTATTGGGTGAATAAAGTGCTTTTTATGATAGTTTACACAAATATTTCAGTAGTAAATTTGATTCTAAAGTGTAAAAAAACTCTTAATAAGAAATTCTGGAGTGATCTAAAATTTTCAAAATATTAAAATTTAGCATTGCACAAGGAAAATTGTATTCTAGCATACATGGCTAGGAATTTTTCCTTTTAATCAAAATTTATTTTACTAACCTTTATATGTATAGCGCTTATATGCTTCATTTTGGAGTATACGGTGCAATTCTGGTCTCCACATTACGAGAGAACATTGCAGGATTGGAACCCGTCCAGCGTTGAGCCACGAAATTAATCGCTGAACTTAGAAATAAACCATACGAAGAACGATTAAGGGGAATCAATATACTTTCACAAAAAGATTGGCATCTGTGCGGCCAAATTTTTGGTCCTTAAAATATTATATTGGTTTGCTAATATAAATTATGCCTCAATATTTGAGCTAGATAAACAATCCGCAATTAGAAATAACGTTTTTAAGCTATTAAAAAAACAGATTTAACACTGTAATAAATGCAACTTTATTTTCTTGCAACTATTACGACCTGTATTTTTTACTTAACTCATTGGGTAGAAAAGGAAACTGGATTTGAATGCTCTAACTTAGGTGACGTCACAGATCTAAGAAGCCTCTATTCAACTGGTCTTGTTCTGGGGCCGGGGGGCACGTCAGATGTAACAGTCTATAGTTTGACACTCACTTGCAGGGAGCTATTTTATTAAACCCTCTAAGCATCACTGCCTCACATCTTCCTTTAAACTGAATGTAGTTCCAGAAGGAATAAGCGATTTGAAACGTTATCTTTATGCCTTTAGTCGTGATGATATGAGTTAAGATTTGTTAGGCCGAACTTTATAGAAGTTTCCCTTTGTGGAAGGGGTGGTCGGACCAACTAGATATACAGCGTTAGTAGGATTCCCCTTGTCCTATACAAATAGAATTTTTTTTCATATACCACGGAACAACAGTAATGCGATTAATAGAGAAATAGACAAAGACCAATATAATTTGAAAAAGAAAATACAGACGAAAAGCAAGCCAAAGCAACAAGAAGCCATCCTTCTTTCAATTAATTTTATTTCTAAATATCATACTCTTATTTACAATTAAATCAAATAAAAAAGTTGTAAAGCTGAAGGAAAAACGTCTTTCTCTCAATAAATTATTGTTTAAAATTCTCTAGTTCAGTAGAAACCTTAGAAACCACGATGCAAATCTGAACTCTCCCAAAGAAAAAAATTATGAAATTGGAAGGAATTAGAAGAGAGGCATAGAGATATCGTGGAACTTTTCGAGGAGGGAGGACTGGGCGTTACTTTGTTTCTTTAGAGGCATTTGGAAATACGAGAAAATAACTTTGGCTTTAAAGTTGAGGTCATGATGCTGCCCAGATGGGTGGCGCTTTCTTAATTTCATAAGTTTGGTTTCTTTGTAACGTATAAATGAGATTGACGCGTCAAAGGTGAGTACTTAGTCTCACATTGAGTTAAAATTCAAAATACAATGTTTCTTTTTCAGATGGAAAGTACCACGCTGTTCCGGACGGAAGGCTCCTTGTCCATCGTGTTCAAGACTCGGATTCTCATCAGATATTTCGTTGCCGCGTCATCCACACACTCACCAGCGCCACGGCCACTTCTAATGGTGCTAGAATCATTGTCAGTGGTAAGTTTAGGTCACATATTTACTCGTTGACAAAATATGTCGCTTAAAAACTAATTTCGGAGGAATAGAAATAGCGGCATCGTACGAGGGAATAAGCTCTTGAACCGTTTCTTAAAGGTTTCTAGAATAGATCAGGAATTATTAAAAATGAGAGCATTTCGACTCAGTGGGGAAAGAATGAAGAGGTGAGATGAATAGATGTAAAAGAGAATAGCCATAAGGGGAGATAGAGAGAAGGTCAAACAACCAAATTTAGTTGATAAAGGATGCATGAAAGTTCCCGCAACAACAAAATTTAACACTCTACCCCCCATAAAATAAACTAAAAGATCGAATTACTTGGATAATATCCTCTGCATAGTTCTTTCACACTTTTATTGCACATCATCTCGCAATTTTAAAGCATATTACACTACCAAACTCAATTCTATCAACCTAGCGATTAGAATTCATCTCTCTCACGCACAAACACAATATGCATATAGAAGAAGCAAACAGAGGAACAGGTGTAGTTACTACTTATGTAAAATTGTAAATGTGGCATAATAGAGCCCCCCCCCCCAATTTTTTTTTTTTAAATTGACCAATCAGCCATTATTACACGCCTGGAACTTTCAATAGATGGAAAATTTTGTGTTTCTTTATGATATTCACTCGTTTGTTATGTTTTATGAACATATTATTCGTATCTTGTACATTTATGTTTTATGAGCGTATTCGTCGTATCTTGGAGATTTGTTATGGTTTGTAAACGTATTATTCATATTTTGGATATTTGTTATGTTTTATGAGCGTATTCTTCGTATTTTGGAAATTCTTTATGTTTATAAACGTATTATTAGTATATTGGACTTTTGTTATGGTTTATAAACGTATTATTGGTATTTTGGACATTTGTTATGTTTGATGAGCGTAAAGGAATTTGGAATGTTTTATGAACGCATTATTTGTATATTGGACATAGTTTTTTTTATAAATCTATTGTTTATATCTTGCACATTTGTTGTTTTATGAGAGTATTGTTCTCATTTCTGATATTTGTCATGTTTTATGAGCTTACTTTCGTATATTGATATTTTTTATGTTTTTTTAACCTATTATTCGTATCATAGACATTTATTGCTTTATGAGCGTATTGTTCGTATTTAAAACAATTGTTATTATTTGACTATCTTGTTCATATCTCTTATATTTGTTATGTTTTATGAACGTATTGATCGTACCTTAGACATTTACTATGTTTTATGGACGTACTGTACGTATCTTAGATATTTTTTTATGTTTTAAGAACTTATTTTTCTTATCTGGGCTATTTGTTACTTTTTCACAAATTATTGTTCTTATCATGGACATTTGTTTTGTATGTTTAGCGTATTGCTCGTATCTTGGATATTCGTTAGGTTTTATCAGCCTATTGTTCGTATTATGGACATCTGTTATGTTTTGAGTATATTTTTCTTATCTCAGGTATTTGTAATTTTTTATCGTATTTTTCGTATTATGGACATTTGTCTGGTTTATTAAACTGCTTGTTCTTATCTTAAACATTTATTATGTTTTATTAGCATATTAGAAACCACTTTCCTTGCTTTGTTCCTATTTTCCATCCTAAAGTGATTTTTATGCTCCACGGAAAATAATTATGTCCTCTTGAATAGCTCTAATATAAACCTTAAAAAATCCATAGATTTAAATTACTCGTCTTAGTATTCTCAATGAGTGGATGGATTATTCAGACTGATATAATAAAAAAGCAGTTCAGACGTTTGTTTACTTAAGGCTGAATGGATTTCGCGTATGAATTCCTGAAATTGAATTTTAAGTCTTCTGTTGCTAAGGCTAATATTCCCTACGAGCTTTTGTGAGAGGAGCGGTGATCTTAGCACCACTTAGATATCTCCAAATTAATTCTCTGCCTCAGGGATTTTGCATTACTGTGCAAAAAAATAAAGTAAGCCACGCAGCAAAGATATAAATATATGTGTGTAAATGTAATCACATATATATTTTGAGAGGAATTTTGGCTATTTCAATATCGTTCCCATGGAAACTAGCGATCAGACAAACGATGTTTTTTTCTTGAATATTCCTCTGTCTCTTTCGCTCACACAAACTCGACCTTATACAAGGCATATATCCATTTATAGCTTTGAAATTCATATATGAAAATTGGGGAATATTAAACCGTTAAGATAAGTTTCAAAATATTCTACAGAAAGACTAGAGTTTCATGATTGGCTAGATCATAAGACATTTTGAAATAGTTAAACAACTTTCTGTCCATACTTTGACTGTATAAATGGCACAAAGCTGTTCCTGGAGAAGATTATCCAAAGGATCGGGGTGAGTGCGGAAACCAATGATTCAATTAATTTCTATTTGCGACGTCTTAAGCCCAGGCAGCCCTTAACTGATATAGGGAAAAAAGAGAAAACTTATTAAAAACAGAATACCACATCATTTCTAATAATAGCAACAAAAGAGACGTGTGTAAAATAAAATCCTTTAAAATTAAACCGCACTCTAAAATTGGCTACAAAGAATTTATATGTAAAATACATATACGAGTACATGCAGACATAATACCTGGATTAGATCTAGTGTCCTCTTGCATCGAGAGCGAGGGCGCTACCACAGACCCGGAAGGGAATGAGAGAAACACAGGCTCAAATGTCACGTGTGTTATGTTCCGATGGAAGCCATAGCAAATTATTTATGCACATGTAAGATAGTTATAGCGATTAATAATTTGTAATGGCTTCCCATCAATCACTCCCCTCACCCGTGGTAACACTTGCGAATCTCAGGCAAGTGGGCGCTGGATCTTATGTCACTAGATAATGTCGATTTCTTATCTTGTGGAAGTCGTACTACGATGTGCGTTTATGTTTTTACATGGCATTAGAAATAGATTAAAATAAATTAAATATATACATAAGTTTTAATCTCATCGCTCAGATCATCGACACCATTATAAAAAATGTGTACCACCACCCTCCAATGTCTCCTCTCCTTCAAATCTCAACCCAAATATCTTAAGGAACATGTTACGTTCATGCACATCAGAGGCTCCGTTCAGGACACTGGACGGTAATCTCTACACTAGAGTGGTCCTTATTTTTAAAAAATCCATTTTCACTGGTCTGACCATGCGAAAGTGTTTCATTTGGTTAAAAACACCATTTTCAGAATTTTATTGAGATATTAGAACATTTAAAGGTGGCTCAATGGATCTCAGATGAGGTATACGATATACATACAAATTCAACGCGGGCGCCCGTGTAGTGTGCATACAGGCACCTGCGGTCAGTTTGTGCTGGCCTAAATTCTTGTGGTACAACCTGAACCCCTCAGCAGTGTTGTCAGGTCTGTAGATATATCTGTATAGTTGTTTGAGAAGTGGATAGGTATCAAGTATAACGCAAGAAGGCAAACTACAACTCAAAAGGTAAAAAGGCAGCTTTCAAACGCATGTTTCAATATTTATTTGATATTGCCCACGCCATTGCGCTGGGGATGATTTTAATCGAGAAAGACCGGCAATTTCTGATTGTTCAGAGGAAACCTGTACGTCGTGGAGCGAAGTATCTGTAGATGTAAGCTTGGAGTATAAAGAAACAGAAAAAGAGAAATAAGAAGAGCAAATTAGGAAGCAGCGGGAAAGAGCTACAAAGGATGTCCACTTTCTGGAGTATCTAGCAGTAATAAAAAGCAGCACAAGTTACAGTACTACTGAAGAGGATAAAAACATGTTGCATGCCCAAGTATGAAACGAAGGCGCCAACAAGTGCTGTCACCAGACCTTGTGGCAAACTTTGGACCGAAATAAGGTGTCAGGCAGAGCTGCTGTGATGGTAGTTGGTGAAACTGTCCCCATTTTTGGAAAAGAAATCCAGCGACTAGCCTTGTTCTGAAAGACGAATTTAGAGAAAAAAAGATTCAGGGGATGTGCTTTGACACAACCAGCTCTAATACTGGTCAGCACAAAGGCACATGGATTCTTTTGCAACAGCTTCTTGGTCGTGAACTTCTGCAGATTGGTTGTCGCAATTATGTCTTGGAGCTGAATGCTGGAGCAGCCCTTTTTGAAACCATGGTGACTTCATGTGCTCCTGATGTTCTCTTTTTCAAGCAATTCATAACAAGATGGTATTGATAATACCAGATATATAGACTCAAAAACTGATGATTACCCAGCCAACGCTGTGGCTGACTTCAAAGATTAGATGGTGCAGATCTTTCAGACGTCCGTTAAATCCAGAGATCGATATAGATAGTTCATGGAGCTAGCTATTATCTTCCTTGAAGCTGTCCATCCTCGGGTCAAGGCATCCACTTTGCAGCTCCAGGAGCTATGCACTAAGCCCGATGGATGGCAAAAGTGATCTACACCTTCAAAGTCCTGATGTTTCGCTTGCAGTTTAAGCTAACAGTACGCGAGCATCAAGGATTACGATAACTCTACATCTTTTTTTACGTATCTACGTTGAAGCGTAGGTAACAGCTAGCATTTCTTTAAATCCTATGAGGAATGACCTGAAGTTTCTGAAGCAATGTCAGATGTACAGTGGCGGCAACAAAAAAAGTTACATTGAATATTGGCAATAGAAATCGATACATAGAATCGCTTTCACGATTTTACTTGCCAACAAGCCAATGAAAAGGGGCGGGGCTTATGCCACGAGTGGATGACTCTCCTGAGCTAAGACAACAGAACTGCGCTTTATTGGAACTCACTGTCTCGTTTGAGCTCGTACAGTGAGGTTTTGGTGTACAACGCTCCAGCGTGCTGATTTCCTGCATTCGTGCCTACATTTGACGTGCTATAACTTCTGTGCAAGTGGATACAATGGGGCGGAAAAAGCTTTCTATGACAGAGAAAAGCCGTGCCTTGACCCTATTAGAGCAGGGAAAGTCTTTTATTGATGTAGCAGCAGATTTAGGAACCTCAAGAAATACGATTTATCGCCTAAAACGGGCAGCTGAGTTATTGCCACCAGGTACCATACCAAAGAGGAAGGAGGGCACTGGTGCAGCTAGGAAGACATCTCCAAGGACTGATAATATCCTAAGGCGTGAAGTGATGTCAGACCCTTCTGTAACCTCCGCTTCAATCAAGAAAAAACACCCAGACCTTCTCCAGAACGTCGCCCTCAGGACCATCCGTCATCGCTTACAGAAGGACTTAGGCCTACCGGCTCGCCGCGCTGCCAAGAAGCCACTTCTTACCAAGGCTATGAAGATGAAAAGGCTCAATTTTTGCAAGACCTATAAACATTGGACAGCTGCCCATTGGAAGAAGGTGATGTTCAGTGATGAGAGCACCTTTAGGCTGGTCAGAGGAGAGTCAAAGATCGTGCGTCGTCCCAGCAATGTGTCTCGGTATGACCCAAAATATACCGTGAAAACTGTGAAGCACCCTGATAGTGTGATGGTGTGGGGTGCCTTTAGTGGAAACAAGGGCAGAGGAGGTCTGTACTTCCTTCCCAAGAATGTAACCATGAGGGGGACTAACTATCTCGAAGTTTTGAAGCAGCACATGCTGCCATTTTGGGAAATTCATCGGTGTGAATTTTTCATGCATGATGGTGCCCCTGCTCACAGGTCCCAGTTAGTAAAAAGGTTCTTCAATGATAATAATATTAGTGTTTTGGAGTGGCCTGGTAATTCCCCGGACCTAAATCCTATTGAGAATGCTTGGAATCTGATGAAATCCAAAGTTCAAGAGACAGCATCCGGCAGCATCAAGGACCTGATAGAATCACTGAAGAAGATCTGGGTTACGATCGACCCCACCTACTTCGCAAACCTCGCTGAATCAATGCCCAATCGACTCAGAATGGTCATCAAGTGCAAGGGCAACATGACCAAGTATTAACTTTCATGAAATATTCCTAATAAAATATGTAAGTTACATTTTTCTGTTTCATTTTCCCCGAATTGTCACATGTCACTTTTTTTGTTGCCGCCACTGTATTACACAATTAACACCGATATACCCAAAACCACAGTGAAAAAGATGGCAGGCCAACTGAAGTACCTTTCTGAGAAGTGGATCGCTTTAGCATTGCTTGATGGTGATTTTGGCAATAGCACCAAGGACAAGATAGTTATAGCTATGAAAGAGAAAGAAGGGAGGAAAAGCCGCTGAAGCGTGAAAGTATCGACGTGAAAAGAATTCAAGAAAAGACTTTACGACAAATAAATCCAGACTTATTTTCAAGAACTTGCGTCTTCGAGATGATTTCCTGGAATATCCAGCAGCTCACTGGAAGCATCAGCCTGGCTTAAGTGCTGAAAAAAGTTTCAACAGCACATTAGCTGTGACCAACGATCACGCTGAACGTACCGTTCGTTGCCTCCTTGGTCGAGGATTTATCTGGCCGTCGCACAAAGAATGAGGAACAATTACAGTTTGTTCTGAGTATTGTTTAAGGTCCCTGAAACTCGTAATTTGACCTGAGTGGGTAACAATGAATGATATTGGTCATCACGATTCTCCTGCCAAATGAGGGTAATACTTCAGTTTAGCGGCGCATGCTTAAGAGGCGCTTTGAGAGCCGCTCTGCACGTTTATCAATATTATCTAATTCCCAGGTTCATTTTCGCGTTCATATACAAAATACATAACAATCTTTCTAGTCACATTCACTCCACTAGACATTAGTATTTAGCCAGTGATATTAGCCACAAGCTTCATATTTTTCAGCACAGCCTAAGTCTTTATCTAGGCCTGTGAGTTCTACATAGATTATTCGATTATAGAGAGTAGTATGACAGGAGGTTTGAATAATCAATGTTCATTCTCTTATAGCCGCCCAATCCTCATGTAAGGCACAATTCATCATACAACTTCTCAAGACTTTCTGCTGACGCTAGACGCCCAATCAATTGTATGTTGTCTGCCAACTTGGTTATTCGGTTAAATAATCTATCATCAATATCGTTAGTAAAGTCGATGAATAAGAGAGGGCCAAATGCGTAACTCTAGGGTATTCCGCTCATCACAAACGACCAGGAAGCAGAAAGAGTCCTGAGAGTTTATCACTTCCTTCAAACGCCTCGCAACGAACTATTTGACACTCAACCCTCTAATATTTCAACTTTAGCATTCGAAACTTAGTAAAAAGCATCCGGTTAGTTACTTTGTCAAACAGCTTCAGGAAGTACAGATAAAGTATACCCACCGCTAGACATCAGCTATTCGCTATTCTAAGAAAACCTTTCCATTATCCAGTGACACATTGAAACTTTGAGATAGGTGGGGTACCACAACTTTCTAGACCTCACATAGGGGGACAATACGAGTAAATATACGGATCAGGACAAAGGTACGGTTATAATTGTCCAAGCCGTATTACTATTTCACCCTTGTTCGTGCTAATTCTCTCTGGTTTCTTTACTTTATCAGCCATGCTCACGTTCACTCTTGGTAACTCACTGTTACTTTCTGTCATAAAAAACTAAGAAAAGTAAAGATTAATGACGTCGAAAATGTTAAGTCCCAAATCTTGTACCACGGCAAAACCGTTCTCGTGCAGACTTCCACGCTGGCGAGGCGACTTATAGCTCTTCGCTTTGGTGATAAACGCCTTGGGGTCTTCCTCTTCAGAGAAACACCATACGAACCTCCTTGTCTCCCTTGGTTATTCATCAATCTGAACTTTTGGGCGCAATATCTTAGGGGCGGTATCCTATCTCTGTTAACTCCCAAAGAGAAAGAGGAAGAGAAAGAAAGAAAGAGAGAGAGAGAGAAAGATAGAGAAACAAAGAGAAAGAGAAATAGAAAAGGGAAAAAGAGGGAAAGAGAGAGAGAAAAGGGAAAAAGAGGGAAAGAGAGAGAAAGAGAACGAGAAAAGAGAGAAAGAGAAATAGAGAAAAAGAAAAGGAGAGCATGAGATAAAGAGAGAAAGGAAAAGAAAATGGGAAGGGAAATAGAAAGAGAAAAAGGGAAAGGGAGAGAGAAAGTGGGAAAAGGGGAGATAAAGATAGAAAGGGAATGAGAAAGGGGAAATTGAGAGAGAAAGAGATATTAGCGAGACGTCAGATAAAGAGACAGACATACAGACATACAGAGAAAGGAATTAAGAAATTATGAAATAATTATCAACTAAGATCCAATCTGTGACCTCAAATGCCTATCATTGTGAGGGGAAGATCTTTTCCTCTCAACCATTCATTCCACCAAATCTCGTCTATGGCTTCACTTCCTTCTTTCACCATCATTTTCTCCCAGTCACTTACCTTCATTGTTACCATTTCCATCTTCTCTATCTCGTAAACAAACCCCATCATCGTCGTAGACATCAGTGTAGCTTCCTTCCCTCCCATTGGAGATGGAATGCATCTTCACATTTGGTGTTTGAGACTGATGGAAGGAGAGGTGTCAGTGAAAGGGTAAATCGATGAGTCTGGGAGAGGTCCTTAAACCCTTTTGGGGGCGAAACTCGTCATCCTTCCGATTCAATGTTTTAATTTGATGACGGTGTTCGCTCTCGCACCTGAATACTACTCCATACCTTCCTTTATTAGGTTATCAAACCCGAAGATTCCTCTCCCTAAGGATTTAACTCATCACGACCCAGTTGTGTCGAGTTCCCATCTTAAACCTGTGCTTTAAGTTCTCCGTATCTTATTCCTTACCCGTATCTTCCGATGTTCTTCTGAGATGTCCTCATTAATTGAGATGTTTTAAATATTTTATTTTAAATATTTTATCTTCTAAGGGTAAGAGCACGATGCTTCTGAAGATTTCGCTTCTTTTCTAATTTTATAATTCCACCTCATTTTCCCTGTTAACTCAAGTTATTTTGTTATCTGTAATTAATTTAATGTTAAATTACCTAATTTTGAGATCTTTACCAAAGATGAGCAGTTTAATGTGATATTTGCCTTATTATTAATGCAGTTCTTAATTATCTGGATTGGGAAAAACAAACCCAGGCTCGCGTTTCATTAATAGATTTAAAAATGGAGAGTGAGGTTGAAAGTGGCTCGGTGGCGGAAAGTAAGATACATAAATAAAGAGCAAACATTGATGAAAAGGTGAATCGTAAATTTAATATTAAATCTTTGAGTGGTTTACGGCAAAAATCGAGTTTTAATGAGGCAGATTTTTGTGTCATGCCGTACAGCAAGATTACCAAAGGAGGAAGAGTCGTTTTAAGGTCATTTTTTTTCTATAACTTGGATTTGATCTAAGTGAAACCAAGATCCAGCTTCGATGTGTCAAATAAGGAACCCATTTCTCCTTATGCTCCTTTGGCATGAGAGATCTTCCGCACAATTACACCTCTCTCGACATTTTTCTTATTCGTTAATAAGTAAGACTTTAGAAACACGACAAAAAAGCCTTTGTTTACTGAGTCTCTTTCCAGTTCAAAGAAATACTCCTTATCCATAGTGAATGATATGAAAGTTTAAAAGTAGTAAACTTTGAGTTGGACGTATCTTTTTCAATTTTAAATAAAAGGCAAAGCCAAATCTTTCTTCTAAGTAAATTTTAATTAAGTTTGAAGAAATAAAAATGTATGGGAAATACAAAGCCTTAGAAAGAATAGAAATGCTTGGAACAAAAGGAGGGCACGCCTCTTTCCCTAGTGCGTCACCCCGTGGCAAGGAAGGGGGGATTTCCTTGGCAGGAAGAAAGTGAGATGTAGTGGAAAAAGTGGATGGAAGTAGGCTCGGTTAATATTCTTAGAGAGATTATTTTGTGTGATATTTAAGAAAAGGACCATAATTTCTTTCACACACAAAATTGAGCTTTTTAAACGCGTCTACGTGATTCTATAAGTTACTATGTCGGTCCGTAGGTCGTCGGTCGGCTGGTAACCATTTTATTTTTCAATGTGTTTTTTGGCGATAACATCGTAACTATTAGGTCGATTCTAACGATATTTGAAACCCTTATGTTGTTTGACTTTCTTTTTCAAATGATATAATTTCCAAAGACATCCCAAGGTTCCCCTAGCAATTATTAATAGAAGACTAACTATGGGTCAGATTACCCCACTTGTTGAAAGTTTGAAGGTCGTAAGGTCAAATAGTCATAAGGTCATATGGTCATAAGGTCATAAGTCAGAATAATTGAGAGACGCGACTTAAGTCTGTTGACCTTATTTATTTAGTTTGAGATGTTATAAATGAATATGTCTTTCATTTCCGTAGCAAATAAAGCGTTAATGAGATAAATCTAACCTAACCTAACCTTCCTTTTCCGTAACTATTCTTACGGGATTTCGTGTTGCGTGTTTTGATCCGGACAATGGAACTGACGGGGAAGATAAAGAATAATTAATCTCTTCTTTCGTTATATTTAAGTTCTTTCATCACATTTTTTTACATTTAGATCAGTAAGGTTAGGTTAGGCTTGATTTCCGACGCAAATGAAGCTCAGATTCAACTAATAGTTACAGAAAGGACCAAAATGGCTTTGACACTAATGAATGATCTTACAAAAAGCAATACTATTCCTGCCCTATCCAAGTCAGTGGGAGGAACTACGGGCACTGCAAGGCACCACGAGCACTGCAAGACACCACGAGAACAACTCCATTAAGAGAAACGTAAAATATTAAAAGAAACGAAATCGAGAGTAACACAAATTTACGAGGGAGCTGAGTGAGGAATATCCGGAAGAGCGAAACGAAATAAATGAAAATTATATGAAAAAGAAATAAGGCGATAAATGGCGGCTTTTTATTTTATAACTACATAAATATTGACTTGCGAGGCATAACAAGTACTAGGATATTTTCATTACTTTGGGGGGGGGGCAAAACGAGGGAATTAGAAGAACATAATGGAATATATTTATATATATATATATATATAACAAATACCTACAGAACGATATCCAATACCTACAGAAAGTAATACAAAAAAGTGCATGCAGTATTTGTTTTAATTAACTAAATTTTATCATTTCGACCGATGATGCATTTCAAATTGAAATAGAGGGATCCTTTGTTGTATATTGAGTCAGATGAGTCTCATTGCTTGAATAAATGAGCAAATAATCATTCAGTTTCTCATTGTATATTTATCTCGGTAGCAGCTAAGAGCATCTTGCACCCCGCGATTTGCTTTGATAAACCTCTGTGCATTTGGATATTGTCTTTCGAGTTTGACCACACCTGCCTCAATGAGATTTAAAGCTTCTTTAAGTTCTAGGCACACACAAACTCTCTTCTCCTCACCAGATTCGATGTCGTTATCGGTGCAATTGGAATCCGAATCTGTGTCTGGTTCTTCTATTTGTTCTATTGGAAGTTCCTCTTGTTGATCCTCAATAAATTGACTCAAGTTCTCAGGAGTTAATTCTATTTTTCCACAGTCAATTGAAACCTTACTGCTAGCTTAGAAATGGTCCTCCTCTAAAGTTACAGTCTCTGATAAAAAATGAGGGCACAAATTCCTCCAAATGCCTTTCATATTAGAAGATTTCACCACTGCCCAAGAATCTGCAATATTTTTTATAAATGTCATATTTTTTTCAAAAAGTTTGCTAGCTTTTTATTTCCACCTTGTCTGACTTGGACTGCTTGTGTAAGTGTGCAGCATAAATAGTACGCTTTAAAGGATGCAATTGCTCCCTGATCCATCCTAGGCTGCCACAATGCCGTTGCATTGGGCGGTAAAAATACAAGTTTTACGTCGAGGTGAATGTGATAGAACGAGTTCATAGCTGCATTCATTTCAACTTCTATCACATTTTATTGAAAACCATGAGGCTACCCACGTGCATCTTCGATTCGAGGCTTGGAGTCTTATCAACAGCTACCGGACGCCAATGTTTAAACAAGGAGGTTATCGTCCCCCCCCGTTCGCCCCCATACGCCGACCTCGCCAGATCGAGTTAGGCTTATGGACAGATAAGGCATTTTTCTCCGGCCCAGCTGTGCGTTCCCTCGAAGCTTCCACCCCATTCTCCCCCACGCCAAGGAGATGTCCTGGCTATTTATATGGAAACTTTACCACTAAGATCAGATTGGAGATCCAGATTTTCTTCGCGAAACATCACCACGACCCTCTCTCCCTTTGTGCGCCAAGGGACCTCAACCTCGAGATTCACCATCACTTGTCCAGAAGGAGGACAATATTCCTTGAGTGCCAAAGGTTCGAGCCTTTAGTGACGCCAAGTCCCCAAGGCATCCCCCCCCCCTGTTGTTCAAGGAGAACAGCATTAGAACAGCCATTGTTCGTTTTGAGCCCTTCGCCAAGAAACGGTTCTCATCCCCCCCCCCCCTGTTGTTCAAGGAGAACAACATTAGAACAGCCATTGTTCGTTTTGAGCCCTTCGCCAAGAAACGGTTCTCACCCCCCCCCCCTGTTGTTCAAAGGAGAACAGCATTAGAACAGCCATTGTTCTTGAGCCCGTAGACAAGAGATGGTTCTCATCCCCCCCCTTTGTTCAGAAGAGAACAACCTAGAACAGCCATTGTTCGTCAAGCCGTTCGTCGAGTAACGGTTCTCCTTTCCAAGACGCCACGTCAGGATCCTTTTATCCCCCCCCCCTTCGGCTGGAACTCGCCAGCGGACCGAATATTCCTTCAAGTACCTTCCACTGCACCCTAATGAAGTTACGTAAGCCAAGCGTCACCTTTTGAGTATTGATCCCTTATTTGTCAATTCTATCCTGTGCTTTAAATGGTTTATCGAACCATCCCATCTCTTTAACTCCATATTTGTTTTACCTTTTTTGATCCCTTAAATCCTTGGATTAGCCCGAGTCTCCACGACCCTTTCCATTCTGTTTGTCAATATTTTCCGTTTTTGTGTTTTGTTTATAGTTATTATTAATAAAACTCTATTTTATTAATGATAGCGATATTATTATCCTTGAGCTCAGTTCCACTTCTTAAGCATTTTGAAGATACATAATATCGGCCGCCAGACAGTAAAAACGCACTCTAGAGATAATTAAGGAAGTTCCCTCAACGAATAGTGATATATGGTATATCGTCGGGAGTCATTCTACGACAGTGAATGTTATCTGAAGCTACTGAGTGCCCCAGAAAATTATCTATTAAGAGCATCACCTTTAATAGAATTTTCTTCTCTGCCCAAAATTCTTTGGCTTCCGGTACAAAATGATTCAGGACCCAATCGTTAAATAACGATTTGGTGACCCGAGCTTTCTTGTTAGATTTACATACTACTGGCAGTAATGATTTGATGATTTCTCTCAAGGCTCTGAGATTTTCTGAACGAGAAACAAGCATACACTTTAGTTGACAGTCTTCGAAAGCATTTACACTCAACAACAGCGTTAATCTTTTCCTCTATAGCCTTGTGTCCTGGAGAGGTTTTTTCACTACTGCTTATATATGATCTGCATGACACTGTTTTCAAGAACAGCCCGGTTTTATTTCTCATTAAAGATTTGTTCTGGTATTAATTCTTTGGTGTTGATTAATGTGATAGAACGGTCTAAAGCCGCTTAAATTCATGCGCTATCACATGTTTGGAAACACATGCTACCCACATGCATCTGCGAGAGGAAGCAGAGCCCGTTACCGCCCACATTAGCCAATATTTAATCAAGGAGATTCATTTCCCCGTTTCGCCTTCATACGTCGATCTGTCCAGATTGAGTTAGGCTTATGAGCAGATAAGGTATTTTCCCAGGCGCGACCGGGGCATTCCCCCGAAGTCCCCCATTTAATTATCCCCTACGCCATGGAGTTGGCTCCGGATACTTATACATAGCTTTCCCCGATTGAAGCAGATCAGATCCCAATTATCTTTGCGAGGCATCACGCCGATCCGGTCTCCCTTATGCACATAGGAACTCTCTACCTCGAGAACTACCTTATTGTCCAGAAGAGGACAATATCCCTTGAGTGCCAAGGTTCGTGCCTTCGAGACGCCAAGTCAACAAGGCCCCGCCTGTTGTTCAGAAAAAGAACAACGTTAGAACAGCCATTGTTCTTTGAGCCCGTTGACAAGAAACGGTTCTGACCCCCCCACCCCCCCTGTTGTTCAGAAAGATAACAACGTTAGAACAGCCATTGTTCTTCAAGCCCGTTCGTTAAGAAACGGTTCTCGTTCCCAAGACATCACGTCAGGATAATTTAATTCCCCCCTTTTCAACGTTCTTCAAGAGAACGCTTGGTTTCAACAATAACCTCCATTGTTCATCTAGAACATCCCCGATTTGCTGTCACAAAGATCGCTTGTACTTCCGAGCCCCACTTCGCCCTTACTCTTCGAAGACAGTCCTTCCCCTTTGATAAGGACAACCCCCCGAAGAACCCTCTGCTGGAAATCGCCAGTGGACCGAAGATTCCTTCGCATCGTCTTCCTCTGCACAACAACTTTGTAATTACGTAAGCTGAGCATTAACTTTAATCATCTAACCTTTTGTCAACGCTACCCTGTGCTTTAAAATGGTTTAGCGAACCATTCCCGGCCTTTAATTTTTATTTGTTTCCCTTTTTAAATCTCTCCAAATCTTAATCCTCGGATTAGTCAGATATTCCCACGACCCTTTCCATTCTCCGTTTATGTAAACATAAATTGTGTGTTGTTGATAGTTTAATTAATAAAACTCTATTTCATTGATGATAGCCATATTATTATCCTTGTGCTCTGTTCCACATCTTAAGCATATTGAAGATAAATAGGCCTCTACAGCCCCCCCCCCCTCCTTTTGGAATAACCTCGGTCAACCAAATTACCACGCACTCGAAATATTAGAATAATTTCCTCAACGAATAGTTATATATGGTATATCGTCGAGAGCCTATTCTACGACAATTAATAACGATAACGTCTCTTGCGAAACCTTGCGCTGCAGCATGATCAGAACTTTCAGCTCCACCTTGAAACTTGATGTTGTGCAGATTAGCTCTGATATTTAAGCGATGAATCCAAACCCTACTGGTTACAAATTTAGCATTTCGACTAGCAGAAGAACTTCGGCGCTCATCTAACAATTCCAGAAAAAGTGATGAATCCTTTTCTCGCAGAATAGAAATGCTAATCGGAATGGACAAGCGATTTTGTTCCTTTAGCCATTCTAATATCAGACTTTCCCTTTTAACAACAATATCATTTCTCCTATAACTTAGCCATTTAGCTTTCACTTGGACAGAACCTAGTTTAGCTAAATCCATTATGGTTTGTTCATTATTTTTATATGGTTCCAACAGTCAGTTAAGCGGCTGTAACCTAATTACCTTACAACGGCTGCAATCGATCTCACTTCTTGAAGGCGTATTGTAATCTTAGTTTTTTTTATCCAATGTGATAGAGATCTCTGCTTTAATCTTAGAATGTTTCACTTCACATGAAACTTTATTACAGATGTTCAAAGGTTTTCCTACAAAAGGTAGGATACGGTCAAATTTGCAGTGAAAGCCTTTCAGTAACTTTTTTTGCTTCACATTTCCTATTATAATTTTAGGTTTGATCTACCAAAATCAAAATCTAAAATCGTTTATTGAGAAAAAGTAATTGAAAACAGGACTAATTTCCTGCTATTGCCAGTGATCTAATAAGATAAAATGCATCACAATTCAACAAGCAATTTCATAGTTATATAAACCTGCACACAAAATGCCAACCCAAAATATTATAAACATTTTTTCAATCCACAACATATGACCGCACTTGACAACCACATGACAAGAGGACAACCAAAATGCACCTCGTTCTAAACAGAACGAGGTGTGATTACCGTTATTGTGGGTTTCGGTTTTGCCTTGAAAGCAGGAAAGGCCTGTATATATATATATATATATATATATATATATATATTCAGTAAGAAGGACAAAACGAAGAAGGCGGGTCCCATCTTTAATTCCAACGTTTCGGGTTATTACAAAACCCATCTTCAGGAGCTAGAAACATATTCTAAATGAGTAATCTAAGCCCAAAAACACAAGTTCAAAGTTAAAAACCACAAATCAGAGAAAATCACAAAAACGACGTTAAAAATATAAAATGAACGTTACGTTAATGAACAAACAAAATAGTGAGGTAAAGAACAGCAAAATATTTGTAAAGAGATACTATCAATAAAGGACAAACAAAGTAAACGTAATATTACAAAATTAAACAATTGAAATGTAAAAATAGAGAATTGGATACAAACAAAAGGTAAAACTAAAATATCGACACTGAAACATTACCTTACATGGTCGGATCACAATGACGAATGAAAACAGGAAGGAATTCAAAGAATGAATACAGCTTGGTTGGTTGTTAAGTTATAAACAGAGGAAAGGATGACGTGTCCTCATTTAAATCTAAGTGGTTGTATTTAATACAGAGTGATTCTTTAATGCGGAGAGATGAAATAGATTTAGCAAATTTTAAGACAGAAAAATCATTTAAGGACATGTCTGTTTTACATATCAATAGCATGTTTCCTGTTTGAAGAAAACTCTTTCTTACTGAATATAAGTCTCAATTTTGTAGAAGAAATCTAGTTGAATACATATATATATATATATATATATATATATATATACCGTATTTTTATAAAATGAGTGTTTATAGCCCAACGTGCCTCTTCTTCACTTTTACCGATTTAAGTTTTTATAAATTAAATTTTATATTAATAATTCGATGAAATTTATAAGTGGTTTCTTCTTTCAGGGTAGAAGCGCTCTTTGGATAGAAAGTACTTAGGGAATCTACAGATCTTTGTGCGCGAACAGCACTTGTTTGTGGTGTCAACGTCTTATTGTTTAATCTTTTTCTGACTTCCAGTTGGTTTATGCTAAGAAGGTGGTCAAAATTACTTTTCAAACCGTTTGCTTTGCTAAATTTTGGGACTTTGGAGTCTGTCTCTTTTCCCGTGGAGCCTCTAAAACTGATTTCTGTTGTGACCTATTCCCTAAACCAGATTCTGTCAATTCTCCAATTATGCCGTATCACAGTCGACTGACATAGTTAGAACGAGGGTTATGAGCAGCCCAGGTCCACGATTGCACAGTGCCTGCCGACAGGGAACGATGTAGGGAGCTAAGCGCTCATATCAGTTTTACATGACAGAAAAAAAAGTAGTATTTCTCTTTGCAAAAACAACCATAGGGCTGTTTTAAAATAAGCTGGCTCGGCTCGGGTATCCTTACTTCGAACGTAAGCATACAGAAAATCACGAATATTATTCGGTAAGAAAGTTTTACGTATGCACGTCAAGTCTTAACAGCGAATAACTTTACTTCCAAAAGTCAGGTGTGCCTAGTTCAGTTTGCATAACTTAAGGTTGCCCTGATATGCCTGATAGAAGTTAACAACAGATACGTAGCGCTATGTTCCGAGAATAAGGAGGTGGACGAAATACTATCCAACCGAAGCACCGAAATAATGAAGAAGATTGGGTTGGAAGCAAAAAATCACCCTCCACAGGTGGCGGCAAATAGAAGCGTCATCCGTAGACAAATCGAAAATTTGATTGGAGAGAGGAGCACCGAGTAACGAAAGGCAGAGATTGATGAGCAGAATCCTGTGCAAAGATAAAGGAGATTATTAAATTCAAGAATCATACCCACGTCTTCAAAATCACCTTCCAGACCACCGAAATGGCCTCAAAATCAAGCAGAGATGGAATATTCGCCTTCAATATGCGGATTCCAGCAAAGAACATCGAG
Source organism: Ceratothoa steindachneri (assembly GCA_963969495.1). Classification (NCBI taxonomy): domain Eukaryota; kingdom Metazoa; phylum Arthropoda; class Malacostraca; order Isopoda; family Cymothoidae; genus Ceratothoa; species Ceratothoa steindachneri. The sequence continues at coordinate 46,838,044 of OZ018330.1, read as the reverse complement.
CAAGAAAAGTTCCACAATGTGCAAATGTGCTTTTTTTTGCTATAAACTAGAAAACCATACAAGTCAATCCTGCCCCAATAAGGTGAAATAACTCTGTTCTGAGTGCGGGCAAGAGGGTCACTGCTTCAAAGATTGTGCTGCAACCACAAAGAAATGCCTGACCTGCAACGGAGATCATAGGACTCTCGCATTTAATTGACCAAAACGGAAAGAGGAAAAAGATCGGACCCGTAGCACCCAAAGCTACCGGGGGAAGGGGGGAGGGATACAGCTAAGAACAACCAAATCCTCACTGCAAGCCACCCCACGATGAATCTAAATAGCGAGGTCAGCTCGAAAATCTTAACCTGCATCATACATGCACACATAGCAAACATGGGAGACCCTGGATGGTATGAGGAAGAGCTAAACTCGCTGCTACAAGCTAATGACCTTCCAACGATAAAAGTTCCCAAAGCACATGACTCACGAAAGATACTCAACATGAGTGCAGCCTCACCCCATCCTCCGAAAAAAGTGCTGTAGGTAGCATCTGAGGACAATTCAGGTGAAACCCAAGAATAGCCTTTAAGCGATTCGTACTCGGAATAAGAGGAGAAAGAAGAAGAGCAAATAACCAGAACAAGATCCCAAAGAGCAGGTCTATGACTCCTAGCTCGCCTAGGAAGCAAAAACCTAAAAAGAACCTGTACATGGAACCAATTCAGAAAGAAGCCACTGAAATTCCATCCTTAGCTACCAAAAAGGTCTCCAATAAGGACCCCAGGCTAAAGAAGCCGTAGATAAATTCTTAATATGCAAAGAGACTGACTAAGAATTTTAAATATTAACACCGACGGATGGATCACTAAAAGAGTGCAGTAAGGTAACATCATCAGAGACATCGATGCAGATATAATACTCATCTTGGAGAACGAGATTAGCAAGAATAGAGACATAATCAAGATATGAAACGACGAATTTAGAACAGTCCTACCTCGCCATTGAGGTAGATATGAGCCTAGGGAAGGTGGCTGTTGCCATCTTCCCTACGTTATTTATTAGGGACCTGAACGCACGATGTGCCGAGTCAGGATACACTCGTACCAATGATATAGGCCGATGCTTGAACACCCTGCTGGAAAGAAGCATCGCCTAGAGGCTGAAACCCGACTTCCCGACATTCATCATGGAAAGAAGGGCCACGAAGCCAGACATTTGCTTGGCCAACTTACTCGTACCATACAATTATCACATGAGCCCTGAAGTTATACCTTGTAGCAAACATATAGTGAGTAACCTCAATATCAACGTTAACCCTATAATGCTACCAGCACATACAAAGAAGAATTACAGCAAGGGAAACTGGGATAATTACGAGCGATTGTTAAGAAATAACATCCCGGTGAACCTCGACGAAGCAACGCTCGAAGAAATAGAGGAGGAGTTGGAGCGGCTGGAGACTCAAATGATCTAGGCTGACAGGGTGTTACTTCCCGAAAACCGCATACATAACAATTTCTGGATATAGATGGACCGACCGTATGAAAGGTTTACTCCGTGAGCTGGATTAATTGTTTTAGGGGAGCATCACCACGGGAACATCACGTGAAAAAATGTTACCATACTAGAGAAGCAAAGGAAGAATTAAAAACCTAATATTTGAACAACAACAGCAAAGCCTCAAGATCGAAGAAATTCTGGGCAAGATTACGAGGATCAAAAGTAAGCCACAGAGAAGAAAAGTGTAATTAGAAGACGCCTACGGTGAAATCAGAGGAGAACGAAATAGAGTAAATTCTTAGGGAACACTGGGTAAGGTCTTCAAAATCAGTAAAGAAGAGAATGGAGACTTCGACATTGATTTGAAACCCAGATAATAGATGAGCTCAATGAAACTATTTAAAGGGCGCCTCTGAACCACTAAGTGAACAAGTGAGAAGGAGAAGAAGAAAGAGATACACTGGAAGAATTTAAAAGCACGCTCTACTCCTTTAAACAAAAAGCACCAGGCCGGCCAGGTTTGACGAAGCTAAACTTCGTTAAAGCACCAAGATGACAAAGGGAAAGTCTACTTAGCATCTCCAAAGTCTTCCTAAATGTAGGCTACTTTCCAGACGCATACAAAATTATTTTCATTGCCAAACTTGGAAGACCACTGACAAGGAAGGAGAGTTATCGCCCAATATCCCTCCTGGAAATTGGGGGTTCACTTGGAGGAAAATTCGCTATACAACGACCGGTAATACGGCTTCAGAAAGAACAGAAGCACCGAGATGGCAATTAATGTCATCACAGAGAAGATTGCTCAAGCGAGGAAAAACCGGAGTTATATTGACATCCTATGTAGGGACGTGTCAAAGGCGTTCGACAAAGTATGGCTAAGGAGGATGCAATACAAGATCCTCCAGCTGGGTTTAAGCGCCAACTTGAAAATTTCTTTGTCACTATGTCATGGAGAGATCGGTTTACATCAGTATAAGGCACACGGATGGCACCACCTTCGAACTACAGGCAGGATTGCCTCAAGTTGAGTTTCTCAGTCCTACCCTGTACGCGATTTATACAGCTGACATCCGAGAATCAAGAGCCCTAATAGCATTAACATACTGTTTGCCGATGATATAAGCCAACTTATCGCTTATGGATATAAGAATGCACCAATGCAAGCTTGAACGACCGCCGAAGAAATAACAAAACTAAATTAATATGAGTCAAAGTGGAAGATCCGATGTAATGGTAACAATTTCAAGATTGTCCCATTAGGAAGAATAAAACTTTCGGATGTTAAAGTGGGGGGTAGGAGCTATCCCTAAACAAACGAGTTTCAAAAGACACAAAGAAGGAGATGCAAAAATACAAAACAAGTGCATGTATATCATCACCAATACATGCAAAAGTGATAGCAGGAGGCAAGAGGATCTACACAGAGCGACGAACATTAGGCCGTTTAACACACTTTTGAAGGAAAGAGCGTCATATATGAAAGAGAAAATAACGTTAAAAAAACCACGGACATTAGAGCATTCATCGAAGAAAACCAACTAGATCCATGCTATTCAAGATTTCCAAGCAGCGTCAAAAAGCCCGGGAACGCAGGTGTCCCGTACTTTGCATAAAAAAGAACTAGAACTACCAAGAAGACTGAAGAAGAACCACAACCGACTACAAGGAACAAACCCTAGTAGACCAGTAACCCAATGAAGAAACAGGAACAGTACAAAATATAAATCAATCAGCAAGAGATTAATAAACATAAACACATAACAAACAGGAATAAACTAAATCAACAAGAAACTAATAAACATAAACACAAAACACACGACAAACAACCAAATATGAAAGAAACTGACATAAACATATACTGATACAAATAGAATACACGTAAGAATCATGTGAATAGAATATTTAAATTTTCAGAAGAATCTAAACCTCTTAGACAAAAATTAATATATTTTTTCCATGATTTTATATTTTCTGTTTGTTGATCCATTTATAGTTTATGTTATTCATCCATTTTAAATTTTTAATAGTTTAATTTTTATGTTTTCTCTTATATGAATTGAATGTTTAAATTTTTAGAAGAATTTAAATATTTTAGTTAAAATTTAATATATTGTGTTATGACTTTATATATATATATATTGTTGTTGATTTGGGGTTTTTTTGTGGGGGGGTTTATTTCTCATTGATTCATCTATAGGCTATGTTTTTTATCCCCTACTGAATCTTTAATAGTTTATTTTTATACTATGTTATATCTTTTAAAGTTTTTTAAAATTCCTTTGCCACCATTTTATTGATTTTAATTTCCTAGTTAAATTTTGTGTATATTTTATAGATATCAATATTTTATAGAGAATTATTATGAAAATTGCCCGTCTTTGATTTTGCCTGCGGGATAGTCCGTTTGGGCTTTGCAGCATCTTTTTTCGGCACTATTCATTTATTCATTCACACGTAAGAATCTGTTTTCAACTAGAATATCTCTAGTTAGTGAAATAAGCAAGGCTGAATATCTTAGAAGCAATCTTAATAAACGAAGAAAAGCCCACCCTCAACACCCAGGCTACGAGCTGGAATCGAACATTAAAGTTGTTTTAAAAATTCCACTCACCGGATTTCCTCGTTTCCCTTGAAATTACGCCAAAGCGAGGAGGAATAAATATCCCTTAAAAACCGTTTTCTTTCCATTCACATATATCAGTATAGGTAACACGGAAGGGCCTCCCCCCCCCCCCTCCTTTCTGCTACGGGCAGGATTGCCCCAAGGAGGGTGCCTCTCTCCGACCCTGTACTCGATATATACAGCCGACATCCCCGAGTCCGTTTCCTCCTGGAATCTAAACATTCAATTCGCCGACGATATAAGTCAAATAATCGTTGCTGGATATCGCAATGTACCTATACAAGTTTGCATCTCTGCCGAAGAAATTATAAACGTTAACGAATACGAAAACAGATGGAAGATAGAGACCAACCAGGAAAAGTTTAAGATTATCCCGTTGGGAAGGAGAACCTTAGCAGATGTGAGAGTGGGGGTGCACGTTATCCCTACAACCAATGAGCGCAATGTATCGGAGAGAAAATCACTTCTACCGGGTAAAGGAAGCACATCTCAGGTCGGATACTGAAAGCGCAGCCGGTATTTAGAACCCTTTACACTTTTAGAAACCTAGGCATGAAAAAGAAAAGTAAAATATACATAGCACAAATAAGATCAACTCTAATATATACTTCAGCAACTCTCTTCAATTTTGCAAAATCGGCCGTACAAGAGTTGCAAAGAATATAAGACAAATGCGTGTATACCAATGCAAAAACAAGAAGAAGGGAAATGAAGAGAACAGAAGACTTACATAGAGCGGTAGAGACCTCTCCGCTCAACTCTCTACTAAAAGAAAGAACAGAGGCCATGAAAGAAAAAATAACATCTAACACCACCGACGAAATCAGAGCACTCTTAGAAGAAAATCCGAGGAATCCATACCAAGCAAGATTTCCAAGCAGCGCCAGCAAGCTTGGAAACGAAGTTGTCCAGTTTTATGCCTAAGAATACAGAACAAATCTCTACCAAAATTACAACCGACAATGAAAATAACTAACCAAATTGGACTTAAAAAAAGAACAAGAAAATCTCAACCCAAAAAGATTTAAAAAATAAACAAGAGGAAACAAGAAGAAGAAGATAATACGAAAGTATGAAGAAAACAACGAACAAACACGAGAAACAATAACATACAAATACATCAACACAAGAAGTAAGATTAAAACATAACTAACGAGCTACTCAAAAACATAGAAACGTAAGAAAAACACTTTAACAACAATATACAAACACTTTACGTCAAGAACATAAAGGAGAGAACAAATAAACGAATTAAAAGTCTTGAATGCCGAACTTATACATAAATTTGCATGTATTTTTAAGTCCCAACGAAATGGGCCTTAAAAATACTTATATTATATATCACGGTGTCGTGTGATTTTCGATTATTATATATTTGCATGTATATGTATACATGTAAATATATGAAACTACATTAAGAAAATAATAAACCAACAATGACAAAAACTTTGCAATATTTGCAACTCTTCTATTTCCTTAGTTTTCACCTCTATCATTATTGTACATCACTATCTCCCACACCCACATTTTCACCACTTCTCCCACAATTCAATACAATTCTTTTCATTCAACCTAAATCACATTCCACCATAATTCATCGGTAAAGGTGGAAAGAATACCTAAGGACGTTCCGAAGATGATCGAATAGTTCTAAAGCTCAGCAATTTAAGTTTGTTTTTTTCCATACGCATTTATTAAAAAGAGACATGAACATAGGACAAGTTATCTACCATTTACAAGATGCAGTAAAAAGACAGTAAAAAAAATAGAAAGTTGCCAAAGGAAATTGATCAAGGCAAAATATACCATGGTCTTCAACAAAATTTGCTTCCAAGAAAGGCTGCTACCCATCTATACTAATATATATATATTTATATATATATATATATATATATATATATATATATATATATATATATATATATATATATATATATATATATATATATATATATATACATATATATCGAAGATGAGGATTTATTGCAGGATGGTTATCACTTTAGAGCGGTTTATAGTCACCCCAGTTTATGGCGAGTTGATTGGGTGCAGTTTCAACAGATAACGCTGCTCCCTATCTCCTATAAAGACCAATGCTGGATTTTATCTTATTCGGTGATAGTGATCTACAGAAATTAGTCTGATAGATTCAAATCTAATTTCTTGAAACGCAGAGTGAATTAAAAGTAAATTTTCAAAACTCTTTTATTATAAAAATAATATTGAACTTTAACAAGTAATGAATTGACACATTGAATGAGAATTGAGGTTTCTCTATTATTGCAGCAGAAAGTATTTCGGACTGTTTGCACCGAGGAATGTTTGATGAATTGAAGGAGTGGACATAGGTAATTTAAATTGCTTTCTTTGTGAATGAAACGTAGTGAATTTATTGCGATCGCAGATGGAAACAAGATGACAGATCGCGCATCAATTTAGTGAATGTCTGATTGTGTGTGTGACACAGAGAAATGCTTGAAGAAGTGAATAAGTGGAGTAAATTGAGTTCAAGTTTTTATTCGGTCGAAGAAATGAATCTAAACGCGAATGGTAAAAAAGACCTCCATCCTGATGAGATGATCAGTGTTGAACTTGTGTGTTCGTCCATCGAGGAATGCTTGATGAGGTGATCTGAGTGAACTTAGATAAGTTGAAGTCCTTCCTCGATCGATGAATTGTATGGAAACGTGGATGAGAAGATACTTGATCCGTCTGCTGTGATGTGGTTTAGTGTTGTCTCTGTTTTGATTGTACCATGCCTTGAAAAGGAAGAGGTTGCGTATTTATATCTAGAGAAAATGGGTGGAGGCAGTGTATTCACAACGGGGTGAGCCTATGCGATCTTTCATGTGTGCGTGTTTGTGATATAGCATTGTTGGGTGTCTTCAGGATTGTGGGGTTATAAATACAAAAAGAGGAAAATAGGGAGGCAGACTCCACATCCACAATCTAAACGCTGTGCCCTTATCAAATAGGCGACTTTGATGCTAAGCTCTTAAATGAAGATAGTAAATATAAGACGACTCTTTCTCTGTTTTCTGGCTTGGCGTGAGGTTGGTGAAGCATATTTTATAGTCTTCACAGTTTTTTTAAGCTAATCATCCACCAATGGTAGAGTCCTAGTTTTATTGAGCTTCTGACAGCGTATGGGAGAGTTGGTATGTAGGTGACCTTTTCAAGATTAATTTATCTGTGAAGAATTTTTTCCTTTTCCCTCAGAAACAAGAGGAATATTGCAACATTCATATATAGCGGGCCTAAGAGGTTTACAACACACTGTTAGAAATGCAAATTTACATAATTTTAGTTAACTCAGGTTAATGAAAAATACAAAACAGGTCGAATTTTATGTAATAAATACAATGTAATGATCAGAAAATCAAAATGGCGGACAGGAAAAACTTTCTAAAGACAATAGGAAATTTTACAATGCAAAGTTTTACAACACAATCATATGCATACATATAAATAAGTTACATATGAAAAATGACCCATTAAACACTAATCCTCATTTGTTCCCGAACATCTTGAATATACTCAACTAAATGCGAGGTTTCTTTCCTCGCATATAAAACTACTGCGCCATTCATTACAAAATAGTCACACCGGCAAAATCTTTAAGATGGGGAAAAACAAAGAAATCAGTGTAAAAATTCGTGTACGCATTGTGGCACTTCATAAGAGTGGGTTATGGTACAGTAAGATCACAGTCCATCTTAAGGTACCTCTAATTATTGTAATTCAATTCATCCTTTGGATAGTTCAGGTCGCCTTCAGATGATAACGGAAGGTCAAGCTCAAAGAATTGCTAGAATAGTATGAGATAAACCACAGACTACACTTAAGATCTGCAGGAAGGTCTTCAAACAAGTTGAATTGAGGTTAGCAAGAAAAATCACTGTAAAGCTCGTTGGCGTTTACAAATGAACAGTGAAAGAAATCAGAAACGTTCAGGGAACAAATCTTTTGGTCAGATAACCGAAAATAGAACTTTACGGTCAAAATTTAATCAACCCAGTTTGAAGGAAAAATTTTACGCTTACGCAGCAAAGAGTAGATCCCGACAGTCAATTCCAGTAATCAATCAATCATGGTATGGGGTTGTATTTGCTCATCATGGGTTGAAAGAATAGAGGTAGTCGAAGGATGATGAACGGCTAAATCCTCCGTGAAATCTTGCAAAGAAATTTGTTATTCATTATTCTTCCTCTGAACCCTAAACCCGGACGGGTATTTCAATGACTCCAGGTTAATCTTCTGACCTGAATCCATCGAAAATCTGAGGACTGAATTAAAATTCATGGTCCAGAAACGAGATCCGCGTAACTTATCTGATTTGAAGCAACTGGAGAATGATCATAGGAGTTTACCCAATGCCTGTAAGCTAAAATTGACAACAAGGGTTATGCAACCAAGCACTAAACTAAGTTTATATGAATGTCTTGTAAACTTTTCCTTTGTCAAATTTCAATATTGTCCTCATAGTTTTCCGGTTCCCCATTTTGCTTTTCTGATCATTACATTATATTTAGCACATAAATTTCCAGGTGCTTTGTAAATTTCATTAACCTGCGTTAACTAAAAGTATATATATATTTGTATATAAATTTTTATTTATTTCCCTCTCTCTCGCCAAAGGACGAGAGAGAGAGAGAATAATAAAAAAAAAATAGAACTACCTTAAAAAATAATTTACAGTATCAACCTTACACTTTGCTTAGCTTATAAATTTTGCTTGCAATCAAGGCACAATAATTAATGAAATAATGATGGAGGTTGTGCTTGGAGCCTGAATGGAAAATTTTGTGTAAATCGCTCGATACCCTTAAGGACTACACACATGTATATTAGGACACTGTAATGGTGAAGAAGTAGTAATGATTTACCTCAACAAAGTATTTCCAGACAAATAATTTCTCATTTTTATATGATAAAACCAAGAGGTAGAGTTAGAATTACACAATTGAATTCATGAAATTATGAGTCTCTTTCAATTGCCGAATCAATTGCCGTTAAACTTGATGCATAATTGAAACCAATCTAAATAGTGATTGAAGCATAAAATTAATAGGCTATGTACAGATTAAGACAAATTATATTCCTTACTATTCATAGTTTTGATATAGCCTGAATATCCAGTACACCCAAGTTGGTATGTTAATAAAGAATATAAATAATGTTAGTTACCAATATAATGCAATTGATAATATGAGAAAATAACAATTCCTACCCCTCCACCACTCTTGATAGGTCTTGCAAAATGATAAAACCTGTGCTATTTGGGCACCACTGCTTTAATCACACTATTATCACTGGAGTTTCCCTTGAGCCATGTTTCAGTTATTACTAAAAATTCCAATTAATTTATTTATCTCTAATGCTTTATTCCTTACTGATTATGCATCCAGAAGACCACCATGAATTCCAGTGTTAGAAGTCCTAATATCCATGGTCAGTGTTACTCTTATTGCGTTTTTTTTCAGCAATAAGTCAAGGACAACAATAAGAGTTAGCCCATTGATCATAAGCCAGGCCCTCAGTGTTACAATGGAAGCACTTGGGTTCATTTGAACAATCATTTACTCTATGATTTTCGGAACATTTGACACAAATCTGGGTTGTTTTAGTACAATTCTTATCTAGATGTCCAAAATCTTGGCATTTAAAACACTGTATCACATGGTAGCGGTCAAAGACAGTGCATCTTGAAAATAGGGTAAGGAGATGATCCCCATTCAGATGAATCCTCTTTCTAACTTCAGGACTGCATTTGTAAACAAAACTCTAGTATCTACCATTTTTCCCACTCAAGGAAGCAACAAGCTTGAACTCCTCGCCATTTTTCATCAACTTATCTAACCAGACATTCTTTAATAATATGTTTGAGGTACCGTCTTTCTTTTCTTCAAGATAAGAAACATTAGTTAAGAGGATCTTAGGACTAAATTTACCTTTAACATCAGCAGTGATGTCCAGTTTTTCATTCTTGCTCTGTAATACACTCGCAGTCTTATCCAGATTTTCGTTTGTCACAAATTCAACTACAATATGACCCCCTTTTATAACTAGTACTCGCCACTGGCAATCTCCTGAGCGCCTCACCAACTGCATTGACCTCGTCTGCTGCCTTTGGTGCTTCTGACCTAGCCTTTATCACTATGGAACTCCTCGATTTAACAATATCGCTGTACTTGAGTGGAACCTCCCTATTATTGTTGTTAAGTGATACCCTCTATATTTATTGGAATGAAACTTTATTGTGGAGCCAAGGGGCGAGAAAGGAAGGAACCAAGAGAAGTAATAGCTTTTTGATGTCGTTATATGGACCTATATTGGTAAGGATCGCTATCTCTAGTAACAAATATTTCACCTAGAATCCATGATGGATTGATTACCATTAACCAATTTAGCAGTGACAAATCCTGTTTCTTGGCTTACTGTGTTTCGAATGGAGAGTAGAATAGATTGAGTCTTATGTAAACATTCTTCAGGTCCTTTTAGCGGTAAATATACTCGTATGGTTTTGTGTTGTCTTCTGAGAAAGGCATTTTTGGCCCTATTGTTTAATATGTAAAAGTGTGTCATGTGGCAGTAATTGTTAATAACTCCTCAAAAATTCTAGAAGGAAATTACAATTCTTTGTCGGACATTAATTTAACAAGAACACAAAAACTTGATAGGAAAGAAGGTAAAGTTGAAAAAAATTATGAATTTAAAGAACACTCCATTATAGCTACTCTCTCAAGGTTTTTCACTATTCGTGCATTCTGTCAACGTATGCTTTTGCAGCTAACTGTTTAGATCGAGTACCTAGTGCATTAACTGCTAGAGTATCATTATTAGCTTTTCTTTAGTTGTTTTATCCTTAATATTAATTGTTCTATTAACCAAATAATTTACTGAACTTTGATTAAAAATATTTAAAGTATCTGTTGCAGAATAACCGGAAGGAAAATCATCCTTACTCTTTTCACGATCAACTACTACATCATCTCCAGTAACAAATTTCTCGCAGAATTGATCACCGGCACCTAACGAGTCATTGTGAGCATGTGTCAGTGATAATTCCAGAGGATATAAAAGATTTATAGAATGATGAACAATTTTTTTATCTTCTCTTTTGACTTTAACACTTTTAACTTTATTGTCACATCCGACAACTAGTTCTACTATTCTACCCAATAACCAGTATGGGCGCGGTTATTAGGCAATTTTATTAAAATGAAATTAGTCACTGAAGAAGGAATATGGTCTTGAAGATGAACCATGGCATTGAAGATGAAACATGGCATTGAAGATGAAACATGACATTAAAGATGAAACATGGCATTGAAGATGAAATATGTCATTGAAGATGAAACATGGTATTGGAGATGAAATATTGTATTGAAGATGAAACATGGTATTGAAGATGAAATATGGTATTGAAGATGAAACATGGTATTGAAGATGAAACATGATATTGAAGATGAAACATGGTATTGAAGATGAAACATGGTATTGAAGATGAAACATGTCATTGAAGATGAAACTACGTGTAGACATATCCGGGACTAATTCAATGTGAACAGCTCTAACATTTAAACACTAATAAATACATTTTGATGTTCTTGCTAGTCGAATCATTTATCCAAAGATAACCATTATAATCTATCCCTGTATGATTAAAGGGTTTAAAAAAATTAACTCTATGTTTGGGAAGATTAGTCATCTTAGGATATTTGAAATACAGGGAGTTGAATTTATAACAAATCATGCATTGATGCAGTATTTTCTTCACAATCTGTTATTGATAAATGAGAAATAGTGTTGAAGGCATAATCGGAAAGAAGCTTCTTAGATAAGTGAGTTTCCCAGCATCTGATAAAGATTCTCAAGCATCTATACAATCTCAAAACTGTTGTAAATAATTCTTGAAATCAAATTTATTACATGATTTACCACTAAATGTTTTACATTTAAGTTCAGGCAATTTAACTGATGAATATCTATTCACATTAACTGATTTAGTAGGATCTTCCCCCGTTTTTTAAAGCTGTTGAAATTATAGCTAACTTATCTGTTATACCTACCCTGTAGGCAACTTGGCTCTTCATTTCCTTAACTCTATTTTCATCATCTTCTGGCAATTCACTTTCATCAAACAAGTCAATAATTAAATCATTCACTTCATCAACTTTAAACAGAAATCTCAACATATCGTCCTTTCTACTAACAAAGATATCTTGAGAAAGTTCATCTATATTTATAGTCTCTAAATTCTTTAAGGCAGCTGTTATCCTACCTTTTAATCCAGCTCTTTTCTTAACTAATGCATTGAGTCGAGTTTCTAACTTTAGTTTAGTTGACGTGGTTAAAAAATGAAGGCAATTTACTATAAAGTAACTAGAAAATACCACAAATAAATTAGGCACACTATTCTGCACAAAGTAATCTCAATTAATTATAACAAGCTCAGATCAGATCAGATGATGTTGTGGGAGTATTGCCTTTGTTACGGCACTCCTGTGAAATATAATTAGATTAGTATTAGTTTTTTATTTGTTTATTATATATATTTAGAGAGTTATGTCTCTCTAATCTTCTTGTTCCTTTGATTCCATAATTTGACTAAAATTTCCTTTATTTTACTTTGGAATTTATTGTCGAATAAAAGCATGCCTATTAGATGTTCTTTGTTCTCTATGTATGGTTGCTGCAGTTCAGCATACTTCTCTCTGGTATTTGAATATCCTTCACATATTAGTAAAAAGTTTTCTACATCCTCTCTTTCTTTACCACAGATTGGACAGTCTTGATTTTGTTCCTGTGCCAATCCTGTTAGCTCTAATGTATTTGTTCTGCATTTATATAGTAGACCTGCTGCCAAAGTGTTATCATATATGTACTTCTGTCCTCCCATCTCCTTTCTCCATATTCTATATATGTTTAACGTGGTTTATGCTTGGATATTTTTTTTATCCAGATATTGGTATCCCATTGTCTTATTTTTTTTTGTAGGTCATCCTTTGATATCTGCCCTAGTTGTCTAATATTTATATTTAGGTTACCCATATATTTATTGATCTCTTTCATATAGTCTGTTTTCTTGTTTTCTAATGTATATTCCATTATGTTTGTTATCAATTGACTTTTCTTTTCTTTTAATACGTCTTGAAGAATGATAATTTATTTTTCATTATCCTTGTGATGACCAGTGATGTCCCTATCTCTCCTCTTAGGCTGCTTATGGGAGCTCTTTTGTTGGCTGATAATATTGTTCTATTAACTTTGTTCTCCTTTTTTTGTATTTTATCTATCTCTCCCTGGTTTAGATCTATTGCATTTGTGGCGTAGAGTAGACTCGGTATCACAAGGTTTTTCCAATATGTTTTCCCAATTTCTATTTTATTGCAGCTTTTTGCAATTATTGGGTATGTCATATTTGCCATTGTTTGCATCTTCTTATGTATTCCTCTGATGTGATCTTTGAAACACTTTTTTTGTTATTAATGGTCACTCCTAAGTACTTAATACTATTTTCTACTTCTATCCCTTTTATTTCCGCTGGTTGCTCTTTGATGTTAAATATAATAAATTTGCTTTTTGCTTTATTAATTTCTAAGCCATTTTTTCTTGCTGATTGGGTTAGAAGCTTTATGTTCTTTACAGCCTCTTCTAAAAATTGTGACAGTTGGAGTCCATCATCTGCAAAGAATAGAGTATTAATCTTAATGTTTTCATCCCTGAACCCCATTCCACTTCTCTGTAGTTCTTCTATTATTTGATAACTAGTTAGTTTAAATAGGGTGGCAGAGATGGTGCACCTCTGCTTTATTCCACTTGTGACCTCTATGATTTGTTCTTTTTCTTCACTTAGTTGTATTTTTGTTTTATCATCATTATATATTTTTGCTATTATATCTATTATCTGTGGGTGTACTTTATATTTCATTAGGTGTTCAATCATGTTTTCTTTTCTTATGGAGTCAAAAGCTTTTTGGAAGTCTATTGCCGCTATTACTAATGCTTTTTTGTTCCTGTAGCTTTCTTCTATACAGTATTTTACAACCATTAAATTGTCTTCTATCATTCTTCCCTTTGTGAAGCCTGCTTGCAGTTCTGAGTCTTTATCTATATTTTTTATATGATCTTCTAATCTGTTTTTTACTAGTGACATAAATAATTTATAGTCTATGTTTGTTAATGCTATTGGTCTGAGGTCTTTAGCTTCTGGTCTCTTGTTCTTTGGTACCATTTTTGTTTTGGAAATTTTCCAATCATCTGGTGTTTTGCCAGTTTCTATTATTTTGTTGAAACATTCAGTAATTTTTCTTATGCATTTATCATTTTTTTCAATTGCTTTAAATAGTTCTGGTATTAATTCATTCGGTCCTGCAGCCTTCCTTTTCTTTAACATCTTTATCTGCGCTTTTACTTCATCTTCTTTTATTTCTATTTTGTTCTGTGCTGTTATTTCTTCTTTGATTTCAAATGCCATATCCATGTGTTCTTTAATTATCTGGGGTATCTCTGCTTCTTTTACTATTTCCCCATTTCCTGTTTTGAAGTCATAATCCAAATGTTCTATTATGTGTTTAGGGGCTTTTATTTTATAAACAATCTTTGTTTTATTCTCATTACTGTTCCTAATTTCTTCTATATATGATTTCTTAATGTCTTCATTCCATATAATATCTATTTGTTTCTCAAACTTTTGGTATATTTTCCTCCAATATTCTGTTACCTCGGCCTTATTTTCTTCAGTACTTAGTTTTTTGTTATTTTTGTACAATTCAATATCTTTATTACTTTTACTGTTATTTCCTTTTAACTTGTTAATGTGATTCCATAGTTTTTTACTTCCTGCACTTTTTATCTCCAACAGTATCTTTTCTTCATATAATGTTATTTCATGTTTTATCAAGTTTTTCACTTTCTTCTTTTGTTTCAGATATTTCTTATTTGCTTCTTCATATTCCTCCCCTCTCTTGTATCTTTTATTTCTGTTCAGATATTGTCGTTTTTTTATTTCCTCTTTTATTTTCCTATTCATCCATGGTTTTTCTTTTTTGTCATTTTGATCTCTTCCAGTTGTATAATATGTTTTTGTTAACTTTACTTTACTTATTAGTTTCATCTTCTCTATTAGACTGTCTATGTTGCTTATCTCCTCCCTTTCTATTGTTTTTTCCATCTCTTCTTCAAATATTTTCATTGCTGTTTCATCTCTTTTTAGATACTTTATTTCCTTTATATTTTCAGCAACTTCTTTGTCTTTCTCATAATCAAGATATATAGTTATCAAGTTGTGGTCTGATATATCTATTTCCTGTTTATTTTCCTCTATGGTCATTCTTTTGAAGTTTTTATACATATTCTGGTTCATTAGTACGAGGTCTATAGCACTTTTTTGATTATTTCTTCCCCAGGTGTATGTACCATTGCACTCTAGGTCTGAATTTATTAATATTAGATTGTATTCATCTATTAGTTTATTTATCGTTTTCCCATTTTTATTTTCTTTTTGGCTTCCTAGAAAGCCAAGATATCCATTAAAGTCTCCTGGTAAAAGTACTTTATTGTCTTTGTTTTCTTCCAGTATTTTCTCAATCTCTTCTATTAGACTCTTCTTTTTATCTATATCTCTCTTATCTTCTCCTGTTGGATAATATATTAGTATTATTTTGAATTTTAGTTTTCCTGTCTTCAGATTACCATATAAGATATCATAGTTTTTTGTTTTTACTTTCTCTACCGTTATTTTCCTAGTGTTATTATGGATTAGCATTAGGCCTCCTCCTTTTTCATCATTCTTACTCCTCATATTTTCTTTTTTATTTAAGTGTTTACTTATCTCAATACTGTCTATTTTTGGCCATGTTTCTGTTAAACATAGTATTTTCCTATTATCCTTTATTATACTTTTTATCTCACCTATCTTTACTTTTGTTAATCCTTGGACATTTAATAATTTTATTTTTATTTCTTCAATATGATTTTTGTCTTGTCAATAGTTGTTTCTTCTGATTAAATCTTCTTTGTAGATGTACCAGCCCTGTTCTCCTTTTTCTCTTTTTTGTCTTAGTTCATCTCTAATCCTTTTGTTTTTGTCTCTTTCCTTCTTTGTATAGTCTGGTGAAATTCCCATTCCTTTTTTTGTTAGATCGGTTTCATATTTTAGCATTTTGGCATTCTTTATAATGCTCCATTTATCATTTTGATCATTTAATATAACTAGTAATGGCCTTTTTCTTAGATCACCATCGTGTTTTTTTCCCATTCTCACAGTTTTTACATTGTTACAGTTCACTCTTAGGGTGTTTATAAAGAGATCTTGGCATCTTTCATTATCCTCCTTTTGCTTTTCCTCTGCATTTTCTTTATTAGATTCTGGTACATTGTATATTACTATATTATTTTTCCTCCTTTCTTTGTCTTTTATCTCTTCTAAATTACTCATTATTATTTCTGTTGTTTATTTTATTATATTCACTTTTAAGTCGTTAAATTTACCTTCTAGCTCTTGTATTTTATTTTTTAGGTTTTTGTTTTCCACCTCCAGCTTGCTGATCTTTCTTACTGCATTTTTTACTTCTGGATTGCATTTCTTGCAGAACCATAGTTGATCCTTGTATTTTCTTAATATTTCATATAGCTCCTTTCCTATTTTTTCACAGCCACAATGGAACCATAGTTCGCAAAGCTCGCATTGTAGGCCATTATCGCTTTCTTTAACTTGTCGTCTACAGGTGCCACATATATCATCTTTGGATTGATTCATTTTTCTTTTATGAGATTAAGTCTCCCTGATTTTTATTATTTATGTTTATTAATTATGCTTATTTATGTTTATGTTTATTAATAACACGCACTACATGAGGTTATACAGAAAACATAAGGGTCCTAACTAACTCTATTTAAACAAGGAAAATACAAACATTAATTATGCACTATAGTGCGATCTATAGCATTTGTAATAACCACAACAAAATATAGAAATAAACTATTACCCATTAACCTTTTTACTAGGTTATATTTACTAGGTTAAATTCAAATAATGATAGTGATTTCGGCAGTAAATTATTCCTAATTTGTAACATCCATGTTAAGAACAAATAAAATAGATCATTTATAAGTATAAACAATAGGCTTTAGAGTTGTTACATATTTTAATACGATATCTTACTAGATTTGGAACAAAATGCAATATAATAAAAAAAATTATTCTACCTCGAATTATACAAGGAAAACTAATAAATATAAAAAACAAAATTAGCACTTAGGTATCTTAACAATCAAACAAACACTGGGTGTAAACAATATTATCTATAATGGGCTACTATAAATAAATTAACAAAAAATATATCTATACAAAGAATAGTAACTTATATTTGAAAGCATTCGAAAACGGGATTACATTGAAAAGTGAGAGGAGGGTGAGGGAGAAAATATTATAAAATATGTTTGATAACTAAATGGAAATGAATCAATTAATAATGCGATATTCTCTGGAAGTTTTAATATAAGAACTTCTAATGAGTTAATCATAACATGAGCAAAGAGAAATGATAAATGATTGGCTTACCTTGAGAAAAAGACTAATACTGTGCCCAAGGATTTATGATATTTGGTTCCAGAGAATATCGTTGCCGTCTGGAATAACTTATTCCTCTTGTATAGTATTTTTAGTAAGCTATCATTAATTTTCTCTCGTAACAATGAATTTACTGAAAGAGACGTCCTGAACGCCTTTGTTAACAAAGCGTTGATGTTGACCTTTTTGAGAGAACTGACGCTTTTTCTTTACGCACACGAGCATTTGTCATGCGTCACGTGATATTATTAAATTTTAGTGAAAAATGTAACACCTGGTTAACATCAAATTTTAGCCAAGCAAAGTTATCATTCTCTAGAAAAATACTGAACATTTTATCTTTAAATTAATGATCACTGAAATATATAAATTAATTAAAATGACAATGTAATAAAAAAAGTTGTTATACTGGACCCTTAAATTTCTTACTAAAATAATTACAAAATTTCTCACATACAGCCTCAAAAGGTTTCTGAAGCTTTCACTTCAGAAACACAATTCAGATGGATCTGTAATTAAAAGGATTGCACTATTTCTTATGTAGTAAAAAGGTGGCTTTTGCTTAATCCTCTTTTATCTATAACTCTATAATTTAAAATGGGAATTTTTTGAAAATTTAGAGATTGTTTTTTTGGCTTGGTTGACAAATGACTTCGGATGTTTTGGAAATTCAAAAGATTGAAATAGTTGAAAAGAATAATAAGAAGAAGAAGAAGAGGAAGAACTACAGAACTACAGAATCTAGGACCAGCAAAGACCCTAAGGTCCGCTCGAGGCTAGTCCGCTACACTAAAGCCATAACTACGATACACACTTATCTACGAGTGTATCTCTAACATGCTATATATATATATATATATATATATATATATATATATATGTATTTAATATATAATCTACTGTACACACTTATCTACGTGTGTACATTGTCATGCATATTAACTACTTCAACCTAGGGGTGGGGGGGTGATAGAAAGGTTTTTCTCAACTTCCGCAGCCCTCGACTGCTAGTGGTGAAAATATAATTTTAGGATAGTAAGACTATTTATAAGATAGGCGGAAAAGAAAATGGATATCTAAACTACACATGCAAGAGAAATCGCTGGCGTCATTTTTAGTCATCATTTTTACTCGTTGTTCCTCCACTCCAAACTCCTTTTGCAAAGACATTTTGATTTACTGTGCTCAGACTACGTTATATTTATACTATTTAAGTGCGCGTCGAGACGGTTTTTAAACATATTTACCGACATACTATCTACTACATGGGTGGGTAGCCTATTCCAAATTTGAGTAATATCAAACGTAAAATAGTTTTGGGCTATACTAGTGTTAAATCGCTTGTTCACTAATTTTAATCCGTGTTGACGAGTGTTTCCCCTATGATCCAACTCGAACAAATTCCTGTAATCAACGTTTGAAAATCCTTTCAATATTTTAAATACTTCTATTAGCTGGCCACGTAATCTTCTGACTTTGAGAGATGGCAAATCTAATGCCCGGAGTCTTTCCTCGTACGGCCTGTTTCTCAGCTCTGGAATTAATTTTTGTAGCCTTACGCAGCACTCTTTCTAATTTTGCGATATCTTTGTTTAAGTATGGAGCCCAAAATTGAACCGCCTAGTCGAGCAGTGGACGCACAAGTGATTTATATAACGGTAAAATTACATCTTTAGATTTTAACGTTAAATTACGCGCGATATATCCAGCACACGATTTGCTTTTTTCACATGTATCTGCGCATTGTTTCGTGACTTTGAAGTCATCCGAGACTAAAACTCCCAGGTCTTTTTCCAATTTAACCACATCGAGGACCTGGCATTTCATGGTATACTTTACCCTCAAATTATGCCAACCCAAATGCATCACCTTGCATTTACTTAAATTAAACTGCATTTACCACTTATCCGCCCATCTGACAATCAAGTTTAGGTCCTTTTGTAATTTATCTACATCCGATCTTACATAGGCACGGTTGCCCAGCTTCGTATCGTCAGCAAATTTAGAAATCGTACTAAATACGCCATTATTCAAATCGTTTATATATATTAGAAACAATAATGGGCCAAGAACCGAGCCTTGTGGCACTCCACTACTGACGTTGACCCAATCAGAACATTCACCATTTATAACTACTCGCTGCGGACGATCCTTCAGCCAATTTCTAATCCAATTTAATATCTTACCCTTCACACCGATTTCTTTAACTTTGATTAATAATCTCTCGTGCGGAACGGTGCAAACGCCTTTTTAAAGTCTAAATAGATTACATCTACAGCTTTGCTTTCGTCGTAAACGCAAATCATTTTATGGAAGAATTCCGGCAAATTTGTCAAGCACGATCTCACCCGCCAAACCTATGTTGGTAATCTTTAATCAGATTATTTAGCTCGAGGTGGCTCACTATTCTATCTCTAATTACCGATTCTAAAAGCTTTCCAACTACCGAAGTTAGACTAATAGGACGAAAATTCGTTGCTTCGTATCTATTCCCATTCTTAAATATTGGTGTAACGTTTGCACGTTTGAAGTCTAAAGGGACTACGCCAACTTCTAATGAGCGATTGAAAATTGCACGCAACGGCTTCGCAAGCTCATTCTTAAGTTCCTTTAAATGAGTGGGGTAAACGCCATCGGGCCTGGGTGATTTCGACTTTTTCATCAGGTTTATATATTTAAGAATTTCCTCTTCATTAACTGTTATATCGGATATGCAAATATCACTATTATGTACTTCTTCAACTAACGATCCTAATTCGGACGAATCTTTAACAGTAAAGACGCTTGTAAAATGTTCATTTAAAATTTTAGACATTTCCACCGGAAATTCCGTCAAACGACCATCTTTGTCTTTAATCGGCCCTATTGAACCTTTTAAGGGTTTCCTACTGTTTACATAGCCGTAAAACCGTTTCGATTCTTTCTTCGAATCCTTCGCGAGTTTTATTTCATATTTCCGCTTCGCATCTCTAACCGCCCGTTTAACTTCTCTTCGAGAATCTATGTAATTTTTCCGACTTATAAATGACTCATTGTTCTTATGTATTTGAAATTTTCTATTTCAGTCCTTAATTAAGCTTAATATTAGTGGGCTAACCCACGGCACTCTCATCGACTTCCCGCTCTTATGGCGCACATACTTTACCAAGTCGAAAGAAGAAGAACTACAGAACTACAGAATCTAGGACCAGCAAAGACCCTTAGGTCCGCTTGAGGCTAGTCCGCTACACTAAATCCATAACTACGATACACACTTATCTACGAGTGTATCTCTAACATGCTATATATTTATTTTTTTATTTTATTATTTTTATTATTTTTATTTTTTTAACATATAATCTACTATACACACTTATCTACATGTGTACATTGTCATGCATATTAACTACTTCAACCTAGGGGTGGGGGGGTGATAGAAAGTTTTCCTTCTCAACTTCTGCAGCCCTCGACTGCTAGTGGTGAAAATCTAATTTTAGGATAGTAAGACTATTTATAGGATAGGCGGAAAAGAAAATGGATATCTAAACTACACATGCAAGAGAAATCGCTAGCATCATTTTTAGTCATCATTTTTACTCGTTGTTCCTCCACTCCAAACTCCTTTTGCAAAGACGTTTTGATTTACTTTGCTCAGACTACGTTATATTTATACTATTTAAGTGCGCGTCGAGACGGTTTTTAAACATATGTACCGACGCACTATCTACTACGTGGGTGAGGAGCCTATTCCAAATTTGAGTAATTTTAAACGTAAAATAGTTTTGGGCTATTCTAGTGTTAAATCGCTTGTTCACTAATTTTAATCCGTGTTGGCGAGTGTTTCTCCTTTGATCCAACTCGAACAAATTCCTGTAATCAACGTTTGAAAATCCTTTCAATATTTTAAATACTTCTATTAGCTGGCTACATAATCTTCTGACTTCGAGAGATGGCAAATCTAATGCCCGGAGTCTTTCCTCGTACGGCCTGTTTCTCAGCTCTGGAATTAATTTTGTAGCCTTACGCAGCACTCTTTCTAATTTCGCGATATCTTTGTTTTAGTATGGAGCCCAAAATTAAACCACGTAGTCGAGCAGTGGACGCACAAGTGATTTATATAACGGTAAAATTACATCTTTGGATTTGAACGTGAAATTACGCGCGATAAGAAGAAGAAGAAGAAGAAGAAGAAGAAGAAGAAGTGGAAGGGTGTTAAAATAAAGAGTCTATAAAGGGGATTAAAAAAAGCGGTTAAGATTAGCAAATAAGGCCATAGGCCACACCCCCGCAGGGGTGCCTGTGTAACCAAGCTCTTCCTGTTAATGAAGAGAACAGCGGCTTGTAGTGTTATAAATCAAAGTCTTCGCGGTCATCCTATTGCATTAATGATCAAGGGCGACGCTTGTTTGAGTTCTTTAATAATATCGTAATGGATTGAGGATAAGTCTTGACAGCGGCTAACTTATCATCTTGTGCGGATATGCCTGCGATTTAACTTTATATTATAAATAACACTGGTCAGCACACTTTTTGCTGACTTATGTTTTTTGGTTATTTTTAACTAACTTTGACGTGTTGATTTTAAATATGGCATCCATTCTTTTGTAACACATCAGATTTTAATTTAAGAGCATATTTCTATTTTACCACGTACTGCATGTATTTACTCGGTAAGGATAGTTTCCTAAGTGTCAAAGCTTCAAACCATTACTTAAAATGTCAAAAGAATTTGAAAGGATAAATGCATTGTAAGATAACATCACCTATTACTAAATAAATGCAGGTTATTTTTCTAATATAATGGAAAAAACACAAGCAATCGTACAAATACCTATAGATTCATGGAAGAAATTTTCTCTTGCGAGAATGTCTGGAGTGTTTGATGTCTACACAGTCTCGTTGAATACTCCAAGAGTAGTCTGCCATTTGTTTGTGTTCCTTCAGCCTTGGTCTCTCTCTTCCATAGTCTTGATATCTTACTGAAAACGCTCCCCGTGTACATCACTCACGTTGCCAAGATTAGCAGGAAATTCATCAAGATAACTCTTTAGGAAATGAACCTTTATGCTGATGTTGCAGCCTAAACGATGCGATGAAAGCTATCGAGTAATGTATCTGCCAAATCCTTGTAGTTAGCAGCTTTTTAGTTTCCAAGAAATCCTTTTACATCGAACTCAAGAAGTTTTGGTTTTCCATTAACTTTCTGGTTTGTGGCCCATCAAAAACTTCATTCCTTATTTTATCATAACTTAAGGCATGAAATAGTGTACATATGAATTTGAAACATTCACCCTCCACATTAAGAGCTTTCACAAATTGTTTCATCAGCCCTAGTTTAATATGAAGGGGTGGGAAGGTGATTTTCTCTCGCTCAACAAGTGGTTGATTAAAATTAGTTTTCCCTATTTACTCCGTTTCTATATCTCCCATTTTCTTGCTTAAGCTTTTAATGGTTCGCGTAATATTTGCCTTAGCGTTTTTCAGCGTTG
The DNA here is from genome assembly GCA_963969495.1 of Ceratothoa steindachneri. Classification (NCBI taxonomy): domain Eukaryota; kingdom Metazoa; phylum Arthropoda; class Malacostraca; order Isopoda; family Cymothoidae; genus Ceratothoa; species Ceratothoa steindachneri. Next base: position 46,814,892 of record OZ018330.1, on the reverse strand, counting down.
TGATACCAGTTGTCATTTCTTTTGGCCTTGAAATACATGTATTATAATCACACGTCATGTGATTGTCAATTAATATATATATATATTATATACATATACTTATATGTATATATATGGATCTTCTACACGTTCGCTCTTCCTCCATCTTCACCACTTTCTTTACAAACATTATTGCAGAGATGCCCTCGTTGGTTTTCCCTTCCTAGTTTTAAGTAATTAATAATAATTCTCTCTAAGAGGAGAGCATCATTCATCCCCTCAAATTTCACCGTCTACATTTCCATAAAATAGCAAATTTGTCCTTTCATTATTCCTTGAAGTCACTTAAATAGAGGAGAAAACGATTGTAATCACTTTTCTGTTTTCCTGCCGGTAATCTTTTATATATCCCCGCGGGTAGTTTCTGTTTTTTATTTTCCTGCGGACAAACTTTATTCTGGTTTTCAATCGGGTAATCTTCATTTTGATTTCACTTGGGGTAATTTTATTTTGAATTTCCTGCAAGTTTTCTTAATTTTATTTTCCAATGGTTAATTTTGTTTTTTATTTTACTTGGATGTATTTTTTTATTTTCCTTCGGGTAAGCTTTTTTCTGCAGATTATCTTCCTTTCATTTTTGAGGTGCAGTTAATCCTTTTTTTCATGCAGACAATCTATCTTTTTATTTTCCTGCGGGTAATCTTAATTTTTATTTATTCTTTCGATAAACTTAGTTTTTATTATGCTGTTGGTAATAATAATTTTTCTTGTAGATGATCTTTTTCTATGTGTAATATTCATTATTTTTTCTGTGGGTAATCTCTTTTTTTTAATTCTTTTCTACAGGTATCTATTATTTTTGGTCTAAAGCAATTTTCTTCTTTCTGTGGGTAATTTTCATTTATCATTTTTCCTGTGGGTCATCTTCATGTATATTCTCATGCGGGGTTTGTAAGATTCTCTCTACTCTTGTAATGTGTGATAGTTACCCCAAACAATTCTTTCCCTACGAATAATTGTGATAGTTAATAACTCCCTAATGCACCAAACACGTGAAACCTATTAAATGAATCATGAAGTGTTGAAAAGCACGTTAGGAAGAAAGTATAATAAGAGATATAATTAAATAAAGCACTAGCATAATAGAAACGGAGCCAAACTTTCAAGAAAAAGCTTGAACAATTAAAAACTTAAAAATGCAAACTGAACTCCTGAAATTTATGTTTAATTAAATAGGTCCGCCAATAATTCAATCACATAGTTCATACAATTCAATTGATAATTCAATCATAAAATCTATTAATATAGTTCAATTATATAATTCCATCATATATTCAATACACTTCAAATGATAATTCAATCATATAGTTGAAGAAAAATGGGCATTCTTATGCAAGTTTACTCATCTTAACCACGGAGAGAGCACCCCTCTTCACCCCCGCCTCTTGACATTCTCTTCAGCTACATATAAAAGGAGGTTAATATAAGAGTATTTTGAGTCACGCTGACTCAAATCTTTCTGTTCCTTGATGGGGTAAAGTGACTTTACACACAAAAAGAAAATCTAATCAATGAGGGAATCAAGTTTTCCAAAACGTTTAAAAAATATCGAGATTCTCTGACTTGATCTTAAGCCATTTCTATATATTTTGCAGATCCGACTGATAGCGGGAGTCCTCGAATGGTTACAAAGGATTCCACGATCACCGTTGATGGAGAGTCCCCCGTAACTATTCCATGCGTGGCGCAGAGTCACCCCGTTCCGCGCTACAGGTGAGGGCTGAATTTTCTTCAATTTTCTCTATTAATGTGATCGCTAATGATTGTTTTTGTCTCTTTCTAAAGCCCTCCTTGCTACCACCTCATTAATAAAATTTAAATATTTGATCAAATATTACTAATGCGAGTCATACATGTGAAGACTTGTTAGTAACCTGTTGAAGTGCTTCCTCCGCTAAACCCCATACCAACCGTAAGGAAAGGTGGAAGAAGCATGTTGTTATGGGATTCCTACTGAAACATTGATCAAAATCATTCTAGCAATAAGAATGAAGATCATTTGGCGATCTAAAACAAAGCCTCCCACCATCAGCAAGAACACTGAAGAGTGCTCTTCAGTTGTACTGTCCACAGAGCAATGACTCAGAATAAACGGCCTTTGTAGTGAAGAAATGTCCGGAATATTTCCAATTAATGATTATAAATAGCAATTACAAAACCCAAACCAAAATGCCATAGAATACACGTGGCTAGAATTAAAACTCGAATCCAGGAGAGAAACGTATAAAGAGTTGTAGGTAGAGTGCAAATAGGAATGGAGCAAAATTCCTAGTTGAGACTGATTGCTACAAGTTTAAAGAAAACAATGACAGATGTTTGACAACTATAATTACTCTCAAAGGTTATGGGACAAAATATTAATTAGATACTTCCTATATCTATATAAAATTTTGTTCTGTGTTTAATTACTCAAATAGCTAAATTTGGGGTTAGTGAATTTTTGTATTACCCGTGAAATGTATAGACAACATTTACTAGATCCCCGAAAGTATTCAAATGTTGATACAATGAAAAATGAAAAATAATACACCAGTGACGTCTCTTTAAATTTCTGCCTCCAAATCTAAATGGTCGGAATAAACATAAAAAACAAGTTGGATGAAGTACGATTTTAGAGATATACAATAAATATTTATTTATTTATTTGTAATCACTCAATTTAAAGAGGAAAAATAAAGGAGATTTCGGGCTTGAGCTGGTTCGACTCTGGTTCTACAGACTTACTTTCAATTATTCCTGTATTCCCTTATTTCATATATTAGTCTATTATTATTTTTTTTATTATTGGTATTAGATATTCTCTTTAGTTTTTCACTCTCCCGACCTTTATTTGCTAAATGCCATGGATCATTTAGTAATTACCAATAATTATCAATTACCATTATGTGTTAATGGTATTATTAGAGGATGGATTTCCTATTTGGTCGTAATGCATTTGTTAATTTTCCTGTTGCCCTTATTATGGCCGGGGCGGACTGCGTCTTGTTGTCTAGGATTATGTTTGCCCCAATATTCGTCCCCTGAAACCAGATAATGATGTTGGCCTAATAAGGCCTCGTCTGGCGTTTTCGCATCTCCTATAGAGCTGTGGAGATGGGGGCATTTTGCCCCCAGGAATGCGAACCAAGGGAGATATCAGGTGCCAAATATACCCATGTACACGTCGAGTTAGAGCATTGGATAAAGGAAGCTTTTTCTGCAGGTAATAATAAAAATTGCAGATTAAATTCTTGCAATATGGCGTTAGAGACGACTGAAATGAAGGAGAATTACTGACCTCCGTTTGGGTATTTGGGTATTTGCTGGCCCTACAAGCGTTGAAGTCTAGATTTTCATTCCAAATTTTGGTGGTTAGAAATTTAATTCAAAGTGTTGATAGGCAATTAGTTGCTTGGTTTAACACCCCCACCAATATTAAAGGAGATGGTAAGTTTGAACCTTTAAACAATTATTTTCGCTGTACAAATCGGTTTGTGATCTTTAAGTGCATCCATCACCGGCCTAAATAGTTTAGATTGAAGTTCTCGCAATCCTCGTAATCCTTTACTCTTCTTGCTCTTTAATTTACTCTCCTTTATTTTGTATCTTTAATTTTTCTTACATAAGTTTCATTTGCTCTCTATTAAGGACCATTTAATTAGAGTTTGAAAGATCAAGGTCGATTGCCTTGTGGTTAAGCGAAGCCATACCATTAAAACCTCTTTATAAGAGATTTAAAGATGCTGTCAATTGATAGATAAAACCCATTATAATGATAAGAGCTGTGGATTCGTGTGTGTTCGGTCCTAAAGCCACCTCGATTGAGACTCTATTCAAAGTGTCTTAAGGTTTTCGATGAGCAAATTTTGAAAAGTGGGAGAAAGACCCATCCTAAAATGAACCACTTTGATAATTCAGATTACCGCGCTAAATGGAGACATTGAGTGATTGATAGATGCATCTATTTCCCATATCCTAACGAGAAGTTCCCCAACAAATGACGTCTTTCTACTTCTCATCGGTCGCTCGCTCTTTTCCATCTTCTTCTCCTTATCATTCGGCAATTAATCCCTTTAAGATCGAATGTCAAAGACCTCTTCCTTTTTGAGATTCGAGAGGTTTCCTTGAGGGGGGGGGGAATATTACCCCTCCCAACTCTTCTCCTATCTCTCCTCCCCGTAGAGTGGATGAGGAATGATGGAAATCTGATCCCACAATATAATTTGGGGCTTCAATTCGCATGATGAAGGATTCCAGCATTTGCTCTGCTGAAACCTCTCAAGTTGACTTCGCTCAGAAGTGAAAAAAGACCCCAAATGGGTTTTTGATTGGAATCATTTTCCGTATTTGAATAAACTGTACTAGTTGATTTAGCTCCTAGTCATCGAGTGTTCAAAATGGCTCACTGGTTGCACTTCGAAGCCCCTGAGAGCAAATCTCTGTAACAAAATATGAGTTGACTAATTTACAAACAATTCAAGTGTCTCACTCGAGGATGGCAACGGCTACATTAAATAGGAAGAATTACATTTTAAATAAAAGAATGAAAATAGCAAGAAAATCATTTCAAATCAAATAGGATCAAAATAAGTAGACACTCATTTTATTAGGTTGAGGAATAAGTTCTTATTTTTTTTAATGTTGTGTTGATTTAAGTTTTGTTGACATGATTTGTGCACATAGTAAGGTACAATAATAAATAATGAGCGCAAAATTTGCAAAGGTTAGGCTACGTCTCTTAACACCGTAGACTATTAGGCTTTTGCTTAGGCTACGTCTTGAAGTTGAGTAATAAGTCATTGCGGTTTATTTAAAAGTTGTGTTCATTTAATTTTTTCTCTGTACCCTCAAAATGGAATGTAGGGTTGAAAGAAAGGCGCATTTTCGACATTTGTTGTTTGTTATTCATTTGCAATCGAGATGGGAACAATGCAAACGCAGCCAAAGCTCGTCGCGATATTTGTGCTGTGTATGGAGAAAATGGTTTATCAGAAAGGACAGCTCAATGGTGGTTTTCACGTTTCAAAAATGGTTATTTCAATCTTAATGACGAGGAACGTTCTGGTCGCCCCATTAAGTTGGATGAAGATCGATTGAACAACCTTCTTCATGAAAATCCTCGTCAGTTGACTAGAGAATTGACTGTACAATTGGCCTGTGATCAGAAAACTACAGTGAATCACCTTCATTCGATGGGGAAAGTTAAAAAACTCGGTGCATGGGTTCCGCACGCTTTGAACGAAAGCAACAAACTTCAACGCTTCACGATTGCCGCAGGTTTGCTTGCTGGTCACAAGGCTACTCGTGGATATAAGGACAGATTTCTTCACCGCATCATCACTGGCGACGAAAAGTGGTCTGTTTATGTCAACATGAACCATAGAAAACAATGGCTTAACCCCAATAAAAACCACTTGCGCGATTAAAGCAAGGACTTCATCCACGAAAGACGATGCTGTGTGTGTGGTGAAATTGTGAAGGCATCATTCTTGATGAGCTCCTTGCGAACAACGAGATTGTCAATAAAAAACTCTACGTTCAACAAATGTATCGACTCGCCGAAGCTATTCGTGAAAAGCGACCTCATCGACTTTATGGAGTCCTTCTGTAACACGACAATGCTCATCCTCACATTGCCAATATGACAAAAGACGCATCCTCCATATTCGCCAGACTTGGCTACATCGGATTTGCATCTGTTCCGATCGAACTCCAACAATTTGCGCGGCGTTTCGTTCAATACTGATGTGGAATTAAGAACCTGGTTAGACGAATTCTTCGAGTGAAAATCCAGAGATTTTTATTGCAGAGGCATCGAAAATAACAACGGAGAATACATTATTGATTAAATTGCATATTGTTATTAACTAAAAATGAAGTTTTTCTAAACTGTGAATGGTAATGAATAAATTTGATTAAACCGCATGAACTTACTCCTCAACCCAATAAATAAAATTGGAATAATATAGAAAGGAAATTAGAAAAAAACTTATTCTAAATAAAATAGCAAGAAAATAGGAAGAAGCACATTTTGAATAAAATTGGAATATAATAGGAAGAAAATAGGAAAAAACTCTTTGTAAATAAAATTGCAAGAAAATAGAAAGAAAAATCAATAAACTCCTTTCAAAGGAAATTAGAGTAAAATAGGAGGAAACTCATTTTGATTAAATTAAGAAGAATCCCATTTTAAATAAAGAAGGAAGAAAAGCATTTTCAATAAAATAGGAGGTAACTCATTTCTTAATAAAATTGGAATAAAATAGGAAGAAATTCATTTGGAATAAATTAGGAGGAACTTCATTTTTAATAAAATAGTAAGAAACTCCTTTGAATAAGGCTGATGGTACGTCATGGCTGAAATAGTTATGAAGTACCTGACTATGAGCACCGCACTTCTTCCTACAATGGAATGACTTCTACAACCCTATATGGGCGCCTATCAGTACATCTCCAGATAAAACCATCAAAGGTCACACTGCAAGGCACCAGACGACCCTCACTCAATAATCATGAAAAAATGAACTAGTATTATTTTCCGTGTGTAATCACAGACGCCTCTAATGATGAATCCATCACCATATGGAAACGAAAACTAACAATAAACATACAGCTCCAGCCTGAAATCAGCTTTTCACTTCAGATTTGTATTTTTTATTTTATCTATATAACGTGAATCTACAATTAGTTTGTCTTGAACTTGGCTTTAGTGTTGTAAATTTAGCTATAATGTTGTTGATATATATATATATATATATATATATATATATATATATATATATATATATATATATATATATATATTTATATATATATATATATATATATATATATATATATATATATATATATATATATATATATATATATATATATATATATATATATATATATATATATATATATATATATATATATATATATATATATATATATATATATATATATATATGAGGAATTAAACCACATTCTCCGAAGACAATTTAATTCAGAACAGTTTCGGTGTATCTCACACCCTTTTTCAACTGACACTGGGCAGAAAATATTTAAGAGAAAAGACAAACAAAAGATCCCCTCTTTTTTCCTCCAATCCCCCCGTTTGTGGCTAATCTGGATGGGGGTTAGGCCTAAACATATTGAAGGGCTGACATTTTACTATTTTATTTATTTGCAATCTTATTAAAGGATTAAAAGAAAATTGACCCTCAGATAGATTTCGAGCACATACGAGGGGCGGTCAATAAGTTTTGAAATTCGGATATAAGGAAACGAGATATGAGGAAAAGTGTTTTATTATTTTTCAATATAACTACCCTCGACTTCAATGCACTTGCGCCACTTGTCCCTGAGGCTTTGAATTCCCGACAACCAGAAATCTCCCGACTGCTGTTCAATCCACTCCTGGACGGCGAGCTGGACATCTTCATCGTCCCCAAACCGGCGTCCACGAAGTGCAGCCTTGAGCTGGCGGAATAAAAAGTAGTGATAGGGGCCAGATCTGGACTGTAAGGGGGATGGTTAAGCTCTTCAAATCTGCACTCGCGCATAGCAGCTTGTGCAACTCTGGCCTTGTGTTTGACGATGTTTAAGTCGATCATGGAGCGTGAGGTTTCTAAGGACCTAACGGGCAGAGACCTTGCGCAAGGCCAAATTGTCGTGGATGATGTTGATAACACTTCCATGTTATATTCCAAGTTCTCGCTCGATTTCTTCGACCTTCACTCGTCGATTTTCGAGGATGATCCTCTCCACACGGTCCACATTGTCCTCGTTGGTCACGTCTGACGGGCGTCCTGGATGGGGGTCATCTTCAAGGGACTCACGACCATGGCGGAACTCCTTATTCCAGCGAGCAATGGTTGCATAGGAACGGCCGGTGTCGGTCTACACTGCAACCGTGCGTTCATGGATCTCTTTTGCATTCTTGCCTTCCTTGGTAAAAGATTTGATCACTGCGCGGTGCTCAACCTTCTCCATTGTTGAAAAATTTGTGACTGAAGATCTGCGATCAACTACTGCTTCTTAAATAGACGAGTCAAGAGCGTGCGGCTACAGGTCCTGACTTGTCATAACTTGTCCTAACACCCCCACAAACACCCATCCTCGTTCCTCTGCTTTCCCCTACCGTTCGCAAAACTTATTGACCTGGGCGGTCAATAAGTTTTGCGAATCGTACATATTCCGAATATTGGTTCCGAAGGATTTCCCAATTTCTGAATTTATAATTTATATATATATATGTATATATAAATATATATATATATATATATATATATATATATATATATATATATATATATATATATATACATATATATATATATATATATATATATATATATATATATAAATATATATATATATATATATATATATATATATATATATATATATATATATATATATATATATATATATAATTTATGGTGTTTCAAAAACTAAAATTTTAAAATTTGTTTTCTTATCATTTAAATTTATTCCATTTTATCAAAAACTAAAAAATATAAACTTTCATTACAATACAACGAAATTAAAAGGTGCCTCAAGAGAGACAAACTGGCAAGAAATTCCCTGTAGCGGTCCCAGTTGGCAGAAGCGTAACTTTTTCGGAGGGGTTTGGAAGCTGGATCGGCACGAGTGTGATGCTCGTCAAGATCGATATGTAGTCGCTGGGTACTGTTGGGCCCGGATCGCTATGGCAATTAAAAGGGAAGCCACCACTTGTCATGATTATGTCGGGCTTTGTTGCTGCCCGAGAGGTGATATAAGTCGTAAAGTCCGCTCCTATCCTCTGTATGTATTTTCGGCGCATAATCATTTCCAAGTTGTGACCTATGTTAATTGTGTTCCCAAAGCCAGCCGTTCTGCATCTGGCATTGAAGTCGCCCCCAAGGAATGCCATTCTGCCGTTGCCGAACAAGGTGTATAAATTCATGAGGAGCAGGTACGTTCGTCGAGGTGGTTGGTCTGCCACCGCGATTACGAAATTGCCCAGTAGTGTGTGCAATTCTACCGCCACAGAGGACTCGTCGAGTTCTGGAGGGTGTCTGGACGAAAGATCCTTCCTGACGGCAACGGCAGCACCGTCAAACCCCTCTTAAGAATGTTTTTTGTAACTACTCTGTAGCCCGGTATCTTTAGCTGGTTGTTAGTAGTATCGATACCGTGCTCCGTGATTAGTATGATGTCGGGGTCAAGCATGCGGAATATGTTTTCGTATGCCCGGCTTTTCTCTCCCATCCATTCACGTTGAGCAGCAATATCCTTAACCTATTGTTCGGATTTTCCATTCCTGTGTTCTGGCTTTTGTGTGCCTTAGTGCTTGCGAGTAGTAGATCTACGTTTCCCGTTCCTCTTCTTTCTGTACTCTGTTGATGAGAGTTCTACAAATGTTTCCCGGTAGAGGGCGACGTTCTGGTTTTACAAAGCCTCCTCAACCGATTCTTCTTCGCATTGAGCGTTGAAGTCCCATTTGTAGTATCTTTTCTTTATTCCCATGCAAATTTTTTGTGCGTCCCAGTCCGTCGTGAAGGGGAATTGTTCGGTCGCGTAGATATAGAGCTTAATTTGGTCGGCATCTAGCTTTTTCTTTGTTCCTATTTTACCTTTTTTACGGCATACTTCCTTTTTGTGTTCTCTGATTTCGAGGTGTCTGTATTGTCCGTGGTTTCTAAGAATTTTGTTTCTTCTTTTTCCTTATCCTTTGGGTTGGTCGAGTGGGCTGCTTTTGCGGCTGGCTCTCTCTCTTTTTTACCCTCAATTCTTGAGTCGGGCCGTCTATTTTCGTTTTCTTTTCTCGTCTCTTGACTCTTTCCTGACATCTCGTTGGGATTCAGCTGTAGTTGGAGTACGTCCGCTGATGGTGGATTAGCAGAGAACCATATCTCACTGATGCCGTTCTTAGCGAGCATTTGGTTTAGTTCCCTTGCAAATACTCCTAGTTGGGTTAGGTTCCTCACGTGAGCATACAAAATGCAAGTCAGGATCTTCGTCGAGTTCTCGTTCTCATTCTCAAATAAGTCTTTTTGGCTTCTGCATCTGTAAAGAATGCTTTTGCCGCCTGAGCATATGACGTGTTACTTTTGCGTTCTTGTTCGTCTTTCTTTTGTTGAACCTTCTTTCTTATGAGCTCTTTTTTAAGCTGGCAGGCCGTGGCCATGGAACGATGTCTTTGGCCGCAGTTGGCGTATTTCTCTCTGGGACTGTTGCAGTTCTTCCAGTGGTGTCCTGGCTCGCTGCACCTTGAACAGATTTCCTGCGGCTATGTACATTCTTTTGTCGTGTGTGTCTCCATCCTGTAGCATCGGAAGCAGAATTGTATGGGAGTAAATTCTCCTCTCTCAATCTGCTATCCACTGACTTTTGCATTAAAAAGCAGTAGGCCTTTTTTCTTTTTCCTTTTGTGGCATTGTAGTGTCGAACAAGACAACCTTAAACTAATAAGTATATTTTGAATTGTCCCTCTTGTTCCAAAACCTAATTATTTCAGAAACTTTGGCCCACGGTTGGTTTTTCATGATTTCCTCTTTTATTTGCTCTTGTCTGTTGCCCCAGCCAGGGGTCCAGTACATAGCCAGCAGACGACGCTCCTGGAGTTAAGATCTGCTCAAAATGCCTCTCTAAAACACCTAAGTTCTTAAGCCCAGAAAATGTACTGGCAGAGCACAAGAAGTGAAGTGTAAAAAACATTGAGGAATCTACAGAATAACTGGTAGACAAAAATGGGACAAGAAATTCAGGCATATGCAGATTCTTATGATATGCACTAGTTCTAAGATGAAGTAAAGGCTGTGAAGTGAAAAGACTAATGGTTCCCAAATCTTTTCATGCACTTCAGTGAAAACCGCTGGTCGAACTACACTACTTAGAGAACAAAGTCAAATAATCCAGAGTTGGGGCCGACACTTTCAAGACCTACTAAATCAAACAAACCCAACAGATAACCTGTTCCTACTTGAATTAGATGAGCATCAAATAACGCAAAAAATGGATCTTCTTCCCACCTTCAATGAATTTCTATAGGCAATTAAGTCACTCAAAGAGTACAAATCCTCAGGCTCTGATAACATGCCCAGAGAAATTTTAAAGCAAGGGGATACTTGCTTAAACATAACCTCTACATATTCATCCTGGAGCTCTGCGATAGGGAACAAGAGCCCCACAGTGGAAGGATGCTAATATTATAACAGTATATAAAACAAGGGCAGAAAAACATTTGTGGCAACAGAAGAGGTATATAACTACTTTCTGTTGCCGGAAAAGTTATCTCTAAAATCATTTTGCGGAGACTAACATCCTTGACCAGAGAATATCTACTCCCAGAATCGCAATGTGTCTTTTGCAAGGACCTAGGTACAGTTGACATGATTTTCATAGCCTGGAAACTGCAAGAAAAATCTAGAGGGCAAAACAAAGATATATTTATAGCTTTTATTGACCTCAAAAAGGCCTTTGACACTGTAAACAAGGAAAGTCTCTGGGAGATTATGCATATTTCTGGCTGCCTACCAAAATTCATAAAGATTGTAAAACAGTTACACGATGGTATGTATACCAAAGTGACAATGGGTAGTCTTAGTCAACCCCTTTCGCTATTAACTCTGGGGTCAAACAAGGGCGTGTGAGTGCCCCATTTTTGTTCAAAATGTACCGAGTATGTGTCACTACACTACTTTACCTTACTGTCTGTAAGAGAAGCGGAATAACTATCAATTTCAGACTAAATGAAAGCCTTTTTAACATTAGGAAATTTCTGGCAAGAAACAAGCTCTCAAAAAATAACACTCTGGACATACATTATACAGACAACTGTGCTCTGGTCTCTAACTTACCAGAGGCACTGCAATATGTCTTAACAACTGCTATTATATAAACACTAGATTAGATCTTGTTTTAAATATAACGAAAAAAGAAATACTCACAGTGGTTTGATGAAGTACCTTCCAATCCCTTAGTGTTTTCAAATTGCTGGCGAGAATCTCGCAAACGTTCCATATTTTAAGTACCTTGGTAACTACGAGGGACGGTCAATAAGTTTTGCGAATCGGTAGGGCAAAACAGAGGAAGGAGGATGGCTGTTTGTGTGGGTGTTAGGACAAGTTATGACAAGTTAGGACCTGCAGCCGAAAGCTCCTGCCTCATCTATTTAAGAAGCAGTAGCTGATCGCAGATCGTCAGTCACAAATTTATCAACAATGGAGAAGGTTGAGCACCGCGCAGTGATCAAACTTTTGACCAAAGAAGGCAAGAATGCAAAAGAGATCCATGAATGCATGGTTGCAGTGTACACTGCCACCGCTCCTTCCTATGCAACCATTGGTCGCTGGAATAGGGAGTTCCGCCATGGTCGTGAGTCCCTTGAAGATGACCCCCATCACACGTGACAAACAAGGACATTGGGGCCCGTGTGGAGAGGATGATCCTCAAAAATCGACAGGGGAAGGTCGAAGAAATCGAGCGAGAACTTGGAATATCACATGGCAGTGTTATGAACATCATCCACGACAATTTGGCTAAGACCAAGGTCTTCGCCTGTTGGGTCCCTAGAAACCTCACGCTCTATGATCGACTTCAATCTCGTCAAAGTCCACATGGCCAGAGTTGCACAAGCTGCCATGCGTGAGTGCGGATTCGAGGAGCTCAACCATCCCACCTACAGTCCAGATCTGGCACATAGCGACTACTTTTTATTCTGCCAGTTCAAGGCTGCACTGCGTGGACGCCGGTTTGGGGACAATGAAGATGTCCAGCTCGCCGTCCAGGAGTGGATTGAACAGAAGTTGGGAGATTTCTGGTTGTCGGGAATTCTAAGCCTCAAGGACAATTGGCGCAAGGGCATTGAAGTCGAGGGTAGTTATAAAACACTTTTCCTTATATCTCGTTTCCTTATATTTGAATTGTAAAACTTATTGCCTGCCCCTCGTAGCTCTCCAATGACACGCATTTGGATGTTCAAATACAGCACACCATGAGACAAGCAGAAACATCCTTCCGTTAACTCTCTACAAGAGTATCAAAATAAAAAGTTGAAAATATGCACTATGATGACCGTCTACAATGCGGTATGTCTACCATCTGTCGTGTTTGGCTGTGAAACATGGACGACATACAGGAGAAACGTAAAGCCACTAGAGTCGTTCCATATAAAATGCCTACAAAATAACCTTGTATCACATGGCAAGACAGAATCCCACACCTCTCGATACTGCAGAGAACCAAAAGCACTAGCATCGAGGCAATCATTGCTAAGCACCAGTTTCGATAGCTGTGCCACGTGATACGCATGCCTGAAGAAAGACTTTCCTGCAGAGTACTGTATGGTCAGCTCCATGATGGAAGGAGTGAAGTGGGTGTTCCCAAGTTTAGATTCTAATTAACATCAAGAAAACGCTGAAAAAATGCATGGTTGATCCTTCAAATCTAGAGGAGTCGGCTTCAAACAGGGTGAATTGGAGACGACTCATTCATGAAGGAGTGGATCGTCTTGAAGACAACCGACGAGACCATCAACACGAGAAGCGTGCTCGCCAGCGTGCGAGACAGCAAGAGAGATTGGTTTTAAAATGGAAGGCGAATTAGGTACTGAATATCTAGTTGGAAGAGCACAAAAATAAGGAGATATACAGAGAATAAGTGTCCTTTTTTGAGATATGAGAGGTAGGTGTTCGATCAGCAGACCTGTTTGATGGCGGGTTATTAACGATGAGATGTGGAATGTTAATGACTTAAAGAGTGGAGATGTTCAGGTCTTGGATAGTGCAATAGCGGTCACGTTTGGGAGCTAAGAAAGTGTGTGTAGAGCCTTTGGCTCCATGTTTCCTCAACGTTCAAACTTTTATTTCGTTAGTTTTATTTACTTACTCTTTGTTGGAGTAACCTGACGTCATTTTGCGTATGCGAAGAAGCATTCAGAAACGGATGTTGTGGGTGACCACGGGTGGCGTGACACGCAACACGGTCTTCTTAAAAACTTCCTAAAAACCGACCGTGCGAGGCTAGCTTTGGTTGTGACATGTAGGTACCATTAGATAGAATGTTGGTGTAATAGATATTGATAGAGAGGAGCAAATATAACAGGTGGACTATTGTGCGTTGCAATAATTTGCCTGTGATTGGGTTCCTACAACGTTATAACATTTATTGGGACCTTTTTGTTACAACAAACCTACATTCATTTTCAGGCCCTGTGGCATTCATTTTGAGGAGATGCCAGAGCTTTGAGTAAGCTATAGTTTTGGATTACGATAGCAATATTTTGCCCTATTGAATGAGTATCGAGTACGCTAGCGGCAGTTCTCCTTCCCAGCAAGCATGTCGCTGTTAGATTGGTCTCCTAAATACAGCTTGTCAGATATCAGAAAGAGAGAGAGAGAAAAAACCAGACACCTGGTCAACCCTTTTTTGTGTATGCTAAGGAAAGTGCGAAATCATGAGACGCCGTGATAGCCTGGAAGCTCACCATCGCAGAAAGCCGCGACAAGCTTGAGAGCACGAACGGGTTCCATTGACAGTCGGACAAAGTTTCGCCTCACCGGCTTAGGAACCTTCCAGAGATCAAGCTAATAGGGCCAGACTACCCTCGCTGGCCGATGCGTCGGACCCTGCAACCCTCTCCACCGGATGGAGGGGGAAACCCCAATTCGACCCTACTATAAATCCTCCGGCACCAGAGTTTGAGGCAGTAACCGCCGCATGCCTGCCCATTTAGAATCCGCTGTCTGCCCACCTCCGTCAGTACCTGCCGTCTGCACTTCCCCCTTCGTACCCGCTATTCTCGTCCCGTTGGACTCTGCACAATTCATCGCAGAACCCCTTAAGATCTTGGTATTCTAATTTAATTCTCGTGAGTCTACCCCGTAATCATTGTTACCCGTTCCTCGAACGCAACGTGCCCAGCCTTGACTCGGTGTTCTAAACCTGAAGGCAAGATCTAACTTCATCCCCTTAATAGTAATTTCCAAAGGAGTATTATTTGAACTTTGCGACAAGGCACGGATTACTCTCTCGGACCAAATCTTCCAGGTAACAAAAACGCGCAAGTCTCCTGTGCAAGTGCTCTCACTACCCATCCCCCCGAATGTAAGTGTCCATCGTCGGCTTCGTGTAAGCTCAAGGCCATTCGAGCAACCCTTCGATCAATATTGTTCGTTTGTGAGTACAGCGATTGTTCCCGCCATGTCGCTTCCAGCCCCCCTTAAGTCGCTGAGACTCATGTACGCCTAATGTGTTATATAGCTTGTTTCAAAACCCCTTTTAACCTTTGTGAAAAGAATAGCAATTTGTAGATTAGTAAAGTTATTTTTGTACCCGTTTTTTTATTGTCCCGGAACCTACAAGATAACCGACTATTTGGCCAACCTAAAATTCGGTTAATTTGCAATCTGCCTATACTATGAATCTTCCACGCACACAGCCGTCTTCTCTCTTGGCTGAGAAAGGCAGGAAGGAATTTACTCGACCCTATTCTACGACATATATAGCAATATCTATTATATATTAAAGTGGCGTCAGTTTTATCGGGCTTAATCTTGGTAAATAAATTGATTAAAATTTTATCAATCTATAGGTTAACCTTGGTTAAATTGTTAATTGTTGGCTAATCTTGGTTCTGGTTCTGGAGTTTAAAATTTGAGAAATTGCCATTGCATAGCTACTTGCGAAGTGTATTTGTTC
The DNA here is from genome assembly GCA_963969495.1 of Ceratothoa steindachneri. Lineage (NCBI taxonomy): Eukaryota > Metazoa > Arthropoda > Malacostraca > Isopoda > Cymothoidae > Ceratothoa > Ceratothoa steindachneri. The sequence continues at coordinate 46,799,202 of OZ018330.1, read as the reverse complement.
CTTTCCCATTTATATTTTTTGTGAATTGATTTTTGAGTGACTGTGTTTATTACTTTTATTCCCCCACGGAATTGAATTGTTATCGTTCAAGGCTTCATCTTGTGCCGTAAGTTAAAGGTATAGTAAAAATAGTATTATTCTTCGTATTGATGTTCTACGAGTGCTATAACTCTCGTCTCAATGAAGTGAGGGATATAGGTAAAATCTCGACCCCAAAAGTTCTCTCACGAGTGCCCCTTCCCCAAGCCTCTTTGTTATTCGTGTTTTAATTTTGTTTCGCAAAACCATCCGCACTCCCGTTCGTGCGTCAAGAAAACCATAATTTCGCTATATTCATTGCCGTACGTAAATTTATTTTTTGTTGTTGTGCCCATCGCATAAAACTAGCATCATATCATCATTGGAAAATTTCGAGACCCAAGGTAAGTCACTTGGACTCAGTGGCAAAGATCTGATAGCCTACATCCAGGAAGATGAAAGAAGAGAAAGAGCCAAAATAAGAGACAGAGAAGAAATAAAAAAGGAACAAGAAGTAAGAGCCGAAAGAATAGATAGAGAGGAAAGAAAAAAGGAACAAGAAGAAAGAGAGAAAATTCGCTCTCACGGACTGGAAATGAGCAGACGCTCTCCATAAACTCCTCAAGTTCTAGACTAGACGCACCACTGTCTGTGACTATAAAACTCCCCGTCTTCAAAGAAGGCGAAGAGTTCTGGTCTTATCTTATCCACTTCGAAAAGATCTTCGAGGTGAACCCATGGGACATCGAGACGGACGGCGCAGCTCAGGGATATTTTTATTTCTCTCCCACTAGAGGCAACAATTGATTACTTATCTTTAAAAGCTGAGTTGCTCGCCGCTTACAACATGATCCCGAACTTCTACAGAGCTATATTTAGGTATTGTCGCATTCAACCAAACCAGAACTTCCGAAAGTTCGGCTACACCCTACAGCGTCACTTTAATTTTTGGATTGACGCGTCCAAGGTGCCCCATGAATACGACGCCCTGATCGATTTCGTCCTCAAGGACCAATTTCTTGCGTCCTTCCCTCCAGAAATCAGATCCTTCGTGAAGGCCCGGAGGTGCCGTACTCTCAAGGAATACATTGAGAAGGTAGACGTCTACGCAGCTAGCCACAACTGATATCCGAAAGAAGAGAAGAAATCAGAACCCCTATACCCTAGATCCAAAACCAGCAAGAACAACTTTGTTCCAAATAATGGGAATAAGTTCGTTAAGGTGACTGAGCACGCCAAACTCAAACCTTTCTTCTCGTTGGGCCACTGTGATGTTAAGCCCTTTGCTTTCAACTCTCCTGCTCTGTCATTCCAGGCCATCGTGTGCTATTCTTGTAGAGTTCAGGATCACATGAGTAGCAATTGTCCTCAAAACTCGCAGTTTAGAAGCACTCCTCCAATTCACCAGGTACACCAAGTCAGTGCTACTCCTACGCCCCCACCGTCTCAAAATGAAGCCTCCTCGTCTTCAAACTCCCCGAATACTGCTGGCCAGCAAGTTAACATTTTGTTTGATAAAAGTACGCCTGGGTCCCTCCAGTTTGAAACTAGAGCAATGAATGGGTGCTGGATCTCCACCCTCGTCCGTGATACAGGATGCACATGCATTGTTGTATCTGATATACTACTCCACCCTGTGGCTCCGGACCACGATAAGTTTGCCCTAGTGCATGATTACCTGGGGTGCGGCAATAAATTTTTCATTGTTCAAGGCTAAATTGAGTGCGCATATTTCACTGGTTGGGCTGAAGTAGTTGCAGCCCCCATTAAGTTTTGTGCGGTCCTAATTGTTCAGTCACCTAGGGTTTCTTACGCCTCATTTAGCTCAACCCATTACTACCCGTTACCGTGCGAAGAAGGAACTGAAAGCCCCTAAACCTCTAAAACCCTCGTGTGCCCCCGTATTCAAGAGTGAGTGCAATGAACCATGATTTTGCCAAAAGCCAGAGGAAATGTGAGTCTCTCCGTCCCCTGTGGTCAAAAGCCAAGAACAAAACGCGCGAAACCGTTAGAGAGAATAAGGTCATTTCCTTCCTCATCAAGGACGACCTACTCTATCGTGTGTGCATCGAGAAAAACGACACCAATTTCCATACATTATGTGTATCCCGCTCCTACGTCCCTACAATCTTACAAACAGCTCACGATAGCCTATTTGCTGGTCACTTCAGCCACACGAAGACCACTCAGAGTGTCTTCAAATATTTTTAGTGGCCTGTCGCGACCGACGAAATTCTGCGATATTTTCGTTCGTGCGACATTTGCCAAAAGACGACAATAAAAGGACGAGTCAGACCTGCGCCTTTGCAGAAGGGACTGCTAATCTCTGAACTCTTCTCCCGAGTAGCTATCGACCTGATCGGACCGATCTACTCTCTGTCAAGCGAAGGCCATAGTTACGCTTTAACGCTTGTCGACTTTGCCACCCGATTCCCCCCAAAGAGGCTGTGCCCATCGCGAAAGTCAATAGCATATCCTCCGCCGAAGCAATTATTTACATCTTTTGCCGTATGGGGCTACCTAAGGAAATCATTTCGGATCGTGGTCGTCAATTCACCTCTGGATTAATGGAGTACGTCTGTAAATTCTTGATGATCAAGCTCCAGATTACCATTTCTTTCCACCCGAGTGGAAATGAAATGTGCGAGAGGCTAAATGAAAGCTTCAAGGCCATTCTCAAGAAGTTATGTGCAGGTCAGCCCACTGAAAGGCCCCGCTTTTTTCCGGTAGCCCTCTTTGCCTACCGTGAAATCCATCATGGTACGTTTGGATTCGCCCCCTTTGAACTTTAATATGGTAGGAGCGTCAGAGGCCCCCTGAGTATCCTAAAGGAACTTTATTCCAATCAGAAATTGAATCAAAATATACAGATTTCTTACTCGTATCTACTGGAATTAAGAAGGAGGCTGTAAAAGTTCGCCGAAATTGCGTCTCAGAACGCCGACATCAATTTTGACAAGTAGACATACTTAGATTGCAATTCCAAAGAAATGAAATTTAACCCAGAAAAAGAAGTTTTGTTTCTCCTCTCCAAGGACAGCAAGAATTTGTTGAGCCAGTGGAAGGTCCCCTAGCACATAGTCGAGAAGTGTGGCCCCGTCGATTACCTTATTTTAACACCCTCAGGAAGAAAAAATTTTCATGTTAGTATGGTCAAGCGGTACCACCGGCGCGCAAGCACACACCAAATAGCTGTAATCGACAAAGAATCTCCCATGGAATCTGGCTACCCCCTTAACCCCTTTTGCGTAATTAAAGTCGCCTACGTGGGGCAAGTTAAGGAATACCCGTTGCATGTCTTGCCTAACCTTATAATTCCCTACCTGCGGAAATTACGATATGCGACCAGCTATCATCTCTTCAAAAGGATCAACTGCAAGAGCCCTTGAGTCGTTTTGATGACGTCATCACAAGATCCCTGGTTGTGCTACCCATTTTGAGCGCAATATCCAGCTAACCACCCTGGAACCCATCCGTTTCAAACCATACCCCCTGTCTATATACTTCGATTTTGGCACTATTGATTACCTCGTCTTCCATATATCGGAAATAATCGGTTAACCCCACAGTAAGAAAACTTCCTTGCCCATCTTGGACATGCCTTTGCACACTAACAAAAAGCGGCTGCGATCCTTCACAGGCAGTGCCTCGTTCTATCGTCGTTTCATACCAAACTTCACGACTATCTCCGCCCCCCTAAGTGATCTATTAAAGAAGAAGGACCCCGAACGAATCGAATGGACGCCATTTTCGAATCACAACTTTAACAAACTCAAGGAGAAGTTGGAATCTGCTCTTATCCTCCGACTCCCTAACCCGGAAAACCTGTTTGGCATTCGCACAGACGCCAGTAATGATGGTATAGGATGTGTCCTCCTCCCGTATGAGAATAACGGCGAAAGATTCGCCATCGCTTAGGCAAGAAGAAAATTACTCACGCGCGAGAAAAATTATGCGGTAATTGAGAGAGCAGTCCTCGCTATCATTTGAGGAATCCTAAAATTTAGAAAGTATTTAGTAGAGAAGGAATTTGTAGTGTAAACGGACCACAAACCCCTATCATACCTACGTAACGTCAAGAATAATAACGGTCGGTTGATTCTTGGTACTTGTTCCTCCAGGAATTCCAATTTCGCATTTTGTATTTAAAAGGCACCGATAACTGTATGGATGATAGTTTAAGTAGAAACTCGTTAGATCCTTTCTCAAACTAATTATAAGCCATTTCCTTTTTTCGATCCGTGTATTAATTTTGGTTCATAAATTAATTTGTATATTCAATCATATAATAAGAAAACAGGTATCTTTGTTCTATACATTTTTTGTTCTTTATTTGTATACAATGAATTCATTCTATATCCTTAATTTATCTTTCAGTTTTGTATAATCGTAGGATAAACTCACCCTTGGGCCAGTGACCCATACTTAACGGTATCATAGGAAAAAAATCCTTCGGCAACCATGCCGTAGCATTATATAACCTTGTGTATATGCATAGTGCACTATTTTGTACTATGGCTCCATTTTTAAAAATTTGTCCTAGGTATTCTCAACTTCATCCGCTATTGTTGTGCGACGACTTTAAGTTATAATGCCCCCCCCCCCTTCCATTAATTATTTTTCTATGTCACGCCTTCCCCTGAAGTTCCATCTAGGGATGGAGGATGTCAGAGATCAGAGAGAGAGAGAGAGAGAGAACAGATACCTGGTCCACCCTTTTTGTCTGCGCTAATGGAAGTGCTAAATCATGTAAAGCCGTGGTGTCCTGAAAGCTTACCATCGCAGAAAGCCGCGACAAGCTTGAGAGCCCTAAAAGGTCCATTGGGAGTTGGACAAAGTTTCGCCTCGCTGGCTTAAGAACCTTCCCGCGTTCATGCTAATAGGGCCAGACTACCTTCGCCGGCCGATGAGTCGGACCCTGGAATAAAATCTTTCGGACGGAGAGGGGAAAACCCCATTCGACCCTACTATAAATCCTCCGGCGCCAGATTTGGAAGGCACATCCGCCGACTTCCCGCCCCATTAGTATCCGCTGTCTGCCTGCCCCGTCAGTACCTGCCGTCTGCACTTTCCCCTTCGTACCCGCCATTCATGTCCCGTTGGACTCTGCACAATTCATTCGCGTGAGTCGATCCCGTACTCGTTGTTACCGGCTCCTCGAACTAAACGAGCCCAGTCTCGACTTGGTGTTCTAAACCCGAAGGCAAGATCTAAGTTCATCCGCTTAGTAGTCATTGTCAAGAGACAATTATTTGAACTTTGCGCCAAGGCAAGGATTACTCTCTCTGACCAAATCTTCGAGGTAACAGCAACGCGCAACTCTCCTGTGCAAGTGCTCTCACTAACCCACCCCCCCTCTAGTATAAGCTTCCATCGTCGGCTTCGTGTACGCTCAATGTCATTCGAGCGACAATTCAGTCAGTATTGTTCATTTGTGTGTACGGCGACCGTCCCCGCCAAGCACCCCCCCCCATACTTTAATTCGCTGAGACTCGTGTACGTCTAATGTGTTATATAGCTTGTTTCAAAACCCCTTTTATCTTTTGTAAAAAGAATATTAATTTGCATATTAGTAAAGTTATTTTTGTACCCGTTTTTTTATTATCCCGCAACTTACAAGGTAGCCGACTATTTGGCCAACCTAAAATTCGGTTACAGCCATCATGTGGCCCCTTAGCGTGCCCAATGTAGAATCAATAGGGCGAGAAATTGATATCATACTCGTAACTGCATTGCAAGATCTTTTTAAAAAGCTCTAGTTCGAGTCATATACTTAAGACTGCCCATCATAGGATAGTACTCAAACCTCACTGCATCCCGTATATGCAACACCGATAATGGTTTATTGCGGTTTAAGATCCTCTGATGCTTCCATGGTTGTGACCTCTAAGAATCGTGTCTTTGTAGGTGGTGAGATTTTGTAACATTTTCTTTCAATGAATTCCGATATATTCCAAAAATGTAAGATATTCCACACGATGTTTTTTTTATTTTCCAAGTTCTTTTACGCTTGATGTGTAGTCCGTTTAGCGCACACCTTAATGGAGACCAAGGATTTAGCTTGAGTTTGGTTTATCTTCACTTATAGGAAAGTTTTGTTTTGACTTAACACGATAGGAACATTCAAAATTGGCCCATATTTCATTTAATCCCTTTAAGAAGCAAATTTTTTAATGAGTTGCTCTTTCGTTAGATAACATGCGGTATCACCCTACATGTTTGCACGTTTTTATTATACCGTAATCCGATTACTGTTTTGAAAACGCCACTATTTGAGATTTTGTCTCCTGCTGAACTACTATATAATATCGTATAAGGTTTTCATACTTTGCTATCCTAGTGGTAAACATATTTAAATGATGATATTTCATTGTTCACATACAGGTGGAATTTGAAAAGCATGCCAGGCAGCGAGCTCCTCCTTTTGGGAGGTGCTGACTCTGCAACCAGGGGTGCTAAAATGAGCTTTCACGACGGTGTCCTTGTCATACCGAGCTTCCCTTGGGACCTAATACCCAGCGGAAAATCACTTCTCACCTGCGAGGCTTTCAACGAGGAGGGCTCCAGCATGATGCAGGTGAGAAAAGCATCGTCGATGTCAAAAAACAAGGGTAAACGCGTTTAAATGGTAGATAGGGCGAATCTAAAATTGCGATAATATTTTGTCCTATTGTAAAAGGAAGCTCCTCTTTAAGATAGTTCCTTATTAAAGAAAAAACTAGCCTAGTTTCGGATACTTACTAAATTATTTTAGCTTTTAATAAAAAAACAATCCTAAAAATAGCTTCCTTTTCTAAACATTTTAAAGTACGTGACTACGTTAGAATTTTTAATAATGATTTTGAAATTCGTTAACTTTGTTGCACGGCTGTAGGACGAGTGTAATTGCTGTATTTGCCCCTGCAATCATAGATCTAATTAATAATACTTATTCCTATTTATTCCTTTTTTTCTTAATGCCATTAGATAGCTCTTTGATCTCCCAAAGAGATTTGTTCCTTTATGGATGTCCGTCAAGATATACAAACGTCTTCATTGGAGTCACGATGTTCGCTCCTTCGGCCCTTGAGCCATTGCATCTTCGTTTTGCAATTCAATATATGTACCTTGTACACATCTTTACTTCTCATAGCTTCAATGATTTTCAAACACTTTAAAAAACTTTTGCTTTTCATAATTAATATTTCATTAGCGCACCTGCAATTCTGTAATCACGGGATTGATTAGAAATTTACGGTGTTGATACAACTCAATCTAAAGTGTCTACAAATTATATGCAATAGCTCTTTAGCGTTTTATTTTTAAGGAAAACATTTGAAACTTTTTCATCATATAGGTTTACGGGTCTAATAAGTACACTTTAATAGACTCTCCAGACATCTTTTGCAGGAATCTTTTTCTTATAAAATGGCGAGGAAAAGGGAAGTTACCCCAGAAGAGAAGAATTGTAGCGTAAAGGAATTAGGTAAAAGAAAGTCTTCTCTCCAAATTAAAAAAAGATTTAATGCTTGATCATCGATCTCACTTTAAGGAAAATTATAGAGAATGGCATTCAGCCAAAAAAGTAAAGGCTTCAACTAAAATTTATAGCACTTAACCTTAAAGATATTTAGAAAAATCAAAGGATAAGTGGCTAAAAAGCTATTTTTTAAACGAAGGAGGCTCGCTCCGTCTAGGAATAAACAAGGTCAAAGGCTGTCAGGAAATTTTATATCGTTAGGATTAAAACTAAAAATCATTTTCTAACCAAAAATAAAATAAAACATATGTTGTGGGCCGAGACCTACATGAAACTGATTTTAGCAAAGTTTTCTTCACAGACGAATCAAGAGTCACTCCGTATGGGTAAGCAACTGGGTACACGATGGCCTCCAAATGGAGCAATACACCAAGCGACAACAACAAGGAAGAGAAGTAGAAAAATTAGGCTGCAATTGTTGGAGGCAAGCTGCTAGTATGACCTTTCAAAGTAGATGATCGCATCAAAATGTACTCGAAGTCATACCGAGTTCAAAGAGAAGAACTTATTTTGGTTCAAGAACAACGAGTGAGGAAGAGGAAATTACTTCTCTGATGAAGAGCAATGCTCCTAGTCATACCTTGTTTTGCAAAAGTACTGTTACACTCGTTATTCCTCTTTAGAGAGGTTTACGTATCTGATAAAAAAGTTCGATTAAACAAACTTAAAGTTCTCCTTTTCTACCATGCGTCATTAAAATGTCTTATCCATTGTGTGAAGGTGTTTCAAGAAGGAAGTGAAAGGAATCTTTGCTCTCCCGCGCGCGGGCCACAACAAGCCCGACATCGCCAAACGGCTCAATGTCAACCGGATGATCGTCCACAAAGAAGTGGAGAGGCTCAAGAATAGGAAAGATCTCAAACATTTACCTCGTTCAGGCAGACTTCTAGTTGTCAACCGTTTGGCCATGAGAAAGCTTTCGAAAGTGCTCCGAAGTTTAAGTTGCTTCGCTCCCGAAGAAGATCTCGGTGGACACGTTGCCCAGGGCCGCCAGAGAAGATGGCGGCAAGAGCTGGAGGTACGTGGAAAGGTCTTAGCTCACCAACCCTGTGCGAAAACAATGTCAGGAGCACTGTCCTTGCCTTTTCAACGACTTGAAGAGTCATGGCAATCATATTCTCATTTTTTATGATGAAAAAAACATCTGGATCGATGCTGTCATTAACAAGCAGAACAGCCGCGTGGTAAGCTTTGGCCAGGACGTACCAAGGTCGGCTACGGATCTACGACCAAGCACCTGGCTTCCGTGTTGATGCTCAGCGTCGTCGCTTCGAATTGCAAGAACATGCTGCCGGTGTGGTTTGCTGCCGGTTACAGGCCCACCGCAGCTGATTACAGGGACATTTTGGTCAAGAAAACCCTGTGTAGGGGAAAACATCGCAGAACGGTGCTCCGGCCTACACGGCTAAGACCATAATAACTTGATCGGAGTCGAACCATGAACTTTTGTTGAAAGGAACTTTGCCCGCCTCAGTGTCCGACCTCAATCTCCTAGACTACAGGGTGTGGGCACTTTTTGACGTCAAAGACTGCAAGGTCCGCCACAGCAACGTCAACGAACTGAACCTTTCCGTCAACCACCAGTGGGCGAGCATGTGGAAAGACTTGTTCTGCAACGCTGCACCGCGTTCAGATCTCGCAACAGTTTCGATAGAAATCAGATAGAAAATTTGTGGGCCATCCTAAAAGAAAGGTTTACCCAGATTGCAAGCAATTAGATAAAAAGAATGTTCGTTTAAAAGTCATCTAAGAAGTGCAGAAAATGTTTGTGTATGATGACATTAAAACATTGACTTCATCGACAACATACTGTTAACTGATATTCAGAAGCAAAGCTCCATTGTTCACTGGCTCGTGAACAGTTCCTATTTAATATTATGTTTTATTTAATTTCCCTTCATTTTATTTCTTAAAATTACATCTTATAAGTCATTTTAAGCATGGCTGGGGAGTCAGTAGGCTAAAATCCCGACTCCAACTCTGTGTCCGACTCCTTAGATTTTCAATAGTTCGAATCCAACTCCAACTCCGACTCCAACTCTGGGTTTTATCTAATAATCTTAAAAATCCTTTATTGCATGAAAACTGTCATAATTGCTTTTAATCTTTATTTAGTTTATAATATGACTATTTTTCCAATTCATATTTTAAAAATATCAGCTTAAGTGGTTGAATTGAATAAAGTATGTCAAATGGAAATTTAATTCATAAAAGAAAACCAAATTCAGAGTTTTTGGACATTTCAAAAGAAAAAAATCCTGATATGAATAATTAAAATGAAAATTTAAAAGAGAAAATATATCCTAATATATATGTACATAAACAAAAAATTAATCCTATACAAATTTTTATAAAAAAAAACCCAAAGAAGCAGGGAGTAAAAATTTATTTAATTAGTATTTTTAAAGAATAATTCAGCTTCTGCAAGATCTTGGTTAATTGGAGCTCTAAGATCTGATTTTATGAACTTCGAAGGAGAAAACAATCTTTCAATACTAATTTGAGTTGATGGAAAGTAGTTACTATCATAGCTGCAGGTTTTATAATTCAGGGTAGGTTTGGATAAGTTCGTGTAGTGGTATTTTACAGGAGCAATTATATTTGAGTATCTCTTAAACAGATGAATAAAAGAGCTTTTTAAATTTTTCAAAGTTTGCGTCAAAAGGTTAATTCCTTTCGGTTTTCATTCGTCTCGTCCTCTCTTGTTCTATCTGATTCGAATATTTTTCAAAATTTAATTCATCATACTTACACACTCAAAAACACGCGCTTGTGCATATATATATATATATATATATATATATATATATATATATATATATATATATATATATATATATATATATATATATATATATATATATATATATATATATATATATATATATATATATATATATATATATATATGTATATATATATATCAGTAATTTCAGCATTGAAAGTTGCAATTTAGTTGTTCTTTTGGGGTAATTTATTGGAAACCATGCATTTATTATTGAGTCAGCCATGTTGTTTACAAACAAAAGCCATTTATGTGATGATTATGTATTCTTCAAAGACATTTTTGGAAGTTCTTCCAAGAATCTTCTTGGAAGATTCTAAAAAGACTTTCATAGTGTATACATGCAATGTATGTGCATACAACACTACAAAAGTTATTTAATGATATAATTTAGATAAAAATGTGAAATGTTTTTTATTACTCTCGCCCTAAACTTAATTTAAAAAACACAACCTTCTATGATTATTTATCTTTATAAAATATAAACAGGAGTCGGAGTCTGGTGTTTTTAACCGACTCCGACTCCAACTCCCATCCACCATAAATGTCTCCGACTCCGACTTCGATTGAACGATTCTGACTTCGACTCCCCATCACTGATTTTAAATTATTATACTCTGTTATTATATGATTTCTTCATATATTTAAATTAAAAACTCTATGAATTCCTATTAATTAAAACTATGCGAGTTATCTCTAACAATCCTTAGTCTCATTTCTTATCTCTATGAGAGGCGTTACAAAAAAAGTAGCTGCTTTGAGAAAGCTTTGGCTATATTCAATCTTGCATATAATCTCCTGACGCACTTTATGATATGAGAAGGAAAAGTTAGAAGATTTGCCATTGTTTTCATTGTTTAATCGCTCATTTGGTTTATATCTACGCGTTAAAAGCTATTGTTTCGCTCTTTGATTCAGTCTGGCTTTTGAAAGGCGATTGTCGCCCCGTTTTGCCTCTTTATTTTGATGAAAATAATTTATTCTGTAATTTATTTCAAAGACGACATTTTATTTTAATTGTTTTTGAGCCCTGACACTCCGAAACTTGTGTATTCAAATTCGTTTTGCCTCTCCGAGTTTACCTAATGAAAAAATAATATAAAATTAAATATGAATTTATAGAACAACAGTGGTAAAGAAATAACCCCAATAACGAAGATAAATTCAACAACACTCCTAAACTCTGAGATTAATGGCGTATATTAACTCCCAAAACATGTTTGTACTCCAAAAACAGCAATATAAGATAGGAACACAATGTCCTTCCGGGGAGTCCTGAACTAAGATGTTCTCAAGGTGAGGTTTCAGGATCGTTGGTTCGCCTCACAAATCACTTTCGAACACCGTTGATTACCTCTGTTTAGTAATTATGGTTTCGTTAAGTGATTAACGACCAGGAATTGTCCCTCGCCGCAAGAACTCAACACCTAAACTCGACTGATTGTCCCTCGGGTGACAACGAAACTCGAGAAACAAAGGAAGGTCTCGATTCCATCCGAGCACCTTCGAAAGTAACTTTTTCCATGCGTCCCTCACAATGTTGATGAGATCACCCAACACGGATATGAAAAACACATAAAAAACAAAATGACAATCACTGGTAAGCCCGAACGCATCAGGGTTCGGTCCTTATTTCGGGGGACGGGAAAGGGGGTCAAGTAATATTGTATTTAGACACAACCAACCACGTCAAGGGTATGTGGATATCAGCACCCCTATAGGGGAGTAGTACTCCCTAAACAGGCTTCCGGAACAGCAGAGAGTGTGCGTACGTTATGCTGTGAAGACAACTCTGAAATGATAGTGGTGTTTTGATTGGCTATGTGCACTACTCTTCCCCACTCTCGCCTCTGAAAATTTTGCATCCGGCCTCGTTGAGATGCACCGCGCCTCGACGCTAGAAGTCCAACGGCATACCCCTCAGCCCAGCGAGAGCTCCAACTCCTTCGTGGGGGAAAGGAAAAAAAGAGAAGAATAAATAAATGAGACAAAATTTGATCGCGGATGAGAAGGGCGGATAGCACAAGATCTCGAAGCGCCTTGGAATGGAGCTCATTTTATATTGAAAAGAGGAAACCAACGAGGGCATTTCCAAGAAGGGATGGAATTAAGGGAAGTAAACTGTGTGGAAGGGGTGTGAGGCGGGTTGATATATTAAGAGTGCTAGGAACCAATGGGTGTGCAACTCTCCTAAACTTGCTCCCATTCCGTATTAGAGGTTGTTTTTTTTTACTTCAAGCGTGATGTAGCAATCCCTCAAAATACTCGAGGGTGACCCCCTCTTTCCCTAAATTAAGGTAGGACTTAAGCGAGTGTCCCCTTCGCCTCCGCAGGTGCAGATCTTGCGAGTCACGTCGTCGCTGGTCGCGAGTTTGGTTCCCAAACTCCTGATCGTGGACGCAGGTTCGAATGGGGAGTTCGAGTGCAACGTCGGGGCACCGGGAGACCACCCTCCGCCCTCGCAACGCCTCCGGATTTCGTGGCTCAAGAACGGGGCGACGTTGGCCCCCTCCGGACGATACACACTTAGAGGTAAGAGACATTTATTTATTTATTTATTTATTTATATTTACTAAAGTAAAGAATATTTTTTTAAGCCACAACCAACTCTCCAAAATTACGTTAAGGTGATAACTTTCGCAACATACAATAAATTATCGAATAACCTTCTAACATTCGTCCCTTCACATTCCTTAAATAACACCTAAGAAAGTAAAAAATTAAAGAAAAAAAATCAATAATAATTAATTTCACCAAATTAAAGCAAAGAAAATCTCTATTTCATTATTTATAAGATACTAAATAAAATCAGCAAATCAAAGGGAAACAAAAAGGAACTTAATAAATGGAAATATTTGAGGTTAATTTAGTGTATTTATTTGACATCCGCTATTTGATTACTTCTCTCAGAATTAATTTTCTTTTAACACATCATTATCACTACATATCAGCACTACTATCATACACATAAAATACCGATCGGTTTTTAGTAATTTCTCCTCACACCATACAGATTTTTACTTTTTAATAAACAATGTTACTCATTTTCTTTTTCATTTCTCCTCCATAGCATTGATTCACTCTCTGCTTTAGCAGCATCTCTTCTAGTATGGGTTTACCCTAGGTACAAAAACCCAATCAGGCCCATTCAGTAGTACTGGTGCATATCCGACAATCATGATAAATATCACCAATCTGTCATGAAATCATCATTTACTCCTTATTCAATATATATTCCTCGTGTATTATGGCAGTGAGACTAAATAGGTGAGCCAGACATAACTGGAACCAACAAAACGGGATTGTTTACGGTCCCCAACTTTACACTTCCATTTCCAAGTTTGAAGTACAGGTTTGAGCACTTTTGTGCAACAATTCTAATCGATCTAAGGGCAGTCATCTAAGAAGAGATACAAGCATCTGTTAGAATTAGCTCAGTGTAAAAAACGCTTCCGATTTGGCTGAAGGTGGTAAACCACATCGACAGTGGTTCAGCATCGGATGGGGTTCTGATTCGGGTCGAGTTTGGAGCTGCTGCCACATACTGAAGTAAGAAAAAAAAAACAATTAAGATCCTATAATAAATTAAAGGTACCCACTAAGAAAGATACAATAAAACCAGTTAAAATCGGTGGTAAATGTTGTACTCCCAAGTCTAATTTCATATATTATTCTTATAAGCATCAAAACATTCAGTTCCCAATTTATAACTCTCTTTACAAATTACTAAAAAAATCTGCCGTACGGACGTTGTTTGCTAAACCAGCGGCGCTTGTTTGCTTCGTTCACAAAACTAAGAAAGTGTGCGAGACAAAAAGTTTTTATTTCACAACACATTCAAAATGTTGTGCAAAAGAAAATCATTTCACAAGAGTTCGAGTCTCGTTCTCAATTTCTTTTTAACAAATTCGCAGGCGGACATACATACAGACACACACACACACACACACACACACACACACACACACACACACACACTAGGATCACTATAATAAGATGTGTTCTGCTCATTCGTTCCTCTAAGGAATCTTTTCACATCCATTATCCCTTCCTTGTAAACTGTCCATTTGCTTTTTTATTACTCTCGATCTTTTTTTTCTATCTACTTACACACCTTAATCTCTCTCCCACACACAGAAAATGCCACCAGCAACATTCTCTCTTACGTTAAGGTATATTCTACATCTTATAAACTTCCATCATTGCCCTTGATGCAGGCTCATACGAATGCCTCTAATATTGACATCCATCTTCCCCTTTCATCTTTTACCCAAACACCAACACCTTATTCATTTTCACATATATTTTCATGCCCATCTACGTACCTTCCTGTCCAACATTTTAATTAACATTTCGAACTTCCCCTTTACACTCAAACACTAACATACTCTCATGATCAGAGACCAGGAAATATTTACAACACTCATATCATGTCACCTCCTCCTCCCAATCTATAGCCTCTCCATAACTAAATCCTGCCCAGCAATTTCTTCTCTTTCTTCCTTCCTCTTTCCCTTCACCCGCGCATATATTTAGCCAAAAAATCTTATCTTCGTCGGTTAGCAACCATTAATAAATAAGTGATGACTAGAGACCTCTCAATCCATATTCTCATCCTACACTCCTTTATCCGGATGTTCCCCTCCTGCTTTAATTTCCATGCCACACATTTTCCAAACTCCACTCTCGTACAACGGGCCACGTAGATTTTAGCCACTATTTTGAATGCTAAGTAACACGGGCGAGCATGTGAGAAGTGACTTCTTGCACCTCGTTCTTGCAATGGGAAAACAAATAGCATCTGTAACCTACTCCCCTGCTGCCAACACATATATGCCCCTCCCTCAATATGACCATGAAGCGACCATTACGGGCTCCCCTACCACCTTAACATTGAAGACAATAAAACAAACCGCTCACATTTTTCAAACTATTGGTTAGTTTCTGTGCCTCTCCCTATCAGCCCTGCTAAATTTTAAGCATTTTTCCTGAAAAAAATAGTCTATATCCATTTTGGGATAACCTCAGCCTCTATTCCGCTACACTGAGTAACTCCTCTCCCTTCACAACCGAATTTATTTCTCCCTTCCTAGTGTTCCTTGAAGAATTAACTTCCCTCCTTCTTTCTTCGGTAAAAGACTTCCATTTCGACACTTTCCCTTAATTTTTTACCACCAGGTCCTCCCATTTCTTCTTCTAGCCCCTATTGATATCTTTACTATCTTCCCCTCGTTTGCAGTAGTACCATTAGATTTCAAAATCACTGCTGTTCACCCAATCTTTGAGAAACTTAGCTGAGGACAAATGACCCCCAAAACTCTACCTCTCAATCTCGCGACCCCGGTTCCTCTCAAATCTCCTTGAAACGCAAGTGTCATCTAGGATTATATGTAGAAAAGCTGTCCTACTCAATGCTGATGATAGTTTCCAATCTTTTTTTCAAGTCATAAAACAGCACCAAATCAGCTCTCCCTAATGTAACTGACCACTTTGCCTCTTTTGGTCAATGCTGATAACCTTCCATTTTGGTAATTATCGATCTATTGGCAGTTTTGACAATGTCAATCACACTGTTTTTATTCAACGCCTTCGCTAATTCCTTGGTGGCTCTAGAATTGTTTTAGCTAGTGTGCTCGTATCTTTCTTCTCCTACACACTCTATTAATATTGGAGGAGGAGGTACGTTTTAGTGATCCGCAAGCAACAGCTCTTGATCTACTTATTTCGTATCTATTATATTTCGCTTGGTATTCTTATGCGTCGTCTTGCTCTATTATTACCTTTCTATGCTAGTGAGACACAGATCTTCCTCTTTCTCCTTCTCTTCAGTTTTGTTTGCTAATATTCTTAGAAATCTTCTATTCGATTATAACACCGTGACTGAATGGCTCTTGGGATACTTTCCGAAACTGATCCATGACAAAACATAGTTATTAATGGTAGGAAATCTCTCGAGTGTGGCTCTGCAGGAAAACTATTGCTCTTTTTCTAAACTTTGGTGGATCCCCTATCCTTTAACCAACGCTGTTTAAAATCGGGTCATCACAAAGGATAGTGAGTTTTTTTTCAAACTCTATGTTACTAACGTCTGGAAATCCTCGAAATCCTCGTATGGCTTTCTACGTAATCTCAACTGCATCTGCTCACATTTTAACCACAATAGTTTCCAATCGCGAGCCATGTTTTCGTTACTTCTCGCCTTTATTACTGTTACTCCATTTACGCTGGATTACATGCCTTTTCTATTCGGCAATTTCAACTTTGCAGCCCATTAGGTAGGTTTCTCTCGTGCATCCTTCTCGTTTCGTCTTTTTAATTTGATTTACATTCAATCTAGAATCATCTTTACGGCCCTTCTTCTATTTATAAGCTTAAATAATGCATCATCTTACTTATTTTCTTCATTTAGCACCAATGCTTGTTCCTTATAATTGTTATTACTGTATGAGCGATCATTGTCTCTGATATTTGCTTCTAGAATGAAATAGGAACTCTCTCCTGCAAGATTTTTGCCACTTAATGTAAGGTGTGTATATATATGGTAAAATGGAGTGTAGTGTGTGGATTGATAGCAGAAATAAAGGTGGTGAAAAGAGAAAGTAATGTGGGAGGTTTGCAAAGGGATGCAAGGCTCCTAGTGATCAGACTTATCGTTTTCACTCATCTCCATGTCTCGTAAGTTACTTGGTTATTGTGATTATATTTTTGTATAATGGCGTTCAAGTCATTTGTCTTAAAATTGTTAATATACTTACTAAATTAAATGTACATTTGTTCGTTGTTTTTTTAAAAGAATATTATACTTAAGTACTTAATTTTCCATGTTTTTTTTATTTTGTAGTGAGGTTGATTTTGTGTTGTTTATTTTTTCTTTCCTCTAGTATTCTTTTTTCGTCTTTTTTGATTTAAATGAGACTTTATCGGAAAATTTCTGTAAAAACATGATTTTCTCATAGTTCGGAATTATTTTGTCTTAATTGGTTTTGATGTCTTGATTAACAAAGTCAAAGTGCACGTGATTAGGTGCAGGCATTTGTTCTACACGACTTGTAGTCTCCTCTTTTCTGTCCTCAAGACGCAAGAGAGGACGAAAGCGGAGTATAGTAATGTAGATATTACAATGGCATTGTATATTTTTTCTTGTTGCTTTCACGGAGATTTCTAACAGGTATAGAGTTCTGACTGCCACCGATGCCTTAGAAATTCTAGTAGCGACGTGCTTCCCGTAGCCGGATGATCCGAGTAAATTGAACTCCGTTGTGTATAGATAGCGTCTATCCCCAACCCTGACATCAGAAAGCAGTCTATTGCCAATGGGGACTAATTTGATTTTTTCTTGATTCGTTTGAATCTTCCATTGGCCTCGTAGATGTTTAATCTTTCGATTTCTGCCGCTGTCATACGAGCTTGCATAGGCGCCTTCCTACAATGACAAGTGATTATCTGGTTCAAATCATCTTCGTATTGAATGTTAAGGCAAGC
Organism: Ceratothoa steindachneri; assembly: GCA_963969495.1. NCBI lineage: Eukaryota > Metazoa > Arthropoda > Malacostraca > Isopoda > Cymothoidae > Ceratothoa > Ceratothoa steindachneri. The sequence continues at coordinate 46,781,398 of OZ018330.1, read as the reverse complement.
GAAGTTTGAGGGGCAGGGAGATCTACAGTTTAAATTGAGTACAGAGTGAAAGACAGATACCCCAACGGCGGGAGGCCCACATTGAGCGGAAACTTTGGTTCGTCCGTGCACCCTAAACTGACGTACAACTTTTCTCCATGACGTAGTCACAGAGAGTTCTTTCTAAGTTTTCACTTAGGCCCAGCCGTATGATCTTGTACTGTATTCTTCTCTGCCATACCTTATAAAATGCATTTATACATCCCGACAAACAATGTCCACGTAACTCCTTTCCCGTTTGGGTTGGGCAAGCTTTTCCATGATAACATTTATCCCCATCTCCGTACTTCTCCTTTTTCTAAACCCGAACTGTTACGGGTGTAGAGGGAGTTCTTCTCCAGGTGAGAACCAGTCTCTGGTCCAGGTATCTTCTCATAGAGCCTGCTGACAAATTCCAGAAGTTAAATTAGCCGGGAGCTCTCTCTCAACGTTGGATCCTTTCCATGTTTTGGTAAAGAATCATTTTCGCCGTTTTATAGGCATCTGGAAAGTACCACGTGTTTTGACAGGTGAGATAGTCATCCTCTTCCCTTAGTGCATTCAAGCGTAACTTGAGGACTAACTTCTCTCTGGTCCTACTTTAGTTGATAGACAGGCGTCCTGTGATGGTGCATGGCCTTTAAGAATGCCGCACAATAAGTTCTATTTATTGCTATTTCTCACTCACCTCATACCAATGTCTCTCCCCCCTCTCTCAACTGTTACTTTTCTCATAAAAAAATCAAACGTTTCATATGCTTCTCTTGTTCTCTGAATACTGCCACACTTTACGCTACCTTCCACTTTCATTTCTGCATTCTTACTCATCCTCCTAAACTCTCATCTGAAATATTTGTCGTCTGAATGCACGCTCGCTCTTCCTATCCAATGTACATTTCAAAACCACATTCCATGTTTATCATTGCTCTCACTTTCACTAGTTATGCTTCTTTCACATACAAATTCTGCGCTACCCAATATCATTGTCTTAAACTTGCTTAACAATATATCGATTCTCATTTTCACACTACTCTCTGTTATTTTCAATTCGATGTAAAAACGTTGTAATCCCAGGACATACTTGAATTGTTCTAATTTTGACACAATGAATCACGGTAGCAACTGCCATTGTTTGAAACATTATTATTATTTCATCCTTAATTTTTGTTAGCCATTGTCCAGTTGGTGTTCTTTTTTTGATTTAAAAATTGTAATCATTTATTTTCTTTCTAAAGTATACATTTTGAGTATTTCGATAAGTTTTAGACTTTTTAAAAGCTTATGAAAGATTTAGTGTAGTTTCATAGTCTACATTTTTGGTAGAAAATAGAGTATTATACTTCATAAGTTTTCGTATTTTCTTTATACGCACAATTCTGAAAGCTTGCAATAGTTAAACAATGTATTTATGGAATAGCGGGGGTGGGACAACTTGACAACCTAATTTTCATTTTGTTTACAAAATATTCGATTAAATAGAATATGCCAATGTCATTATTAATCCCTTCAGTAGTAGATCTTTAAAAAAGTAATAAGCCCCAATTTTAAAAAAATAAACGCCAATTACTCTCTTAACAATATACAATGATAACAGAATTATCAAATCCAGTGGCAGACTCAGAAGGAAAAAACAGTTTTCAACGGCTAACTAGTGAAGTAAAGTTTTGCAGAAAATAGAACCATTAGAATTGAAGTTTTAATGATAGAAGCTCAAAAAGATTAAGTTTTACTTAGGACGGCTTTAGACTCATCATCGGAGTAATGTAAAGGTTATCAGCTGATGAACGAATTTTGGCTGGAGGGCATTAAGAAAGCTTAACAACCTGGTTCTGTGATTAAATCGTAAACCATTCAACCGATGCATACAGAAATTTAATTCGGGCACTGACACAGAAACACGCATTAACTAGGGAAAAAATAAAGAAACCTAGAACCATACATGGTAGACTTAACAGTAATACTTCAGTTTAGAGACGCACGATTGGGGACGCTGTTTCTTGGCCACATTCTAAGTCATATCACGTCAGACGGCAGCTTCGAATGTAGCCAATCACGGCGTTGTATTTGTTTTTATTCTTTATTATTTAGTAAATGCCTGCACTTCTACAAAAATTATATTATTTAGTAATGCAGTGATTTTTTTTATGTTTACTAATGTAAATATTTTATGTTTCGTTTATTATTTTTGTGAAACTAACCCATTATTTTCACATACCGGTAACGCTTAATTCAACCTTATTTCAAACATTGGCAACCCTGAAACCGAGCAGTTAAAAGAGAGTTTGTTCGACTTTAATACGTCTTTTGTTAATTCCCCGGTCAATTTAATAGACTTTTCTATAGATCGTGTTCTCATTTTAAAAGCAAAGATTTGCTACAGATATGGACAAAAAGCGCGGCTCGATTATAATAGGGAAAGGTGGAAATAGTTTAACTTTTGTCGTGAATAAATTATATCATTAGGTAATTTAAGACGACGATATCGCTGCCGATATTAAGCCATCGCCTTTTGCCTTCAGAGCTAATGTTAGCCTTTTGAATGAAGGAATATTACTAAATATTTCAAGGTTTCTGTGGGGGTGTGAGGTGCAACCTCTCACAATTAGGTGGGGGTATGGGAAGCGAATCCTCTTATTTCGAAAGTAACTACAAAAAATTAATCTTCGGGCGGCAATATCCTAAATTAGGCTGTGCTATCGTCTTTGTTATTTTGATAAACGTGCAATCGGCTCTGCAAATGTATCGAAATAATAAAGATGATAGCGTTGCCTACTTTAGGCTCTTTCCTCCACAAATTTCAAATTTTTAGTTACTTTCGAAATAAGGGGCTGCGCCTTATGATGTCTGATGTCATATGATCTAAATTGTAGTAAAAGATTGTAACCCAGAAACAGAGCCCACTATCGTGCGCCTCTAAACTGAAATATTACCGACTTAAGCCCTCATGACCATATAAGAAATACCTGAATAGGTTAAAATATACAGGAAATGAGTATATAACAAAATAAAATTCGAATGTAAATATGAAGCAGGAGACAGCGAAAAGAAATTAAGGAAATAAATCCTAGAGTTGCCAGTTTTGCATCATACTTATAGAATCCTTGAACAAATTTAGTAGTAAATGAGGAGACCTAACTGGCTTAAACAAAATATATACTATAAAAAAACTTTAAAATTTGCAATAAAATTATATAAAATTCAATGTTGTAGTTTAGTTTGTTTTTTCGTAAATTAACTTTAAATATCTAAGAAAATTTTCACCCAATGTAGATAATTTTGCTTTATATTAATTTTGACTATGTTCTATTCATGTTTCTAAAAAAAATAATTAAACCATAAAAAAGTGCATAAATTTTACAATAAAATTATATACAAAACCAAAAAATGCGAATTTTGAACGAAAGAATTTGAAAAGTGACTAATGAAAAAATGTGGTATCCCCTTAAACTATGTAACTGGAGCGCTCAGACATGATCACTTTGAACGCCTAGAAAAAGCGAATATTATGTAATTAATTGAATATGGGGAATATAACAAGATAATTGAAGAAACGATTACGGAATGATCATTTAACATATAATATGAATTTATTAAACCAAAAACTGTTACAAACAACAAATCACCAAAACAGATGGAACACCAGCGCCCAATTGACAAACAGCAAAGGACTGCAGTAAAGGTAGGAGAGAATGTTTTGTTGATGGAGTTACCATATATATATAGATATATATATATATATATATATATATATATATATATATATATATATATATATATATATATAAGAGAAAATAAGAATTGGACGCGAATGAGCAAATGAGACAAGAAACCAGACTAGTTTAAAGGCAAGAGAGAGAGACATTAGAAGAATCCAGAATCAAAGGGAGCAGAGGGCGGCACAGTGAAGGCAATCCTTTATCGAAAAGACAGATATAACGCCAGGGGAAAAAGGTTTTGAATTCCTGTCTTCAAATTTTATTTGAAAGACAGAAAATAAAAATGGCATAGCCCTGTGGTGGTCGTATTATCACCCACAGATCCTGTAGTTGCTTTCTTTGTATATATATATATATATATATATATATATATATATATATATATATATATATATATATATATATATATATATTGGAAGTATGAATTCAAACGAGCCATGTGGCTTAATATTCTCAGTCCTAGACTGGCAGCAGCTATGTTTCTTTTCATTTATGACCACCGTTCCCCACTCTGATAGCGTTGATCACCCGTCTACCGCTGGTGTCTTTGTCGCCCCCTAACCTGCAGGGTAGAAAGAATTCTCTCACTATCCACCGATGGCTTCGTCAAAGCGGCACTTATTAAACTCCCTTGTTTGCATTTTCTGACGCCATGCTATTCCCTGGGACTGCGCTCGTCTCGCCCCCCTCCCCTCTTGCCTCCTGACGAACTGCCCTATTTAAGACGAAGTGCATAGTTCTCATTAGAGAGTGCGAGTTAGGAAGTATTGTCGCACAGATCAAGTGCATATGTACCCCAGTCGAACCAAGCTTCTTCGTCGTGATCTCTTGAGCAGATTCACTCCGTAATCCGCTCTGTTCAGATAAAGATTGCCACTACTTTATTACGTCCCGGAAGACTGTCCTGGGCTTCGCCTCTTCTCATTTATCTTCGTGGTGATTCTACGCCTTTCCGTTGACGAGTTTCTACTGTGGTTGCTCCCCCTCCCGGAAGTCGGAGTGATCGCAAACCCGTTGGAGTTCCCTGAACGTTCATACCCCGAGTTTGTTGGATACTGGTCTTCCGTTCCCGTCAATCATCCGAGATTATCCAGAATCCTACCCTCGTTAGTCACCTCATTCTCTCAAGTAATAAGAAGACCGCATAATCGCATAACGAAAAGAGTTAGTAATCTTACACCTCTTATTTAAACCATCGAATTAATTAATAATTGTCGGACCCAGCTTCCAGTAATTCCTGCCTGCTATAATATTCATTGTCACGCTAACCTTTGTGCTAATTTCCATTATTATTCTTGTCTCCATATTTAATCTTTTATCTTGTATTAAAGCTTATTTTTTTGTAGTGGTGTTTCCTTAAATGATTGCTGAGTTGAATCTAGCAAACGAGGTACCCTTTTAAATAGCCACCCTGTAATTAAGTCGCAGTTTTACTTTGGAAGGCCATTGCTTTCCATTCGCTGCATACATGCTTGAGTACAGGGCCGAGATTTGTCGGTCTGACTCAATTACATATGTACCCATATTAGATAGTGGGACATACTGTGACGTTCCTCGACATATATATATATATATATATATATATATATATATATATATATATATATATATATATATATATATATATATATATATATATATATATATATATATATATATATATATATATATATATATATATATATATATATATAATATATATATATAGTAGGGATATGAAGACCCAGTAGATTACAATAATCATTGATTGTCCAGACGTTCGGACCTTCGCTATGACCATTTTCAGCGACTATCGACTAATGAGAAGGGTAAGAATTATTAACGATAACAGTTAAACAGTTAGAAGCATGTATTATATAATGATTAAAAAAGTGGGTGAAGGCAAGGCAAATAAATAAAATTGACAATTATTGAGATTAAAGTAAAACACAAATAACAATATGTCGTGCTTTGACCGAGCTACAAGATGAATCGAAGCGTTACCGATTCCGGACATAAGTGCTGCAACGGTTGCATTGGCCTTCCCGGACGGATGGATTTCTAGATTTTGGAGTCCCATTATATGTGGTAACCAAAAGAGAAGCCCAATTCGAGTGTGAGCTATTTAAGGAATTTTTAGACCTCGTTGGTTTTCAGCGTTTCCGCACCACGGTGTGCCACCAATCCACGAACGGGATGGAGGAAAAAGCAAACATATATTTAAAGTGCTCCATAAAGGCCCATTGATAAGTTTGGCTAATAGCTCTTCCAATTTCCCTCTTGGGCATTCGCTCCTTGCCTAATGACTCGGAATTTTCGCCTTTCACAGCAGTCACAGGGACTACACTACTGTGTTTGAAACCATTCGTTTTATCCTCGTCTTCGAAAAGCAATTGAAAATTCATTAAGGAATTAACCACAGCTATGGCGCAAGTAGACTTCACATAGGAATTCAGATGACACATGCACTCCGTGCCCAAGCCTTTAGTGCCCAAAGCTTTTCGTGAGGCAACGCATGTAAGGGTCGGAATAAATCATATTTTCAAACCGCTAGAAGCGCCATATGCTAGTTTTTTTCTGGTGGTCGAGCGCGACGACCAGGTCTAAAAGTTAGAGTTTTCTGATGGCAAACTGAACACTGTCTCAGTAGACAGGTTAAAACCGGCGAAGCTCCCCCCCCCCCCGCATTATGGTAATGTATTGAGTTATCAGCGCCACCCGAAGACTCATGCAAGAGATAGGAAAGCGACTTCTTGAGCTTCCCGTCAGGAGGAAGAAGGTGAAACGGAGCACAATGACGTAGGAGTAAATCGAAGAGTAACCTCTCCGAGCACTGGAGAGAGCAACGATAAGCCAGACATTTTTATGCGTTCTGGAAGACGGGTTTCGTTTGCAAGAGATCCGTTATTCTTTTATTTTTAAATCCGGTTACGTTGATTCCATTGTCCCGGTCTATTGCAATAAAAAAAGAGGCAAATTGTCTGGACGTCAAATAATTTTGTAGATAACCTTTAGCCTGTGAACCAATTATATATACTATGTATTGTAATCTTTACATATAGTATTATCCGAGAGATTAGTTAAAGAGGAAGAGAGAACCTGAAATATTAAAAATATGCATATAAGTATCAAAGCAATGTAAATATGTAACATTATAGATAAAACCAACTGTGTACCCCAAGTCGATGTATATTAGTTCTCCATTTATAATACTCCCTGGCTTGAGGAGAAGTTCTGTAGCGATGCCCGACTTGCAACGTGAAGTAGCCACAACGAGGAACCTCATGATTGAACACCCTATTAGACCTATGAAATCTTGAAATTGTGCACACATATTAAATATTGAAATAATATGCCATGTAGTAGCAATGAATTGATGTAGAATAAAGTGAAATACTTACATATAATGCAAAATCACAATTGAAAATGTATTAAGAAAACATGAGTGTAAAAAGGCAAGCGAATAGTTGGAGTTTCCCACACGAATGCACAAACATAAACAAGTGAGGAAACAGCTGCTAGCCGAAAGATCTCGATACAAGATAACGAGGCAGCCAGAACGGGGTCAAGTTTGACCAGCTAAAGTTGACGTGGACCTGCGAAACGACAACATCAACTTTGCTATCACTTAGTTATCGATGTCAGCCCGATGCGGCCAAATTTGACTACATTGAAACAAAAACACCCTTTGACTCCGCCCAGCAGTCTCAACAAAGGAACAAACGAAGATACTTTGACCTGTCAAGCTCCGCCTTGCACTCTGACTAATGATAGCTAAGTCACGCCCACTTAATGGAGGTTCGTATAAATAAGACAGGCCAAGAATTCCCAAGAGGAGTAATATCACTATTATTAGTAGGATACATTCGTCTTTCTTGATTCCGTATTCACATTAATCTTATTGACGTCACGAGTCCGGTTCCTCGTCCTTAAATCCAGCCGTCCTTAGCCCTAATTATCTAGTGTAGAGGGGAAACTTACAAAAAAGCCGAGTAAGACTCGACTATATCTCTTGCCCCAATTAAGGTAGAACTAAGCAGAGAATAAAGCCTATAAAACACCATGTTCCTCTCGAGTCCTTCCTTTAACACAATGATAACCAAGTTACCTTTGAACCAAGCCTATAAACGGATTCCCCGTAAGAACTTTCTGAGTCAAAGCAAACTCGACGGTGAGACCTCAAACACCTTCATCCGACACCCCTTTACGGGTAACCCAGGCTCACCCCCAATTTATTCCTCTTCTAAACACTGGTACCCATAAAGTAATCGACCCAATATAAACTTAGTCACCACTCTAAACTGGTAACTCTCACGAATAACCCTCCATATTATATATATATATATATATATATATATATATATATATATATATATATATATATATATATATCCAGATGTTATTCCGGGTGTGGGTTACCGTCCTTGATCGGCTCCTTGTTTTTATTTTTTTTATGTTACCTGATTTTTCCTTTTCTGCCTCCTTAACTACGATCCTCGCTAGACTATTGGCCAACAGAAAGTATCCATTTAGGTGATTAGTTGGCCTGTTAGATCAATTTTTTTTTTCTCTCTCTCTTTTCTAAAGGTTTTTGACTTACTCTAATCCCACTCCAATTTGACAAATTAGCATAGTGATCGGCATATACAACCTTTGAGTTTGATGTCAAATATATATTTAATATCCATCCTATGCTCACTAATCCTTGCGTCAATGTCTCTTCCTTCCTCTCAATAATAAAACATTAGATAATTAATATCTCTATCATTTTTAACTAGCGAATTCTTATTCGAATTCTTATCATCTCTCCAATTCTGGTACCCGCAGAGGTCAGTAATATTTAACCTGCTTTTTTGAGTTTTATGTCTAATTTCTTTTTCGCCATGGAGTGCGATGTTAACATGTACCTGCCCTCTCTTAATCCTTTTCCGGCTGGCCTCGCCAGAATCTGTGAGCGTCTCGTTCCTACTTTTCTCCGCTATTTTCATTGCTTTACTATACAATTTTATTAAAAGCCATTAGATACTCCAGTTTCATAAAAGCTTTCTTAATGTATTCGAATTCATCATTCAAAACGTTTTCACTAAAATGCGAAAGGACCTTAAATAAAACCCATTGACTACGCCTGTCTTCGTTCTTTTACTATTTCCCGTTATAAAGTGAATAAAATCAACCTTATTTGTGAGTTTCTTTTACACAGAGAATTTAGCCCTCTCGACATCCCTGTGGACCAGTATGTTCCGGAAATAAATTTTACTGCCCTATTCTTCGTCTAAAGAAAACTGGATGTCGTTATCCACCCGTTACGACCAGAACATCATCTGCATATCTCCACCAAAGCAAATCATTCCCCATAATTCTCATTAATTTATCCCTCTCTAAAACTTCCATAAAACACGCCATAATGGCACTAATAGGCAATCCTATGGCCAGTCTCTTGTGCCGTCTATATTCCTCTCCCTCAAAAGTGAAAGAACCAACTCTTACACATAGAGATATTAACTTAATATAGTCCCTCTTATTAATAGGTAAATCAGTCATCCAGGTTAACTACCGCCTTTTTTACTGCCTTCAAGCACCATCTAATGAGACAATAATAAATAATGCCTTCACATCTAAGCTTACATTTTCGTTCCCCTGAGATTTATTTTACCTAATCAACCTTTAAACTTAGGCGAATCTCCACAAATAGGTGATCACATCCACCAACAAAGGACAGCAGAAATATACATGTTTAAAAAAAGACGACCAACATATAGGTAATGCCGAAAACAGTTCTCCCTACGACCCAAAGACTCATCATTCCTTCCTGAGCACCTTCCTTCCTTAATTACAAACCATAACTACTTCTAAATTATATTTTTTAAAAAATAATTCTAAACATAACTCACTTTAGTACTTGCCGGTCTTCGAGAACTCGTGCGAGAGATCTTGAATAGCATACAACCATTGTCCATATCCAACTACGAATCCCAGAAGCAGTCTAGATACTTAAAATAAACCGACTGGCATTGTAATGAGGTAGTATTGGTCCGTGAATTGACCAATGCAGTCTGTTTGCTGGCTAAACCTGAACTCATTTCAGCAATTTTTTGACAATACAATTCGGCTGTTATTGTTTTCCCTGGTTCTAAAGAGAAGAATCCAGAAGTTCTTGACAATTTAACTAAACTGTAACCTTAACCTTATGAGGCTGAGGGGGGGGAGGGTGTTTAAAAACGGCTTTGGCTAATGAATGTTTTTCATTCTTGTTATCCATTCTCCCGACCTCTTACTCTCATTTCATGTGAAACCCTTTTTCCCAGTTTATCGAATTTCCTTCTTGCCATTATATGATGTGATACGGTGGTTGCTGAAGTCTTAAAGGTTTCAACTATTCCTCGAATTGTATTTCCTTTGTTATTGGCCACTTTAGTCCATACCTCTTCCTTATTATTAAAGGTTTAGGTACTTTCGAGGTTTATTAGGGGTGGCCATGTTTCCAAACTGAAATTTATTCAAGAAACGCTTAGCAGTACTCAAGATACTGGTGGTCACCACAAAGGCTCTGTTGATGTTATTATCCACTTGAACACCTGTATAATCAATAAGCATGCAATCGCATTAGTAAATGATTAATTTTAGCGTTTTTCTTCATGTCGCAAACCCCCCGAAAACATTAAACCAGAAAAAAACAAAAGAGAGAATATTTAGAACGCAAGACCGGAGGAGACGCAATTTTACTAAAGAAGCTTTCCCTCCTTAACCATGTTTCATGTAATCCATCACACACACATTGACATGAATTGTGAAAGTTTTATTCTAGGTACATAGAATAATATGTACAATTTTCAAGCCATGGCATGTAATTTACCCTCATTAAGATGATTAATGAAATTTACTTTCACTTAACACGCGTAAAGTCGCTTATGAATATACATCACTGATTTTTACCTAAATATCACTGATTGTTACTCAATAAAAATAAAGCAAAGCTCATTATACTACTCCAGCCATAACTAAAAAGCATAGGTTCCTTTAATTCTTAATCATCTCCTTCATATCTTGCAAGGCAGGAATGGGAGTGACCAAATTTTGTATTACTCGTATGTTCTGATTTTCATAATATTTGCACTGAATGTTGAAATCGTCAGTTACTATTTTTTTAAATTGAATTTTAATCATTAAACCTTTTACCCTCCCCCTTAATTACTTAACTATCCAACTCTCAGCATATTTGCAGTTTCTTCCCACCAGTTTATTTTCTTCAGCTAATCTGTCACCTAAGTGGTAGTAAGTCTTCTACATATTTCAGTCCAAATTTTAATCTAATTCACTGCGGCAGCCTTTCGCTTTAGAATATCCATGGTTCGGATCACACGTTAAGTTGTAGAATACCACTGTAAATTACAAAGCATAAAAAAGTTCTGATCCGTGGTAAAAATTCATTATTATTATTGTTATTTCGGATCATACAATAAGTAATACGACATTTATTCTCTCGGGAAAAGTTAGTCTCAAATATAGACAACGTTCAGAACGTCCATTGGAATTTAATTAAAATTATTTTAAAAATAACAATGGAAGAAAATTTGATTGTAACTCATGAATGATTAGCTAAAAAAACACATTCAACTCCTTCCACTGGGCATCATTTTTAAAAAGAATAGGAATTCTTCACGATTTGGCGATGGATTACTCCCGAGCTGTCATGGTACACTTGTAATCAAGAATCAAAATTTGTTAATCTCTCCTTCCTCGACTAAAACGTGAACATTTTCAGCAGGATAGTTAAAAAAGATGAAAATTGACTATGTAAAATATTATTAAACATTGTAGGCAATGGATTAGTGCTGGGAAAAAAAGATAACTTAGATAACTTAGATAACAAGAGCCTCATCCACGGAATGTTCTTTTGTACTAAAGGTGATATATGTATAGCCTAATCAATTTTGAATTTTTTAACCTCAATCAGTCTATCACTAGAGAAGTTTACCCTATTCAGTTGAACCGTTTACATGTAGCACTAGAAAAGAAAAAGGGTTAGAAATAATCAAGAGACAAAGGATGCTATTTCCGAAAGACCCCACGCCACCTCGTTTCACAAGCGATTCCATACAAAAGCTAAACAATTTCGATTGAGAACTAGTGAGTCATCTTCATACGCACCCGGCTTGACCCAATCAGATTACTATCTTTTTAATGGTTTACCGAATAAATTAAAGACAATGAAGATGTTAACAAAGGAAGAGGTCGAAAGAACCTTAAAACTTTTTTAAGCAAATTCAAACAATTGGAAATTATATTACTTAATAAATTTAAAAATTCAATAATTATTTAATTATAAATAACTTCAGAGTTTTTTGATTTCTAGCTATAAAAAAATGCTTAACATGAAAAGAATTGCCCCATTACTTATGTGAATATATTAATATTTATCCCATAACTTGAAAGTCAATCCTATTTCCTAATTTTATTGGAATTTAAACACTTCGTCAATATATCGTATAGTTATTTGTTTATTTTATTTTTATCGGAATGTTAAATTCATATTCGTGTAAATATATGAATATATGTGTGCGTTTATGTGTTTATATGACTTTTATTCATAATTTCTCTTTCTCTCTCTTCTTTATATATATATATATATATATATATATATATATATATATATATATATATATATATATATATATATATATATATATATAAATATATATATATATATATGATCAATAACATAGAAAAATAAGGAAAGAATGATGCACATGCAATTTCGTCTTTTTATAGGAACAAACAGAAGGAAGAGAGATAGCAAAGTAATTAAAATAATATAAACTCTTTTATCCGGTAAAGAAAATGATAAATGAGAGCAATTCGAACCTATGCCATCGAGCGCTATTCGCTTTTCAGCCCACTGCGCTAACCAATAGGCTCCCCTAAAAGGTTGCTTAAAGACAGCTTATAAGCAGAACAGTGTAGGCAATACCTCAGGGGTACATATAGGGTATATGCACTCCATCCTCTTTTAGAGGAGTCCGGAAATTCACTTAACCACATCCAACTTTTGGCAGGAGCGGGACAGTCGCAGTTCCCTTATTGCTAACCTACTTCAGAGTTGTACCTTTTAAATTGACTAGAAGCCCGTCTATAATTACCTTCCTTGTCCTTGCCTTCTCTTAGTCAACCAACTGGATAGAGGAGAGTATCTCCTTGGTGTTCCAGAAACGGTGATTTGCGGGGCGGTGGTTCTCTGAAGCAGATCTCGAGGCTTTATTGCCGTCAGCAGGACCGAGGTTGCGCCAGGTGATGCAGAATCCAAGGAAAGACTTGTAGGCATCGACAGGCCAGAATATAAGGTGCTTTTCTCAACTGAAACGCATACCAGGTGCTTGGCCTAGAGAATCTGATAGGACTATCTCTTTAGCATCTCAATACGAAATGATGCACAGCCTGGACGGCCACGTCCTCTTATATGAATGAATACGAATCGTAATGTTTAGAGAAACAAAGATTCGATCGACTATAATTCATGCACTTACCCCCGCTCAAAGCCAATTTTAGTACAAAATCTTAGATCATATTTGGGTTTGAACCTTCTTCATACGTCGATACGTCTTGTTTTTTTGGATGAAGTAATTGCAGTTATAACACCGTGATAATAGAATGAATTTTTTTACGCAATAGCGTTACTACTCAGCACCCACTGACTCAGCGAGCCAATCTAGGTCAAACATGATGAAAAATATTGAATGATTCTCGAGAACCCACTTTCCTTACTCGCTGCACGTTCAATGCTCACCATCCCTTGGTTGGGCTGCTTTTTCAGTAAAGTCATCAAGGAAGTAGGAATGTATTTCCCCGCATAAACTACCCCCTTTCCAAAATTTAGGGTGGAGTGTGGGGTCATCTCCACAGAGGTGACTTTGTGTGTCTAAATAGCACTCAATTTGGCACTCAGATCGATATTGTTGACGTTGATCAAAAGTATTCCGTCTAAAAGAGGGCAAACCCTTGATTCTCTACGAAGAAAAGAAAATATCTTCGCTGAATCCCTCATAGGAAAAAAAAATGGGTAGCAAGAAGGAGAAACAATAAAAAAAAATCATAAATATAAACAAATAAATATATGTAGACATATTCATTCATTGATAGCAAACTTGACAATATAGTTTAAAGGTACTTGGATTTCTCTTTTCAATTTTCTGCAGGTGATTTTTGCATTGATTGCTTCCCTACCGCGCTACTTTGTGAATATACCATTTTTATATATAAATATATTACTTGAAGTTACATAGAAAAAATAAAGCAAATAAGCTTTGGCCATAATGAGGAAGTGTTTCATTTATGTTTTTAAAAATTGTATTACCTTTCAAAAGAATGGGATAAAGAATGAATAGGACAGAATTCCAATTAATAGTATAATTATTTTTAGACAAAAACACAAAGAGAAAAATGTTGTGTTCACCTCTTTCTATTGTTCATTTTGTTGGTTATTTGAACAGCTAAAGAATTTCCAATCTTCCCTTAGAGTTTTTAAGGAAACAGAACATTCTTCAGAATACACTTCACCTATAATTTTGTTATGTATTGTTATGAACCATCATTTTATACAGAGTTTATTCATTTAATAAACACAACCTGAATATCAAAAGAATTTATGTCATCATAGAGCCCCTCCCTTTTCTACTGCTTTTAATCACAAGACTCCATCTGGCTTTAAATGTTCAGCTTATCGCTAATCTCTTAATTCCAGTTCATAAATTAATTTTTATTCTGATCAACGCCACAAACGCTCTTTTTCCCCCTCTATGATTCTCTGTGGATTGCCGTTATCAGCCTCGTCTCTTATATTATTTTGATCTTTTGGTTATTTTTTTCGAGTCAACTATTAAAAAATGCTGATTCATAATAATACCCAAATCACAGGTGGAGTCTATTTTGTCGACTGTTGTGTTTATCCTCCAAGAATAATTAATTTGTTTGCAGAGATTACCACCATTTACAAAGGTTAGGGTCGAGGGGGAGAAAACAAGAAATGGAAGTCATAAATATAAATGCATAAATCCGTATTTGTGAGTCTGACTTCTTCCTTGAATTAGAATTCCGCCAAATTCCTTTACAATTCGCAACAATTTATTAAGCGAAATTTTGTTTCCTAATATTAATATTTATCTCAAAATGGGAAAATTTATTTTATAAACTTATCATTATAACAATTCGCCCTTTTACCTTTTAGTTATTTTGTTTCTTTGTTTTATTTTTCCCTAAATATTAAATTTATATTCATGTAAATATATGCATATATGTGCATTTGTGTGTTTACATATATGACTTTTTATTCAGGTTTTCTCCCTCTCGTTCCACTTTCTTTTTTCTTGCATTGGATTCTGGAAGGATATCTACATGTATATGCCTCGAGCCATCATCCACCTTTCACTATTCTCCTCATTCTTTTCGAAAATTATTTTTATATTTTTTGTTCTATTTTTTATTATTCTCCCTCATTACTTTTAAGCAAATGGCTTTTGTATGCCTTTTGTAAACACTATAAGGGACATTATCTACGTTGCCCATTGTCTTAAACTTAATTTTAATTTCTTTTTCAAAATTTTATATCTGCTACCTACTTGACGATCTTTTAAGCACTTTCATAATATACAGTTAAATAACTGTATTCACCCATTATATAACACCCATTTCAGCAACTTTAGAAAGATGAGAATTTGAACAATTGTTCGCCTTTCATCTAAAAAATTACTCGCTATAATATCTTGGATTTTCTCACCTTTGAAGTGATCCCATCTAGAAAAGCCATTTACCAGATTAGAATGGAAATAATTTCTGATTTTAAGGCATATTTTAGAAATAAAAAGGAAATATCAGTGTGGAAATATTTAAGCTTAAACATAAGCTCCATTTCTTTTTAAGACCCCATTCCCTCTATCTGTCAACAATTTATAAATGCTAGACTTGTAAAATTCTTTAAGGTTTGGTGCAAAATATTAATCCAACTTGTTTTCAACCTGTTCTCTTGATGTCAACTAAAGACCATCTAAATGGTTCTGTAATCCACTACACAAGTGATAATCAGAAAACACAATGTCAGGAAAATATAGAGGATGAAGCAATATTTCCCAACCAAGCTCCTACAAGAGATCTTTGCTCATTCAAGCGGTGTGAGGACGGGCATTATTGTGATGGAAGATGACACCTATTCTGTCTATTTCAAAAGACGAAGTTGATTGCAGTAGAGATAAGCAGTAATTGTTTTATTGTTGTCTAAATGTTCGTAATAGACAATTCTTTCAATATCCCACCAAACACTCAACATGATCATTTGGATGAAGTCCTCCTCTCGATTTGGGGGAAAATCTGCCTTCTCGAATAATCCATTGTCGTAAGTCAAGGTCAGATCCGTGACATTCGTTCGCCTTGATCCGAATAGATGGAGCGCGATAAATCTTTGGGGAAATTTGAAAAAAACAAAGTGCATGGATATCAATAAAATTAAGTAATAGTACGGTTGGCTAAATTAATATAACTTCTTAGAGGTTTGAAACAGAGAAACTGGTGAAACACAAATATACTTTACTATTTACAGGCAAATTACAAATAAAAGAATGGATTCGCAAAATACCATTTTAAGGTCAGATGAGATCTAGAGTTAAAGGGATAACGGGAGATGGATGGCGCGCCGACAAACTAACACACACAATTCAAAGAAAACAGGACACTAAATACACGACAGGGTTAGTCGCTTAGCCTACTTTTAGCGGTATGCTCTGGAGAGTTATCAGAGAGAGAGATTGCAAAATGGGAATTGCAATCACCACGCTTAACCTCGAGAGAAATGATCGAGGGAGTACTAAGCCGGACGGGAACGGAGCTGATTCCAGAATAATAGTCACTTGCCGATAGACTATCTTTTAATAAAGAGAGAATTCTTGCCTTCGAATTCGATGGGTGGGGAGGCGAATCAAAAGTTTACGCGTCTCGTTCAAGGGGCTGGCTGATACTAATTTCTTCAGGCCAGCATCTGATATTTTATACCGGGCTTGTCTCAAGTGATTTTCCCCTAGGTCCCAGAAGGGAATCTGCTTTATCAGACGCGGCGCCGACGGAAGGGAACCTTAGCCTGGTTCACACGACCTCGCGGAGCTTCCGCCGCTATCCACGGTTTGCTCGGTCCATCCATCGCTTTTGTCATTGCCGGAAGTGGGTCGGCTTCTCAGGGCACTGTTCGGAGATTTCCGGCCACAAGGCGCTTTTCTCTTTAAGTATGACATCTCCTTCCTTCCCAAGATGGAACTTCCGGAAGAAATGACATCCAACTAATAACAAAAGGGATTAACTGACTTAGTTTTTTTGTGGAGGGGGTGTAACATCATGCGCATACAACAATTGAGAGTACATGGTACTAAATTCGTAAAAAAAACACGCAAATGCCTTAACAAATCCAAAAGCGAATCCAACTAAATGGATTGGGGGTGGGGGATTGTATACCGATTAGTATACAAAATAATAAGGAAAAAAATTAAATGACGATAGTTACAATTAATACCACGACTTTAAATAAAGGCTATTTTGCCTCAGGTCAATAACGACCTTGAGATATATACATACAAGAAGGTATATAATGCAAAGAAATTAAAATTTTACAAAAAAATAAGGTAAATGATTTTATAACTTAAAAAAAAGAAAGAATATCAGAGTATATATACAACAAGCAAAAATTAAGGTAATTGGCTCCAGGTTAATTTGTAATAGGATCTAGAGGATTCCTGCTCAAACTGTCTGCTATACAATTGCCAGATCCTTTTATGTACAAAACTTTAAATTAGAATTCTTGAAGGGATATACTCCAATGCATAGGACGTCCATTATTATTCTTAACATTACATAAGTAAGCTAAGGGTTTATGATCCGTCTCAATAATAAATTCTTTGCCCACCAAATATATTTTGAACTTTCGGATACCCCAAATTATCGCAAGGGCCTCTAGCTCAATCACCGCATAATTCTTTTCACGGGGAAGTATACTCGATGGGGAAACTTTTGTCACTGTCCTCGTACTGAATTAAGACGCAACCAATGCCTTCATTGCTAACTTCTGTCCAAATGCCAAATGATTTATTGGGGTCGGGCAAATGAAGGATGGCTGCAGATGCTAATTTTCCTTTTAGTTGGTTAAAGCTGGGGATTGACAGCGGGGTTCAAATGATGCACTCGGGAGAGTTCTTGTTTAATATTCCGCACAAGGGCGCAGAGATGGATGCGAAATTTTGAATGAAGCGTCGGTAAAAAGACGCTGAGCCCATGAAAGATCTGGGGTTTTTTTCGTGGCTGGTAAAGTCATTTCCACAATTGCTTGAATTATGTCTTCATGAGGACTAAACGATCATTCAAGATATGAATCCTATATAATCGACATTGCCAGAGGCGAAGTGGCACTTGCTGGGGCCGATTGTGAGATGGTGCTCCTGGAGTCTACGCAATAATGCTTGTAGGGCAGCCAGATGTTGGTTTCATTTTTGTGTAGCCACGTAGTTATTATCGCAATAGAATGTTATATTAGATCAGCCGTCTAATATTCGTCTCATTATCCGATTTTAGTTGCTGCAAGCAGTGACAAGACCAAAGAAGAGCCGACGAAATAGCTTCAACTCTTTGTCTGTTCGAAAAGTCGTGTACTTTTTTTACTTCTTCTCTTAATGGGATTTGATAGTAGACCTTGCACAAATCCAGTTCTGTGATGTATTTGGCCTTTTCGAACAAATGCAGATTTTGGTCGATGATGGGGATGGGGTCCGGGTTGAACACAGTGACTGAGTTCAATTTTCTGAAGTCGATACACATTCGGTAGGATCCGTCTAACTTTTAACTATGACAACAAGGTAACAATAACTTGAATCGGAGGGTTTTATGATTTTTAAATTTAATAATTATCACCTTTATTATTGAAGGCTTTTCTTAGGTGAATGGGCAGGGAATATGACTTGGATCGGATGGGTTCCTGTGTGTTTAGTTGAATGTTGTGCTCGAAATGAGCAGTACAACCAAGAGTTTCAGAAATTACGTTACTAAACTGAGCCAGTAGCGCCTGCAGCTGGTTTTTCTGGGGGGAATAAACTGGAGGTTTACCTTCACTTTTGTCTAAGGAGAATCAGTGGCGCTGACAAGAGGTGCAATGGATATCATTATCTTGCTCCACACAGGCAACTTGTGCCAGGATTATGTGATCTAAGGGATAGCTTTAATCCATGGCCGATTCTTCGTCTATTGCCACGATATGGTTAGCACTCGCAAGACGGTGGTATCTTTTTTACATATTCACGTGGATTAGCTTTTTTCCTGAAGGGGTTTGAATTAAATAGTCAACATAGCCGCGTTTTTCGACCCCCTGATAGGGCCCCTTCCATTGACTTAGTAGTTTATTATTGTCAGTCGGAAATAACAATAATACCTCTTCACCAGGCTTGATTTTCCTCTCCTTGGACTGACAATCAAAGTACATCTTGTATTTCTCTAAGTTAGCATTGGCGTTCTGATAAGTGATCTCGGCACATTTTTGTAGTCTCTGTCTCAATTCCAACAGATAGGCGTAGGAGGATTGAATTTCTTGATCCATTTTTTTATTAATGGAGAGCTCTTTTAAGATACTTAAAGGGCCTTGAACGTTACGTGCATACAATCGTTCGAATGATGCGAACCCTAATGTACGGTGCGGGATCTCTTGGTATGCGAAGAGGGCTACTGGCAGATATAGGTGCCATCCTCCGGGGTGTTCGTTGCCCCAATTTCCTTAAAAATGCCTTGAGAGTACCGTTCAACCGTTCGCACATACCGTTTTCTGCCAGGTGAAACGGGGTGGTAAAAAACGGCTTTATTATAAGTAGCTTGCCTGCATACTCTATTAGCTGCGAAGTAAGTTGTCGGCCATGATCTGATAGTATTTCCCCGGGCAAACCATCACGTGAGAAGATCGTAACGAGTGCTTCATCGCAGGAGATACTGTCGATTTTCTTAAGGGGCAAGGCATCGGGAAACCGGGTGGCAAAGTCGACCAGGGTTAGCACGTAGCTATGGCCTTCACTTGGGGATAGATGAATCGGACCGATTAAATCGATTGCCACTCGGGAGGAGGGTTCGAAGATATGGGGTTACTTTTGTAAAGGTGCAGGTTTAACTCAGCCATTTATAGCCGTCTTTTGACAGATGTCGCACGAACGACAGTAGCGTAGATTTTCCTCTGTCGCCCCTGGCCAATAAAATACTTTAAAATTCTCTGTGCTATCTTCATATGCCTAAAATGACCCGAACAAAGGCTATCATGGGCGGACTGCAAAATGAGATGAACGTGGAACCGGGAGACACATAACGCTCTGGACTCGGGGTTATCGCCTTCAGAGCAAGCGCGATAAAGTAGGCCATCCTTAACAAGGTAAGAGAGCACATTAACACCCCTAACGCCTCTCGCACCTTTTGGGGGGACTTTGCCCACAGGGGACGAAGAGAATCGCATTCCCCCTGATTTTCGCGACTTCATGATATACCGGGAGCTTCAAGCGGTACGGGGTTCTTTAATCTTCTTTCCGCTTGGGAATGGGTGATTATAGGTTGAGCTATAGGGGTGGAGGATATCCGTGGACACTGTCCAATTAAGACAGCAGAGAATTTGATAGGGACTTAAGCCCAGTCAGTAAAATAAGTGGACGCAATAAATCACTAGATAATAAGGAATCTATTTGTACGCTTCAAGTAGTCATGCAGTACTGCCAAATTTGTTGTGATCCGGGGCTACAGGTGGGAGTAGCTTATCCGAAACCACGATACAGGTACACCCTGTATTGTGTACGAGGGTGGATATTCGGCAGCCGTTTACTCCTCCGGTTTTGAATTTGAGGTCCCCAGGGGGGCTTTGATTTGGAGTATCTGATGACGAACGAGGGTCGCTCCTGAAGTTGCAAATTCTAAGGGCAATTGGTCCTCACATGGCCCTCAACACCACAGGAGTAACAGTCAATAAGACTCCTGATAAATATAGAAGCAGTGGGATTATACGAGAATAGTTTGACGTCACATTGGTCGTACGAGAAGACCTATTTAGGTTTTGAAGGGCCATTCACTTTGACAAATTTGTTTCCGTTGTGAGAAGTAAACTTATTCTTGCTAGCTTTGGATTTGTGAGATGGAGATTCTGCCTTCTTTCCTTCTTTAGGATAGCTGTTATGGCTAGCCGCATAAATATCTGCTTCCTCGGTACATTCCTTGAATGGAAAACACCTCCGGTCTTTCATGAAGAATCTAATTTCCAGAGAAAGTAAGCCAAAGGTTGATCCTTCAGGACGAAGTCGACTAAGGCATCATAGTTATAGGGAATTTTAGATGCATTTAGCAAAAATTAAAGTCACGTTGTAAAGTATAACCAAATTGACGGTAGGTTTGGTTTCGGCTGTATACAGCAGTGCGGAATTTTGCGCGATAATTCCGATTTCAAAGTAGAGCAGTCAAATGTTGCCTCCGATGCAAGCGAAATGAATATATTCCTAAGCTGAGTGCTCAGTAGTGGCAACAATTTGGCTACTCCGTCAGCCTCAATATACCAATGGGTGACCTCGAATTTTTTTCAATTTCAGTAAGATAAGACCCCAAATCCTCTCCTTCTTTAAATACGGGTAATTTTACGGACGCTGTTTGGTGAATGTCGGTCTTTGAATAGACGGATAGTGTCTCAATCCGGGTCCTGCTCATTGCTAATTCATGAAGACGAATTCTTTACCTTTCTTCTCGTTTTCTCTCTTCCTTTTCTCATTCTCTTCTTTCTTCTTTTTCTGTTCTCTTCTCCTCTTGAATATACGTTAATAACTCTTTTTCAATGAGACCAAGAGACTCTCCTTGTGACTTAAATATGTCGAAGAAAGACATGCTGTCGCGTTTTACCAACTTTTATGCGAGAAAACAAAGCACCACAAAGGAAAAAGTAACGGGGTTGTCGAGCTAGAATATAACTGTAATTCAAAGGAATCACTTAAGTGCACAGCGGGAGTGCCGGTGGGCATAGATTGATCCAAATAAAATCGAACACATAAAATAAAATACACAAAAAAAAACCCAAATGCAAATGTTTCGCCCGAAGTGAAATTTATTCTGTACCCACACTCGGAATAAATTCCCTCACTGAGATTGAGCGAGAGCCTGCAGCCTACTCCTTGAGCACACCAAATCACAAAAGAAAATACAAAAACAATAAAATTCCTATTGTACTTTTCAATAAAGGCAGATAAAAATGGTGCATGAAAAGACAAAAATTCCGCTGGGGAATACATGTGATGCACGGTCACAAAATATCTCGAAACATAAATTCACTAAACAATGGGAAAAAGGGAAACAGAAAATTGGTTTGCAAGCAGTTTAAGCGCGAGAGGTAACCAGTTTAATATGTGAGATGAATATAATTCTTTCTCCAAAGTTTTCTAATCTAGATACTAACACCAGTTTAATATATCTATGTGGTAGGTCAAGGTCAGATCCGTGACCTTCGCTTGCCTTGACCGGCTAGATGGAGCGCAATAAATCTTTGGGGAAATTTGAAAAAAACAAAGTGCGTGGATATCAATAAAATTAAGTAAGATTGCGGTTGGCCAAATTAATATAACTTCTTAGAGGTTCTGGGCGGGGAAACTGGTGAAACAAAATATACTTTACTATTTACAGGCAAAGTAAAAATAAAAGAATGGATTCGCAAAGTTACAATTTTAAGGTTAGATGAGCTCGGGAGTTAAAAAGACAAAGGGAACCAGATGGCGCGCCGACAAAAAAACACACACAATTAAAAAAAAACGGGACACTGAATACACGACAGAGTTACTCGCTTAGCCTACTTTTAGCGGTATGCTCTAGGGAGTTGTCGGAGAGAGAGATTGCAAAATTGGAATTGCAATCGCCACGTTTAAACTCGAGAGAAATGATCGAGTGATTACTACGCCGGACGGGAACGGCGCCGATTCCAGAATAATAGTCACTTGCCGATAGACTATCTTTTAATCTGGAGAGAATTATTTTCTTCGAACTCGAGGGTTGGGGAGCTGATTCGAGAGTTCACGCGTCACGTTCAAGAGGCTGGCTGATACTAATTTCTTCAGGCCAGCATCTGATATTTTATATGGAGCTTGCAGGAAGTAATTTTCCCCAAGGTCTTGGAAGGGAGTCTGCCTTATCAGAAGCAGCGCCGACAAAAGGGAACCTTAGCCTGGTTCACACGACCTCGTGGAACTTCCGTCGCTATCCTCGGTTTGCTCGGTTTATCCATCGCTCTTGTCATCGCCGGAAGTGGATCTTCTTCTCAGGACACTGCTCGAAGATTTTCGTCCGCATGGCGCTTTTCTCTCTAACTATGACATCCATGAACGAGGGCGTTTAACGATTTGATAAAGGATACTCTTTTCATCATCAGTAAAAAGCCTTCTCCAAAATGCTGCCTGAGGGTGTCATGAAAGCAATGACTAACAGCAAGCAACACGCTGTTGCAGAATTGCTGTAAGCAGTTCGAGCGGGACCCATTTTCCAATCCTTTTTATTTGGCGTCGGACAATCGTATGGGTTACGCAAAATTGTTCTGAAAGTTCCCTATAAGCTGTAATAGTATTTGCTGTGACACCAGGTTTCAGCCTGCCAAAATCAATTGATGCAGTCCAAATAACAAATATTAGTTCTGCATATAAATTGACTATATTTATTAATAAAATGGCTTTGTGCTGTAATTTCTTGATATTTTCCCTCCAAATTATGATACAAACATATTAAAACAAAATAAACCTCTTGATTAGATCTATTAATTTTCTTATATTAAAAAGTATAGTAGTGTCATATCTTTTGGCCATGACTGTAGATATGTTTAAACAGACAATAATAAGCTGTTTCTGTGTGAAGCGCTTACACACTCGTAAATATTTTCGTCAAATAACGTTTTGAGTTTCCATGCTTTGCCATGTCACATCACTCATAAATCTATCCTAAATCCTATCAACCCAAATCATTTGTATTTTGATAATGTCCATTGCATTCCAACTTAGACTTTAATATGTGTGAAATGCATTTTTATCGTAACTGCGTTTGTTTCTGCTTTTCAACAGTGTAACTGAAATCGGCATAATTTGATTAGCACGATTTAACTCAACGTAGCCAAAATTACGCATTCTAACTCAAGTGTAAAAGAATGTATACATACATAAGTACACTTTACTCTTCCTCTTATGTTTTTGGAAGACAACGTCTAACACTTCGTTTAACATAATTAATCTTTGATCTTCTTAATTCGCTCCTCAATTTGTACACCCGTTGACAAAAGAATTTAGGATTTCATATTATTCTTAAGTAATGCTTTAAGTTTCCTTTCTTCACCGTTTCATTTCACTCAAAAATCTATCCTCAATCCTATCGACCAAAATCCCTTATAAATATTTTGATAATGTCTATGTTTGACTATTTTGTTTATATGTTTGAATTATTCAGTATTTTACTAAATTTTATATATTTAATAAAATGGGATGTTTTCTAAAATCAGAATTTTACCAATATTTCTTATTGGTTAATTCAATAACTAAACTTGTATTCAATATCCTTTTAAATATGTAATATGACTAAAACTAAACAACTTACAGAAGTACAGAGAGCACAAATCCAAATTCTCCCTAACCAAGGGTTATCACAAATAGAAATTGCTAAAAAAATATTCAAGATATGCTTACAAAAACTACTATAAAACGAACGATATTAGAAGAACAAAGCTCTGTATCAGGGAAGGCAAATGACAGAAAACGTCTTACATCACCTATAGAAGAGACTTATTTATCATTCAAGCTTCACTACAGAATCGCAGTATAACATATTCTGAACTTGCTTGGGAGTTCATTGAAGCTTTTAGTTCGAATATATATATATATATATATATATATATATATATATATATATATATATATATATATATATATATATATATATATATATATATAACCCAGAACAATTATAAGGATACTTAAAGATCAAAGGCAAAAAGGATGCAAGAATAAGAAATAAGCTATGGATATCTGAGGTCAACAGGAAAAAAACGTCTTCTTTGAGCTAAATATTCCAAAAGTAGAACACAACAACAAGATCTAAAGTAGGTATTCTTGCCAAATGAAAGTAATTATCAGGTATGTAAGATAGACTATCGTTTTGTTATTTTACATATAATTTATGTAATTCCATTTAAATATATCTTGAAAAAAATTATTTGATGATGCAACTTTTTTGTAACATTTTTGCAGATTTTTTTCACTTCTGGAGTTACCTTTTTTGCGACGAAGAGTTGGTAAGACATTTTACCCTGCTTGTGTGGTATCAATTGTGAAACTTGGAGGAGGCTCGATCATGGTATGGGGATTTATGCCTTCATCCGGGTGTAGGGGAAATATTTTTAGGCCCGGAAAGAATGAAATCCACAACTTATACCATCATGTTATCACAAGTTTTAGAACCATATGTCCTGAAATTGAACCATACTAAGAGATGAAGTTATATTTCAGCAGGACAATTCACTATGCCCTACATCTTACCACACCAAGAATTATAAGAGATTCTAAGAGAACAGAACCAGCAAAAGATCCTGGGGTCCATTTCTAGGCCGGCCCCTCTTCAAGCTATATCTATGCGTTTAAAATGAGAGGCCAAGCAATTTTTTAATACATGAAGAGATGATGACTTGACACCGTTAATTAATATGCGATTTCAGCAAATAGCTAATTTATGAGTCAAGTACCTTCTAGCTATATTTGTCTTAAATATCGTCTTCTTCAGTTTATATCTGTGAATTCTGGTTGTTTCGCACATGCCTAATTCGAAGAAAGAATAAACTTTCATGTTATCAAAACCATGCAGTATCTTACAGACTTGGATAAGTTCTCCCCTTAATCCTGTTTTTTTAAGTAACGGAAGATTTAGATCTTTCAAACGCCCTTCGACGGTTTATCGTGGAACCTTGGATAATCTTGGCCACACGTCTTTGCGCCATTTCCAACATTTTTATATTTATCCGCAAATAAGGGCGTCAGAACTTCACTTCATATTCCAGATGAGACCCAACTAAAGATTTGAGAGTTGGATTACAATATCTTCCGATTTATATGCGATATTTCTAAATATAGATCCGAGGACACTGTTAGCTATTTTGCAATCTTCAACGTATTGTTTACTAACTTTCAAGTCATTGCACAAAATCACGCCAAGATCCTTTTAAGTAGTTAGATGTATTTAACGTTCGTCCGGGCATTGTGTAGCTAACACATTTAGTCTTCGTATCGATATGCAATACTTTGAATTTATCAACATTAAATTTTATCTGTCACTTTTCGGTCCACTTGACTACCGCATTCATGATGCTTTGGATTTTAAGCTTGTCTGAGGGGATTGTGGTTTTACCTCCCAATTTCGTGTCGTCAGCAAACTTTGAAACATAGCTTTCGAAAGCAGTGACTATGTCATTGATATATATTAGTAACAACAGCGGACCTAACAGGAACACTGGGCCACACCGCTATGCGATCCGTTGATAACTGTTAGCTTTTTTCTTCCACTTAGCCATGCTTTTATTAACTCTAATACCCGACCACCGATACCATGCAATTTTATCACTAAACGTTTTTGTGTGGCACTCTATTGAATGCTTTTAAGAAAATTTATCCTCGATTCATATTCATTGATAATTTTGTGAAATAACTCAAATAAGTTAGTCAGACAGGACTTGTTTTTCATAAAACCATGTTGCGTTTCCAGGATAGGGCTGGGGCTATTAATCGAGTATTTTGTCCTGCACGTTAGAGTCAAGCTGTTTACCAACTAAGGATGTTAAATTTAATGGTCTGTAGTTTGTAGGCGATTGCCGATCGCATTTTTAAAAGTTAGGTGTAATATTTTCAATAAGTCTCTCTTTTTCGAGAGACTTATTGAATATAGTTGCAAGTGGCACTCCCGTTACTTCTTTTAGCTCTCTTAAATGACTAGGATAAATCATGCCCTGAAATGGAAATTTACTTACTTTTACCTTATAAATGCAGCTACTTAAATCCTCCCAGCCCAACAATATCGTGCTTAGAATTGTATTTTCTTCCGTACCAGCGTATACGGTAACATCTGGGATAGTTTCGCGATCTTCATCAGTGAATACTGATTTACAAGGAGTTACAAGGAAAGAGAGTACCCTAGGAGACCTTACGGTCCATTCAAAGAGGGTACGTTTGGACTAGCAATTGAGCAGGCACATTGATGCTCAATTGTTTTGCGTCCCTAAACGGCCACTTTTCAAGACTTTGTCTAGTCTTGACTTGAACTGGTCAACAGATTCACTGTTGACAACTTCCACTGGAAGTGCGTTCCACTTACCACAGATACTGTAGGTGAAAAAATTTCCACACAGATTGCGGTTGTAACGCTTTAGTTCAAGTTTTAAGCCGTGATTGCGCGTTCTGTTCTCACTCAGTGTGAAAATATCCCGGTAGTCAACATGGTCAAACCCTCGAAGTATTTTGAAAACTTCAAGGAGCTGACTACGCAGTCTACGGGTTTCCAGCGAGAACAGATTTAATTCCCTTAGTCTATCCTCATAACTTTTTATGTCGGATAGAGGGGATCAGCTTGGTTGCCCTGGCTTGTTCGCGTTCCAACCTTGCGATATCCTTTGGAAACGAAGGACTCCAAAATTGTACGGCATACTCCAGGTGCGGCCAAACGAGGGAGTTGTACAGAAAGGTAATATCTCCCTGTTACGGTATCCAAACTGGCGCTTTATGTAGCCTAACCTACTTTGGCTCTATTCTCTGCCTCGATGCACTGTTTCGAGAACTTGAAGTCGCTAATGATAGTTACACCCAAGTCCTTCTCAGTGTCACTCGATTCAAGAGCAGTGCCCTTAAGGATATACTGAGATTGGGTGTTTCTGTGGCCGATATGCATCACTTTGCATTTGTTCACGTTAAAAAGCATTTGCCACGAGTCCGACCACTCCCCAATCTTCCCAAGATCTTCCTGCAGGCGTTAGTATTTTCATCCTTTGCAACGTTCATACCAAGCTTGGTATCGTCGGCAAATTTAGAAATGTTGGCAACCATGTCACCGTCCATGTCGTTGACATAGATGATGAATAGTAGTGGTCACAGAACAGAACCTTGAGGCACCCCGCTAGTAACGGGCACCCACTCAGAAGCCTGTCCCTTCACTACCCCCTGTTGCCGTCTGTTACTTAGCCAGTTCTCGATCCAGCCGCTTACTTTTCCGTCTGGGCCAAGCGCTCGCACTTTCCGGAGAAGGCGGCGGTGTGGTACCTTATCAAAGGCTTTCTGAAAGTCTAAGTACACCACATCCACTTCCCTTTTCCGATCGTGCTCACTGAAAACGAAGTGGAAGAATTCCACAAGGTGGGTCAGGCAAGACCGTTGCCTTCGGAAGCCGTGCTGGGAGCTCCTCAGCAGCAGGTTTGACTCTAAATACGACGTCATTTTGTCCACCATCATGCTTTCCATGAATTTACCGACTATCGAAGTCAGACTGATAGGTCGGTAGTTTGACGGTTGGCTTCGGTCTCCTTTCTTGAAAATAGGAGTCACCTCCGGTTCACGCCAGTCTCTAGGAACGCATTCGGGCCGGATTGACATGTTGAAGATTGCGCTCAGGTGTCGTGACACTTGATCGCGCACTTCTTTCATCACTTTAGGTACAAAACCATCCGGGCCAGGTGACTTATTCATCATTAGGTCAGTGATCTTCTTTTTTGATTTCCCCTTAGGTGAAGTCCATATCCTCCAGCTTTTCCCCCAAGTAGGAATCCATTGGCTGGGGGATGGAACCACACTCTTCAGTAAACACTGAAGAGAAGTAGTCGTTGAGAAGGTTAGCATTTTCTGCATCTAAGTGCTTCAATGCCCCCTCCTCATTTCTCAAAGGGCCAATCGTTCGACGGATTGGTTTACGGCTGTTCACATACCTGAAAACTCCTTGGGATTCTCTTTACAGAGTTTCGCCACTCGGTGTTCCTCAGACCGCTTAGCCGCCCTTATGCTGGACTTCACTCTCCTGGCTAGCCTCTGGTATTCGTCAAAGTCCCCCGAGATCTTCGATTGCCAGTATACATTTCTCTTCTTCCTAAGTAGTTAGCCGATTTCTCGATTAAACCACTTTGGTTGAACAGAAGACTGACAGGGACATTTCAGAGGGATGAGACGCGATTGAAGACTCATGAATGTGGTTTTGAAACTGTTCCACGAGTCTTCAACAACATCGCACACTTCTAGCCTCGCGTCAGTCAGTCCAGCACGAAAACCTGCAAAGTCTGCTCTTCTCAAATCGAGTTTCCTCGATTTACTAGTTTCAGGCCCTACCTTCAGGACTTTGACTACAAATCTAATTAGTCGGTGGTCACTGCCACCGAGCTCTTTGCCAACAGAGAGGTCCTCAACGATGTCATCCTCAGAGGTGAAAACCAAGTCGAGGATATTGTCTTCTCTCGTTGGCTCTCTCACCCATTGAGTCAGAAACTCGTTGTTTGCAAACTACAGGAGTAATGCGTTCTCGCCACAGGGTTCTCTGATGCAAAATAGTTATTCAGGATTTCCATTATATCTTGAGGATCCGAAAAATAATTTCACACTGGCATCTCTCAATGGACCAATTAATTATTTTCCTGGATTTTGATTTTTAGCGTACTGGTAGTACATCTTTATGGTTTCTTTGCTGTTTAAGACAAGTTTAATTTTGGTTTGAAGAAATGGAGATCATCATGCTGGAGAGGCCCCTATAGAGCCCCGATTAAATCCAATAGAACACTCTTAAGTAGTTCTTGAAAAGGCAATGAGAAGGACCACAACAGTGAAATAAAACCGAACTGTAGGAAAAATTGCAAGCTGAATGGGGAAAGATGGCGTCCTAAATTTGTGAAAATTTGGTGAAATCCAAGCCATAAAGAATTACAGCTGTAATTAAAGCAAAATAATAATTAAATATATACACTGAATACATTTCCCACAAATGTCTAATTATATTTTAATATAAATGACTCCATAGGGAGGTTTCTAATTTCGGCTTAAGTGTACACATTACACTCCAGCTTCCTGCTTAGCTCCGATATTTGTCTACTTCCCGTAGATTTTCTCGTCATGCCAACTCATTTATTATAATGAAATGTAGACACTTATTTACGATATCTGAAGATGGAGATCATTTAATTAATCAAGAAATGAGTGACATGACACTCTTTTGAAGGGATCACTTTTATTTATCCCTCTGTGGGAATGGAAAATACGGTATGAAAAAGAATATTCGTGAAATTTTGTGTAAAAGTGATGATGATGATAATGTTAACCGAGGTTTAGGATCCTGCTTCTATATCAGCCAGCACAACAAACTCCGCTGACGTCCCGTGATTGCACATGGGGCATTGAGCCAGCATGTGTTGAACATGCTCTCGGTATTAAACTGCGTCTGGTTCCGCATCGGGGCGTTGCTAGGGCGACTCGTGTATGACGAGATAGTGATGTTGCCTCTTGATGATACTTTGGAGATTTGGGGAACCAGAGAATAAATTGTCTGTTCTCAGTGTCTGATTTTGGTATATGCTACACAAACTACAGTTTAGGTCCACACGATCTTCAAACACCTCGCAAAATGTCAGAAATTGTGGAGACTTTCAAAATTTTATGTCGATTTTTATGTGGGGTTTTAAAATAGCTTTAGATGCAATTAATTTAGGTAATATTTACTCCATGAGAGAGCTCAAGAAAGCTAAACTGAAATTATGCTATCAATAAATACACCCATTTGAAACTAAGTTGTATTTTATCTTTAAATACCTTCCTATATTTTAGATTTTTAAGCAATCATGAGAGACCACCGCGAGTAACCTTTTAACCGCGAATCCTCAAGTATCTTATAGAGTAAAGCATCATCAAGTAAGCTTAAGTTCTAGCCAATTCTAAATATATGTGTGGATTGTTTTGTATGTGATTAGTGACATAGGTTTTAGGTGATGGGATGCCTTGGAGTCTCATGCATGTTTCAGGGGTGATTGTTCGGGTCTTGATGGGAATTGTATAGTTGTTTCGAGTGACAAGCCCTAATTGTGATGATGAGAACTGCACTCCGATTTATGGAAACTAACTATGTTGAAAATTGTAAATGTTTTAATGTAGTGTTTCGATTGTATCTCGTGCCACACTAGAGTGCATAATTTTGTGTAATTTTTAGTGTCCCTTTGAGTAGGTTCTAAACCAGGTACTCAAGCCATACCAGGCATATAGAAGAGTGCCAGTGGAATCCCTTTTTTTTAATGAATGGACGGCCGCCAAATAATAAAACATTAAGTACAAATTTTATAATAAATTACATAAAAAACAACAAAAAGGTCTAAAAACTTTATATATATATATATATATATATATATATATATATATATATATATATATATAAAAAGAGGTACGAGTAAGTGCCAAATGAGAGGCCGTTTCACTCAGGAACCAGACAAATCAAAAATATAAATCTATTGTTTGGAAGAGGGTCTCATCCTCCTCCCAAACTCCGTTCTACCCACCTCTAGTGGTTTGCAGGAAACTGATCTCAGTATGAGTGACAAGCGCTAGCCAACTCAATCATCACAGTATCGGGATAGGTTCTAGCCACGATGCTTATCCAAACCAGGCCATTGAACCGAAATGTTGTGCACATTCTGGAGTGAACAAGCAGTCTTCGCATAAATGTTTTAGGTAAAGCTCAACGAGATTTCACTGCGTTCCGTGACTGCGTCCGATTCGGAGACGACATAAAATTACATGATAACGTAGGCGTTTTGAGAGATAGTGCCACAGGAATAGTCGAGGCCCAATGTCACGCAAATTTAAATTCCCGCGCCTCGTCTCACATCTTATTTGCCTTACAGCTCTAAGGGTTCGATATTGTTGCTCTGTCTCTTTAGACATCCTGCCTGACCGCCTTGTCAGAACGTTTGTTTCCAGCAACCAGGAATATCCTGGAGCCAAGCAGGCATGTGTCACGGATACAACAAATTAGGTACTTTCGAGGTTCCAAAGCCTTAATGGCACTTAACACCCTTTTTTCGTTTGCTATAGGTTACAAATCGGTCTCTGATCCGGACTCGGCCGATAATCATCTGTGCCGAACAAAAAATATTGCCACAAGCTCTGTTGTGATGTCAGATAGAGCACCCTTAAAAGCCCCGCCGGCTTCAAATATAGGCGAGGTAGCATGAAAGTCAACCTAATCTTTGGACTTGGAGCCATCCTGTGTACATCGTTACGGCTCCACTGAGAGAAGAATCAAACGCTATCTATACTCGTTGTGACGCATATGGTCTAGATCATTAAGGGCACCGGAGAGAGAGTTACACCAAACTCTCGAACGAGTTTTCTTGAATTGAACATGAAAACTTTAGGGGTATATTTAGCCTCTTTCGGGAGCATAGTTACCAGAGGAACGTCTAGATTTGTGTACATTGTGAATTTCTTTAACAATAACCAAGGAAGAGGGTTCCTTGTTTAGACTGTAACACCTGATAAGGGAAGAAGAGGCATGTTGTCCCACCACGAGTGCTATAAGGAAAAGACTAGCTCACTAGTTTGACTTAAACTCTTTGACAGGACCTGCGATATCTGGTGAATTTTCCTTTACATTTTATTCATCAAATTTTCTAAGAGTATCCACTCTTTATTTTTTCTAACTAGAATTAATACAAAGAGTGTTGTTCCTAGTTTAGAGTGTTACACCTGGTAGCTGAAGGAGCAGCACCTCCTACAACCTCGAGTGGCAATAGGGACATCCTGGTTTACTAGGTTGAATTGAACTTTTTGTAATGTTTTGGAATATAAATGAACAACGCCATTTAACCAATACCGATTGCAATATAGGGGCCTTGGTTGTTGGGGGCGCAATTAAGGAGGTGATCAGTTTTGTCCTAATAACCACTTCTCTACGCCTAATGGGCTAAACACCTCACTACCTGTTGTTGTAGAGAGCATAAAACTGGTTTGCATATAGCGGGCCAGCTTTATTACCTTGTTGTTGCCAAGCCAACTAAAAGTCACGATTTAATTTTGGGGTTCGGCACATGACGGATGTTCAGATCCTAACTATCTCGTCAGCGTTTAGTCCGCCTTAATAAAGAATCCACTCTGTCCTACTGCATATTTGGCTGATCAATTGGGACTGCGGTCCTTGAAGAGAGGCCGTTTATTGATTTAAGGTAAGTTGTTGCAGGAACCTTCGCCCGCCCTCCGAAGGCTTCATCTGGACATTACCTCCAGACGGGGAGATCACTCCAACGACCTGTTTACCCTCAGTGTGTTGCGCCTCCACTCTTGATATCTCGCAGATGACCCTCATGGTCCGGATGCTATCTCCTACGCCATACTTTGACACTTGGGCGCGCAACGCATGGCATTTCTGTTACCTATGTTTAACAGCATCTGATCATAAGGTGTACTCCAAGATTTCCTGCGAATGACTACCATGCTTGAATTTGCCAAATGGGTTAGCTCACTCCATCTCGGCTGTTTTCAGCTCAACTTTCTGATTGTATAATTTGATATAAAATTGAGTAATGTTAGGTTAGCTTATTTTGGGGACATTAGAAGCCACTCGTTTTCTGCACAATTCAGCTTTGGCAAGTTCTACTCTTCTACGGATGTTCTGATCCGAGGCCTTCCTTTGTAGACAGCTTTTCCGCACGGTGTTTTTTGATATGGTAAAAGTTTAAGATACCGCATGGAGATACGGTATCATGGAGACCCTCCATCACCACGTTGGGATGCCTCCCAATTTTTTCTCAGAGTTTCTTCGAGATCTTCTATTCCACGTGCTGGACGGAGAGCACTCTCAAATTGAATAAGGCACGAAGAGGGTATGCCGCAAGAAAGTCTTCTCAGTTCAGTCTCTGTGTTTTAAGCATCAACGGTATCACCTTGGTGCTGCCGGAATATTTTCCTGATGTGCTTCACTTAGACGAGCTTTCCATCTCCTTTGATTTAGCTTAGATGCCTTCTCTAGAGCGCCGACGCGAACATCCCATACATTGCATCTCTCGCTTTGCCGAAGCGTACAGGTATCAATTTCTTTACCCAAGACTAAATTGCTGCCATTATATTGCCATCCATGGCTTACCTGCGACCAGTCTTGCTCCTAAATGGGCTTTGCCTGGATGTGGTATAGTCACTTCATTCCTTAGGCTTGCTTTTAGTCGCAGGTGACTCTATATCTCACTCTTTCGGTAGGTCGGTCGGTCCCCGTTTTGCTTTTTTATTGTTTTTGTTATAATATTATAATTAATCGGCCGATTCTAACAAAATTCGAAACCCTTATGTTGTTTTATATTCTCTTTCTAATGGTCTAACTTCCAGGGTTCTTCCTAAGGTTAGTCTTTGAATTATAGAAAGTTTGGGAGGTCGTAAGGTCATAAATCAGAATAAGTGAGAGCACGCGACTTTTTGGTCAGCAGACCTTGTTGACTTGCGCCTCACCTTGGAGGCCCATATTTGCAGCCTGGCTTCTCTTGCATGCGCGTTATGGACATTGTTCTTTTCATAACGTGACGTTTTATTTAATTGTTTATAAGATATATGTTATGTAATGTTGTTGCAGGTTGTTTGGTTCTTTTTTGTTTTATAAGACAATTAAGTGGTTGTTTTTGTCTTATGATTCTTAGGTTGAGTTGTTTGGAATTTTTTGTTTTGTATAATATTTATGTTTTTGGTATTATTATTTTTTCTTTAGGAATACCTAACTTAACCTAACGTGCACAATCAATTATGCTTTCGCGCAAATAACGGTCGAAAATAAAAAAAATCTAGAAATAATTTTTAAGTTGCCGTTTTTGGTTATACTCTTTTAATCCATGTGCAAATCGAGATGAAGCACAACGAATAAAAAGCATGAGGTGTTGTCTATATTTCCTAGTGTCTCGGTTTTCCGCTTATAGCGGACTGCCCCAAGCACACACACACCCAAAGCCATTGAATTTTATAGAGATAATTATACTAATATGTTCCATCTTTCTTAATGGATAACAGCTCTTTGTTAATAGAACTGATAACAAAAGAACTAATCAAAGATCTACTACATAGTCTTTTAATTGTTCTTGAGAGATTATCTATATGTACACAGTCGGTTATGTTTGCACCTGAAATTTTTCTTTTGTTTGTCTGTTTGATATGAAACTGATTAGCTTTTATTTTTTGACTAAAGTTAAATATGTACAAACGATTTTAAAGTAGTTAAAATCTTCCTAATCTTCCTCAATTTGACAATTCGTGTTTACGATAAGTAAACTTCAGCAATACGTGTCATCATTTCGTATGAGACCTAAAGTAACTATCAATAGAGGCTTCTTTAATTTGCCGTTTTCGAACCAAATAAATCTTTTTGAAAGTGTGGAAGTAAAGGAGTACATGAAGAGGGATTATGTTTGATGGAGCATCAGAGACTGCACGATTTTCAAATGAATAAATGGAAAATTATTCAATGGAACAGAGCAAATAGAAGAAAGTCTCTTTGAGCTAATTTGAGTTACCGCTTGGTTAAGTCACAGATTAGTATTTGCATTTCAATCGTCGATTTTATAATTTCTTGGAGCTCATTAGTTTAGTTGATTCTTGCGCCTAGTGAGTATTGGTTCCTATGGTAAAACAATTCACCGATCATCACTTGAATGGTAGATAGAGTTGCGTAGATTCAGTGTTTTATCATCACTGAAATACCATTTAAATACCTTTTCTTCCCCCTATGAGTCCGTTTACACCAAATAGTTGCCCGATGGCTCTCCTTTGTAGTAAGACATCTTAATTAAAATAATCTACCGAGATACAAAGTCTCCCTACGCTCGTCTCCAAAATCGTGCGTTAATCATCTTGGTTTGAAATGGATACCATATATGAAAATCTTCAGGCAAATTTTCAACACTTACAAATATAATAGCCTTTATTTCAACTATATATTTAACCTCAATCTTCTGTATAATATTAACACTTGCAACTTCAAAAACAAAGCGAAACTTATCCTATTAGCGTGAATTAATTAAAAGAAATTTGAGTTTTATAGCAGTGCCTTAGTTTTTCTTAAGGAAGAAATTGTTGCGATTCAAAGAATGTCAAAGTTCTGGAGAAAACGCCTGAGTAGACTAAAGAATGTTTAATAAAAGGCTTCTTCAGACACCAAACACAGGTCTCATGCGCTATATTTTGACAGAGCGTTGGCTGTTTTTTGTCGTTGCACATAAATTATAGGACTTTACCAGGGATCGAGAAAGAGTACAGGGATAGGAATCAGAGAGAGAGGACGAGAGAGAGAGAGCGATGTCGAGAGAGAATGAGAGAGAATGAATGGGAAAACATACTCTCTCAAGTAAGTCAGAATGCGTTGCTTGCGACCTATTGTTCCTTGCTCTATTAAGTATCTTCTATACCATTTA
The DNA here is from genome assembly GCA_963969495.1 of Ceratothoa steindachneri. NCBI lineage: Eukaryota > Metazoa > Arthropoda > Malacostraca > Isopoda > Cymothoidae > Ceratothoa > Ceratothoa steindachneri. The sequence goes on along the minus strand of OZ018330.1, from coordinate 46,745,206 downwards.
ATCGCACTATCTTTTCCTTGATATTTGCGTCCAAGTAATTTATTTATGACTAAACTTTGAAATGTTATTATAAAAAAATGCAGCTAAAATATTTTGGATCAAGAAAGTTATTCACAACTAACCATTTTATTTGTTAATTATAAAGTTTTTCTGTAGAAAACAACCATCCTTATCACCCCCATTGTCCTCAAGTCGTAAAACCTCCCCTGGAATCTCTGACGTATCGCTAATCAACTAATCTGAGTTGAGAAACGGAAACAAACGGGTTTGTCTTGAATAATTAAGGAAAATTGAGGGGGAAGGTAAATTACGGGTTAGTAATTATTTACACCTAACCTTCACCCGTAAATAAACAAATAGTTCGTTTAAGGGTTAACGAAATGAGCCTCAACTATACCAAATCTTTACATTCCCCCACCATCTTAATGCTTTCCTCTCTTCTTCTCTCTGTTTCTTCGCCTGTTAGTCCATTTGTTTTCTGATTTCTTTTTGTTTATTTTATTTAGGTGGCAGTGGGGATTCTGTTTGTACTTCAATATGCGTACTATTAGTTCCTGGGCTTTCTTTTTTAACTGGTTTTGAGAGGTTTTAACAATCATCTCCCTTTATCTATCCACTTTTTGGTATCTCTTCCACTTGCTCTATTTTCTACTGAGTAAAATACACTCGTTGGTTAAACGCTTCCTCTCCTTTTCAATTAAATCGATGAAAATTGAGGCGACACAGAGGCATAAAGGCAGCTATTTTTTTAATCTACAGGGTGATGCGAAACTAAATACAAATATCTTTTGATTTTCCAGTGTTTTAAAAGAATCAAGCGGTTTTATCTTTCAGATTTTTAAGTTTTTAAAATTTTAATGTTTTAAAAAAAAGTCTTTCAAATTCTTTTTATAGTCTGGTTGTCTTTCTTTCACCATATAATGTATATCGAGAAAGTTCAGATGTAAGTATGAAGATTCGAGTCATTCTATTTAACTCACTGGTGACTCCTTGGCCAGAGTGCGCCCTTCAGCTCTGATCTAAGTCCTGGAGCGCTAGACAACAGGAAGAATGAGGAACCAGGAGACCTCTTTCATTACGCCTGGCCCCTCAGTAACAATTTATGGGTGCTGATACGGGGTGGGGTGGGGGCGATAAGGTGGATTTTTAACGATTCCAGCTAGATCGCAAATCTGAAATCGACCATGGTTGAAAATTGGATCATTCACAGTTTAGGGTTGGGGGGTTGGCTTCAGATGTCTGTGTGTAAGAATAGATGATGTAAAAGTAACCTGCCCTAAGTGTATTAACTGGGAGGGATCTAGACATTTATCTAGTTCTTATTAATTCTCATCCCATCTATTCTCTCCCTGTCAATACCCATCGCATATGTCTCTCTTACACCATTTGTATTGATCACATTTTGTTGCTCTATGTCTTTTGTGAAAATCTGGCCACCTGGAACACATTACTTTACTTGTCTCCTTTGGTTCAAAGCAATTTGTGCTTCACCTCCCATTACTCTTCCATTTTGAACAAGAAACGAACATCGTTACACGACTACAACCCAATGTCCACACACTAATATACCTTATAGGAGGGTACCATCGCCTCTACCTTTAATTAGTGGAAATTGATTTAACCAACACTGAATGAGAAAGTGTCACGCAGGTAGATAGACCTTTCAAAGACGTTTTGTGCTCGTGGCCATCAATTTCTCGGAGTCACCTATGTAATGCTATCAAAGCCCACTTCCCTTTAGAATAACTCTAGCATTTACCATTATATGAAACTAGGGTCTCTAAATGGTATTCAGCGTTCGGGTTTCAGAGCCTCTCTACCATTTGTACACACTTCTAATTGAGGTTAGAATACATGTGTTTGACTAATAAGTTGTCCTTTTGTCTTTTGTTGTTCTGCTACTTCAGTTTACCCATTTTATTACCTGGATTGATCTCCATGGTTTCCATTTTCCTACACAACCCAAATATTTCCCTTCCGTCTGTCCTCCCCTTCTCTCACTTTCTTGGGTCATTTCTTAAAATAATCTCATAATCTGGGTTTTCAGAAGGTGCTAGAGTGCTTCGAATCGGTGCTGTGGAAGCATCCGATTCAGGGATGTTTCAGTGCTTCGTGGAGACCGATAATCATGTGGTTCAATCGTCCGCTGAGCTTCGTCTTGGAGGTGAGTATCATGCTGGTTTTCATATTTTCAGTAAGTGATGTTTAGCCAATTTAAAAGTAGAGGTTTATGAAACGGAGCTCGGCAAGAAAACTCGGGAATGATTTGAAATAATCACTTTGTAGGCAAATTTCAACCTGTAACCTGGAACAAGAATGTCGCGAGCATTTTAATATTTCAAAAAATACGATGTTGCAACTTTCCTTGTCTTTCTTTACCTATGAAGTTTCATTTTTCTCAATATCCTTCACAATAAGCCTCAGTAATAGTTCTTTGTCCTGTAAGAAAGTTAATTAAGATTACTCGATCGGTATCCCCAAAACTTCCGTTATCTCTTTTGCTAATTTCTCAGCCTTGACACTGACTGGCTCCGAAGAACCCAATCGAAGCCACTGCTTCTATTGAATTTAGCTCTCTTGATCGAATTTGATGAATCAAAGTTTCATCCTAAGTAGCAATGTGGAGAATGAACATTTCTTCTTTGCTCTCGGTTTTGGTCAAAACGGCTCAAGGAAAGACTATCCCGTTGAGTATTTTGATCTTTGCGTAATGCTTTTGGCACCTATCGAACTGAAAGTTTTTTGAAAACAAGATGGTCGCTTAAAATCTAATATTCCATCTTCACTGGCTATAAATTGAATGCTAATTCGGGGGTCTTTATCCTTTAACTCTTGCACTGAAGTTATTTTTTTCATTAGTTGACTGTCATTGTCTTAATTCTCTCTCGTCACTCCTTAGATTTTATCTTCTTTATTAAACGATTTGTCCGTCTAAACCTTGCATTATTGTGGCAAAAGATCTCTATAAACTCTTTGCAAATATTATGGTCGAACACTTCTAATCGTGTTAAAATATACTATTGACAGCTCTGATCTAAAAGAAAAAATGGTTTTCTCACAGCTTGCGCAATTAATTTTTTATGATATCACCTTATTAAAATAAACGCACATAAATGATTGAGAAGAAATGCCAAGCTGCTTCTATTAATCCAAAAGCCATACTTAGGTATGTTTCAGCGTTAAAACCTCTCGCTATGCTAAAAGAGGATCTCTCGCACCAAATATTTTTACTATACTTTTTTGTGAAAACCAACGTGTATCTTTACTGCAAATCAATATGATTTCTTCATTTATTCTTAATGAGCTTATATTCTCGGTATTTCTAAAATAAACTTCCAGAATTAATTAAGCAAGCTAAGATGAGTAACTGTGGAACGACATGATTCCAAATCCACTAGCAGTCCCATTATTTTTCTATAAGACTTTGGGTAATGTGTATAAATTACTGGAAGAAACCTTCCTTAAATTCCAACACAGTTTGAAATTAGAGCTATAGAGCAAAGTTTGAAATACTCTTGGTTCCGTCTGATTGAGAGTATGCAAATGGATGGCTGACCCTCAGCCCAGACAAATATGACTAAACTTCGGGAGACATCCTTCCGCAATAGATGAAGCAACACGTCAGGAACTTACTTTCGATGATCATTGCCAGAGCTCATCGAATATTATTTCGAAAACGCGGATGCGAATCAGGCTCAAAATTCAAATTCACAGAACGAAAGAGAGACAGATCGACAGAGACGAAATAGGTGAATATGCAAGAGGATCATCTGCATCATGCGATATCAACAGATTATTTTAAAGAGCTTCTGACACCCGCATCGTCCCGAATTACCATCACTTCAATTTTTCCCAACGTCCAACTTTTATGGAATCCTCAAGCGAGTGAAGACTCAAAAGAGACAAATTTTGGCTCTGCATTCCTGGTTGAAGAAGAACTCGAGTGCAATAACTCCATTTCAAGGATTCCATTAAAAGTTATTATGGAAGCTTTGGTTTGCATTTGCAAGGATCTGCGCCGCGCTTTTCTCGTCTATGTAAACGAAGGCTTGATTGTGGGAGCAGCGGAGGGCTTAAGGATAACGCATCTGGAAGTTCGAAGAGCGTCAGTTTGAGTTATAATTTCTCGTGTTGAAGTCATATATAACGTAGGATAGGAGAGGGAAGGGAGGAGTGAGGAGGAGGGGGCACCGTCTTTTATAGAGGATTGTTTTCAAATGCTGTCGTAATTGGAGGGACTATACGATTGTCGTTGAAATGTTATCACTACCAGGCAGTATATTATGGCAAGAGGAGGAAATTAGAAACAAAATCCTTTCGTGTTTAAGGGCTGAAAGTGGATGAAATGTGGGGTGACACTTTTTTAATTATGCAATGAAGAATGTTTGAGTTCGAAAGATGTCTGCTTCCTAAATTCGTTGTAAAAAGGTAAGACAATTATATATATATATATATATATATATATATATATATATATATATATATATATATATATATATATATATATATATATATATATATATATATATATATATATATATATATATAAGCCCGCTCTATAGATGGTCATCTTTATTTGGAAGTTTCGAAGTCCAGCCTTGTCGTCTAAAATGGGAATATAAAAATCTTACATTGAAATTCTGAGCCCTATTAAATAAGTAGATATTAAATTGGGTGAGTAAAATTAGGGTCAGTGAATTTATGTGTCAAATGGTAAAGGGGAAATCTATGCTTCTATGATAAAATTTAAAGGGAACTATAGATGATTGTTGGAATTTAGGTGTGGTTTTTGTTGTAAAATCAAAAGCGATTCAATTTTATTAAATAATTTGGATTTGTGGCACAATTCTGTATTTTGAAGGTGTCGATATTTTTGCATGAGCTCTAATAGGCTCATATAATATGGAATTCGAACCTATTCAGCCTTTTAAATGATAATGATTTCATAATGGTAAATTATGTAGTAGAGAATTAATTCATAAATATCTCACTGAAAAAAACAATCGGTATTTGTTTAAACAACTTTTAACTCACTTTTAGAACTCTCTGTCCAGAATTCCTATTTCCACTTATTAAAGAATTCTATGTACTAAAGGAAGGGGATGAGGATGAGCCTACCATGTGGTCGATCTTGCGCTAATATCTTTCGGCGTTATCACGACCGAAGTAGGCTTCAAAATTGCTCAGCTAAATTCAGACCCATGCTAATGACGTAAAGAATGATGGTAGGCTACCTTCTTTGGATATTAATGTAGGTAGTTATGGAAAACACTTCGAAACAGATTATAGGAAACCAATTTTACAGGGACTAGTACTAACTTTTTTCAGCTTTACATCATAAAAATTTAAATTCACATGTTTTAAGACTCTTATATATCGAGTCTACCTCATTTGTTCCACAAATAAATTACACGACGTAGAATTAAACTTCATGTAAAAACACTTTATAAATAATGGCTACATGGACACAACGGTGGAAAAAAATATTAATGAATTCCTTAATCAAATTTCCGGAGATAAAACCTACATACTCCACTTCTAAAATTAGTGCCCTATATTAGTCTCCCATACGCAGGCAATAAAACAATAGACTTGATAAATAATCTGAAAAACTCAATAAGGAAAATCTTCACATAGATCAAGCCAAAATTCACAATACTTCAAAATTCAATTATACGGATCAAGTTCCATTCAAATGCCGCCATTTTAGCATTTTTAAATACTATTGTAAGTCATGTGTACATCTTATATTGAATGGACTGTAAGAAAGATCCACTGTTGCGATGCCCCGTGAAGTTTTGTCGATGCGTATGAGAAAGATCAGCAAACTGTACGCGTCGCCTATTAGGGATAATGCGCAAATATGTAAGTCCAATATTTCTATCGACAACTTCAAAACATTTAGTGGCGCAGCAAGTCCCAATGATCTAAGATTTTCGAAATCTATTTTAATCTTAAAACAAAATCAAACCTAATTTCCAAACAATCGGGAGCTTCCCTCCAAAAGGTCTCATAGAATCATAGCTTTCTCTTTTAATATTCGACTTACATAAATTCATTCACCCTAATTGTGTGTACTCTTTATATATATATATATATATATATATATATATGTTTGTGGGGGGGAGGAACTGCAATAGTGTGCAAATTAGTTCGGACAGTGGTGAAATAATAAAATTATTTGATAATTGTTGTTTATAGTTGAAAAGAATATGTCAATGATAAGATAAATGGTACATTTAATATGAAATATGACCGCTCTTTGCTTTTAAAACCTGCTTTACTCGCTCTGGCATAGATTCAACCAAATTTGAACAAATTTGGCCAGGTCTTCGTTATGGTGCCAGGCATTTATAACAGCACAAATCATCTTCTGCATCGTCGAACAGTCGGTTTTCTCCATTCTACGTTTAATTATAGCCCATAGATTATCGATGGGGTTTAGGTCAAGATAATTCCTAGGCCAATCTATAACGGTAAGTCCACATTTTTTGAAGAATGTGCGCATTATTTGAGAAGTATGGCATGGAACCAGATCCTGCTGAAAAATGCCGCCTCCATCAGGAAAGTCTTTCGGCATCGCAGGAAGCAAGTGAGTCTGCAGGATTGCCTTGTATTTAACGCTGTTCATCATTTCCTCGATAGTAACAAGCTGCCCTAGACCTTTAGTGCTAAAATCATGCCAATACATCTTTTTAGGTGTGTATTTTGGCGCTGGTTGAATGTCTCCTGGCTGAAGTGATTCGTCTTTGCTTCGTCTTACTACCATAAACCTATGCCCATGTACTTCAAGATGCGATTCGTCTGTAAACATAACTTTCTTCCAGTCAGCTGACTTCCCTCCAGCATACTTGCGTGCCAAGCGAAGACGTTTTGTATTCATAGCATAAGTCAATAACTCTTTACGTACCGGTTTTTTAGCAAATCCGCCAACTTCATTGAGCCTTCACCGGACGGTTTAAGAAGAAAATTTACACCAGCTAAAGACAAATCTCTGGAGGTCTTTACTGGTTTTGTTGGGATCCTTCACACTATTTCTGATGAGAGCCTTGTCATCGTGAATTGTTGTCTTTCGTTTACTTCCACATTTTCCTTGTTGCAGTTTAGAATGTCCACCAGTGTCTTCAGCTCTTTTCACAATATCGCCAATAGTCAACTTTGCTACCTTCATTTCTTCAGAAATCCGTCAAAGAGCTATAATACTTGCACGCTTCTTGGATGTGATATCCATAATAAACCTATAGTTTAATAATGATTGGAAGGTGAATATTCTAGGAGAACCAAGTACACCACGAAGCATGCTTCCAGCAATAATCATCCCCGACAAGCTCTGGTGTAGCACTGTCGGGCTTAGTGTAGCTAGGACACAACAAAACAGTTGTCAGATGTTACCAGTACACTATTCTGCACAAAAAAAAGAAATTCATTAGTGTTGCCAAAAATTAAGACATATTGTGAAATAGTCCAAAAGTTTGGTACTGTCCAAACTAATGGGCACACAACTGTATGTTGGAGTCAAGATTGGTTAAATTAACTTAGACGGCTGCTTTGTTAACTTAATTCTGCATTTATTAACTTTTTCAATCACGCTCTTCGCCTTAGGCGAGAGAAATGATGGAAAAGGCATTTCTTGATCACCCAATTGCCTTTTCACTCTATCCGCAGCTCATCCTAATGGCAAAGTGAGTGGAAATGACTAAATGGGTGCTATTCATACAAAATTAGGTTGACCCTGGTCAGAAAAATCGATACAAACAATGAATACGTCAGATAGCGTGCACAAGATATGCACGTCGATCGGATATTATGCTAAGAAGAACTGAAGGCTTTGTACAGGATTGGGCTGTAAGCGAACGAACCCCCCTACTCACGGCGTCCACGTGGTTGTCCGCAAACAAGTATCATCTGCCTGAAAGCATTATCCCTGATTGGAGCCCAACCAACCCCAATACTTAAAAAGGAAATCGAAGCACAAAAAAGTTAGGCCAAAATCATCACCTTAATAAAATTCTATGAACACACACGGGTGTTCAAATTCACCCATAGAGGGAGGAAAGGGTGACCAGGCCGAGGGTAGAGGTGGCGGACTCTTTATTTTTGAGGGCGAATTTGCCAGTCTTCTTCTTCTACTCCATCCCTCAAGCGGTCACCGGTCATGGAGTCTAGCTCCTTGCGAGAGGAGTACAACATAACCGGCGACAAGGCTTACTTAAGGTTTCGGATGGAGGCTATCCCTTTGCTTGGCTAATGCTGATACTAATGTACAGGTCTCTAACGAGAATCAAGAATCTTAAACCATAGAGAATGTTTTGTCTTATTTATAACAACTTTGATTAAGGGGAGGCGTAAATTCTCTTCCCTTAATCTGAACAGAAGGCGGAGCCTATCGGGTCAAGGCGTATTCTTGCGTTCTTTGTTAAGACTGCTAGGCGGAGTCAAAGCGGGTGTGCGTGTCTAGTGTGGACACGTGTTCTATTAAGAGTGTATTTGCATTTGCCTGCCTGATCGTGACTTTATCCAACAGGCATTCATAGAAAAGGTTGATTCCGCCGTTTGAGAGGTTCACGTAAAATCTGGATGGTCAGATGAGATTCCTAAATTTGCCCAGCTATATGTTATATGTTTCTAGAACATTCAGCTAACATCTGTTTCTTCATGTGTGTATGTTTGTACATTCGCGTGAGAACTCCCAGGATTTCGCTTGCATCCTTACAATATTTTCTGGAATTTTTCTTGATACATATTAAAGTGCGTTTTAACATTATTTTCAAGTAATTTGCTTCATTATACATTAGTTCATTACTACTACATGCCATATTATTTCAGTGTCCAATATGTGTGCCCCAATTTGTGAGGTTCCTCGTTGGGTCTACTCCACCTTACAATTTGGGTGCCACAAGACTCCTCCTCAAAATTACGGAGTATTACAGAAGTTCTAAGATACATCGTCTCGGGAAAAACAATTGGTTGCAGCAATAATACTACACTTTCACATGGCTTTGATATTTATATATCTCTCTCTTTTTTCTTTTTTTTTCCCTCTCTCTCTCTCTCTCTCTCTCTCTCTCTCTATATATATATGTATATATATATATATATATATATATATATATATATATATATATATATATATATATATATATATATATTCATTTAGTTCACAAGAGAAATATTATGAACAACATTAGTGAGAGGTGCGGACAATTTGCCTCTTTCTCTTTTATTATAATAGGCCGTAGCAAAAAATGACCGCGTACATATTATTATTAGTTTTTAATCACCCTATGTTACCATGAAACTGTTTTTGAAAATGAAAGAATGACAGGTAAACTCTTATTTTAAGTAAATCTGTACGCTGAGCTTGGATTTTCTAGAATTAAGGAGTCTTGCAATACTTTATTATTTTTTTTATATATATATCCTTAATTAAGCACAGTACTTATCGGTTCTATGGACCGTTCGGAGGTAGGAGTTGTGCATACACACCACGTTAAATCTATTTTCTTATGCCAACTTGTTAAGCTTGGTTGCAACACATGAATTTTAAAGTGGCACTAATCATGCAATTTTTTGTTACAAACCATGCAATGCCAAGCGCGTTAACATATAAGCGGTCCGGATGGCCAAGCTGCAGATACTAATCTGTGAACAAAACCTATTTTTTTCTTTTATATACATGAATTTGTGTACGCACAAAACTAAGAATACGAGGATAACTTTAAATTAATAAGTACTTTGACTTTGTACACTTGATTTGTTCTAATAAAATTAAAATCATTCCTCTTACCACCGGACACTGAATTTCTCTCTATTTACACATTTTAAAATTAAATAAGCACTGAATTTACGCCTTTTTTAACTAAATATGAATTGAATTACACATTAACCTGATATGCGCTGGCATTTTGAAACTCAATATTAGTCATTATTAATATTTGAGCACTGTGCTCGAAGAATGGTGTGAGTTCGTATTTGATTTCCTCCTGCTTCAGTGTTGGTCTTTTGAGCTGCGATGATGGGTGGTGTGTTCATATGTGGAGACTGAACAATCTTTGCCGAGTTAGGTCTCCACCCACGTCCACCTATTCCGGTTTATCTTAGCTCATCCAGCTGCTAGCAGTACTCCGGTGTGTACGTAGAAATGAAATGAGCATCTTATCATTCTAACGGACGCTTCGAAAAAGGGGATGTCAATGGTGATGGAGTTCGCCCTGCCAACTTCCTTTTGAGCTGAGAGTAGGCTTGGGGTTAGTTAATCTTCTTCTCCTTGTTCTGCCTATTGATTATCCGACAAGTCCATGTTTTTCTTCTTTGGTTACCTTGCTGTCTGGTCGAAAGGGTCATCAGCTTATAGGGGGATGAAGGGGTGACCGAACCGAGAATTATAAGCTAAGCTGAAATGAAAAAATTGATACGGAAATCGAAAATCAAATTATTAAAAAAGTGAAGGAAGAATGTAGAGTTTCGGCAAGGTGGTGCTTAAAACTTCAAACAGAGACCTTTTTTCATTCTGGGCTGACGAAGTTAAATTAAATCGAAGCGCCAAGATTTATTCTAGAGAGAATAAAAAGCATTTATATCTTCTGCTTATACACCGGCTACTTTCTCAATGAGCACAAACCCGACAAAATGATATTTAAAGACAAGTCAGAGAAGCTTCCTACGAGTAGAGAAAGTTACCACCCAACTGCTCTTTTAGAATTTAGCGGAAAGCTCTTGGAAGTAATACTCAAACGAAGACTCACGTCATACCCTGGAGAAAAACTCTATCAACACTCCACAACAAGGCGAGTTTTAAAAATCAGGAGCAGAGAGATGGATATCAGTTAGATCACCAAAAAGATCTGCCAAGTAAAACAACAAGAAAGTTGTGTGACATTGTATGCCTCCATATCACCAAAGCCTGTGGTAAAGAAAGGCAAAGAGGAATTCTGTACAAGATTCTATAAATGAGACTTAGCAAAAACTTATAAAAGCTTCTCTCTGATTACCATATGGATCAATACGCCTATAAGTGTACAGGGGTTACAGAAGGGCCGAAATTTTCCTTCCAAGCAGGACTGACCCCAGGAGGATGCGTAAGCTCGAACCTGTACTCAATACATATGATGGATATCCCAGCGTCAAAACACTCCTCTTTTCTTAACATTCAATACGCAGATGACGTAAACCTGGTTATACAATGTCCATACAAGGATGCAAGCTCGAATAATCGCCGTTTAAATAAAAAACATCAATGATGGTAAATTAACAAGGTCTGCTGACCAAAAAGTCGCCTGCCCTCATTTATTCTGATTTATGACCATACCTAACATAATATAGCCAAGCGTATCATTATAACCTAGCCTAGTATATACTAGACTAGTATAGCATACCATACCCTAGACTAGAATAACCTTGCATAGCTTAGCCTATTATAGCCTTGGTTAGCTAGCCTATCTTAGCCTAACATAGCCTAGCATAGCAGAGCTCAGCCCTCCCTAGCTTATTATACTTTAGCCTATCGTATTCTAGCATAGCATAGCCCTATCTAGCCTATATAGCTTAGTATAGCTTATCCTAGCATTAACTATTCTAGACAAGTATAGCCTATACTACTCTATTATACCCTAGTCAAGCATAGCTTAGTATTGTCTAGCCTAACATATAATATGCTATCCTAGCATAACATTTTCTAGCCTAAATTAGTATAGTATATCTTACCCTTGTACATTATATCTTAGCATAGCTTAGCATAGCATAGCCTATTCTAAGGCTTGCCTAGCAGATTATACCATATTATAGCCTAGTCTATTCTAGTATAGTATCCAAAGAATAGTTATGATGTTATTGCCAAAACAAAATAATTCTCGGGCTAATCTTGAGAAGACTTTGGCAATTATATCATTCAAAAGAAAATGTAAAACAACATAAGGGTTTGGGATTTCGCTAGAATCGGCTTAATAGTTATGATGTTATTACAAAAAAAAGCAAAACGGGGACCAACCGACCGGCATAGTGAGCTGTAGAGTCGCTCGCGACTAGACTCACACGCGACTAAAAATTGTCCCCATAGAGATAAATAAGCTTTTAGATGTGAGGGTGGAGGAAAAAACATATCCATATACTTCAGAGGGCAGTGTAATAGGTTCGAAGATTATTTCATACGGATATAGGAAGCACACCTAAGTGTAGATCAGAAGTCCAGAGTGGTACAAATTTAGAAACCTTCGCTATAAGAACAAAATAAACATTTTTTTAGCAATGATCAGAGAAGAACTAATCTACTCATCCACTTCCTTCTTCAGTGTTTCAAAGAATCATAAATTATATATGCAGAGGGTACAAAACAAATGTACATACTTATTTATTGGAACAAGAAAAAAGAAAGACGGAGACTTACATCGCGAAGTTAAAATAGACACAATCATCAAAATACTTGAACCGAAACCGATGAAAATGAGAGAAAATGAATAACCACGATGAAGCAATAATAAGACTCATAGAAAGCAGAAGTTTAGGTTTAAGCCACGCAAGCTTTCCGAGTTACTTTAAAAATTTATAATATCAGGACGAAATAGCTATTTATGCATGACAAATTCTGAAAAGATCAACCGAATCAAGATAATTAACTCAAATTATTCTAATAAGCCCGCATTACAGTATACCACCCGAAAATGATCTAACAAACCCAAATTAGACAGAATATACCCTAAAAATGAGCCCAAAACGTGAATTTTGACAAATTATACTGATATTGAAAACTATTAAAAAAAACAAACACAAAACTGAAAACATATACATACAAAACTAAATGACAATGCAAGCAAGAAAACATTAAAACTACATTTCCATAGCTACAACAGTTTGAAACTAAAACATATATAAAACAAACATTTGTTTATGACTCTATCGGTTCATGTACATTAAAAAGAAAAGCAAACAAACAAACAACAATAAAATAAACAAAAATAAATGCACCGAGATAAAAGTGATATACATGCGACCAGTATCCCTTTTATTAATCTATTACTTTCTTCACAGTTGACCTTACCCTCTGCATTCTATCACTCACATCTATTTCACCAAGTTGCACTAATATGTCAGAGATATTAATGCAATTGCTAAAGGAGACAAGGAGAAGGTCAAGACAAGTTTATAATGGAACGCGGTTGGCATTAAGAATGTCATTGTTGGATGTTTATTATCGGTCTTTGTTACTATATGGTATCGGATTGAGCTAAATGCAGTCGTCAGGAATCACTCTCACGGATATTAATGGTAGTTTTGCTGTTCAGCATTTCTCGGGTGAGGGTCGTCCGGTGATTTGCAGTGTGCGTTTGATGGACCCATCTTAAAGATGTGCTGTTAGCTTCCAAGGCAGTGTTGTGGAAGTCATTCCAAGATGCAATGAAGTGCAATGCTAACCGACACCATTGTTAGATGATTATTCATATACAATATTTGCCTCTTGGATGGGACTCATTGGGGGACACAGTTGCCTTCAAAGACATGAGCGCGAGTTTTCTTTTGTATCTATTAAATCACTAAAGCAATCTTGTTTATTGGTTCAGTGGAAGTAATTTTATGGAGAATAAAGGGCATGAGAACTTCTCAGGCTACCTATATCCCAGTAATAAAGATCTATTTTACTCTCTTTTTTATTTATCTATTGCGTTGTGGCATGAGTCCATCTTCTGCTTTATGCTATGGTCAATAAACTCTTCTATGTACCAATAGTTGAGGAGCAGCTGAGATACTCTTTTTGATTCGGTATCATCTGCTATCCAAATAGAAGAGTGAGAGAAAGCTCTATTGAATATGTCATTAATTTGAGCTTTTTTATCGATCAGGACATTAGGAAAAACGTGTTTATGCAGCAGCTCAAAGTTGTGGCTTTAACTTAAATTTCGGTCAGGAAATGTGTCAGTTTTGAATGGACAAAAGGACGTTGAGAAAAGGTAGCGTGGGGTTGTTTTCGGTATCATTGGAGAAGTTGATAAATGTATTTTCAATAAAAGCGGACGAAGATGAGTGGCTTCAAGGAAGGATTGTTTTTCAAAATGGTACCCACCACATTGCTTCTATCAATTCAAAATCTTTTAGATTGGCCAAAACAAACAGTATAATTAATACGTGGTTTGTTTCGAGGTATTTTCAAGGAGTTGGTTGATGGTATACATGTGGTCGATCGATGATAGTCGCTTTCTAAAACAAGCTTATAAGCTGATTATGTCTTCTCTTTGAAATGATATTAAAAGTTTTAGAAACATTAAAAAGTGAATTGTTCTTTTGTTTATAAGGTTCCCTTTGTCTCATTTTCTTTCAGTTCAAGTATAATGGTATTATGGTAATGATCTTATACTTGTTATTTTCAGACTCTTGTAGAAGAGGTAAGTTAGATTATGATGAATTTTCAAATAATCCTTGAAAATTAATCTAAAAATAAAAAATATATACTTTACTTCATAAGCTCAATTTGACTTAAAAAGATTTTTAACTTTCTAATCCTTTAGTGTAGAAATAAGTCTTGAATTGAATTCCGTTTTCGCAGTTGTTTTCATCTCCTCCATTTAGGGAAAATAAATACTGTTGATGCTTTTCTTCAAACTAAAAACCAATAAGTCAAGGGGGCTGAAATCAGAGCTTTAAGAAGGATGCCACAGCAATTATAATGCAAAATCTCGTAATTTTTATTTTACAAGTTTTGACGAATGAGCTGGAGTAATGTCAGGATGAAAATAAAACTCTGACATTAAGAATTTCTTGGGAGAGGGGTCTCATTTTATCAAGTAATTTTGCAAAGCCTCTGTAATATATTAAATTAATTGTTTTCTGACCTTCAATGAGGTCTATTAACATCACAAATATATCACCCAAATAAGTTTCCAAAAATTTTGCTATTAACCTTTTTGACCTTACGCTGAATTGAACCTGCTCTCCAACAAAGTTTAACCAAAAAATCATTTTAGCTTTCATCTCTAATTTCTAAGAATTCCCGTTAGCTTTGGAAAAAGGGGTATTTTTAAAATTACGTAAATCCTACAATTTTCCCTTTCTCAGTGTTTTGATTTGTTCAGGACGACCTCAGTTATTTCACGGGAACATTTTGAACGATCCTAATATGTATAAAAAAATCTTGTCTCTTTTGAGCAGATCACATGTAGAGCTCGAGTGTGTAAGTCACACTAGTTCTACACTGTGGTCTTTGGGTTCAATTCCATCCGGAATTATGAAGCCAACCATATCTTTTCCTATTTGATTATGGCCACCCACTGGGAATATTCTAGCCACGATTTCTTTCTCGGCTATTGTAGCCGAGTGGATAAAGCCTCATCTTTCTCAGGCAGGAGACCTGTGTTGCAATTCCAGCGAGAGGACAAAATCTCCCAGTATCAAACTCCCACCAATCACCGAAGGGGAGGGGTCTTGCGCAGGCAGTTCCATTGTCCTACGTTAACACCCACCCAACCAATTTCTTCACTGATGTCTTTCATTTTTTTCCTTCAAGCGTAAAAATCGCATCACTCTTCCCTCTCTCTGAATCCGTCTAAGTAGCTCATATTGGAGGTTCGTGCCTTGGTGCCCTTTAATTTTAAGTGATCAATAATCGAATCTTTATATTAAATTCATTATTCATTTTGAGAGACCCATAAAAATAAAAGTAATAAGTGGTATAAATAAATAATAAATCAAATTTCTTTAACATTTAGGGTGGAAATCTTCCATGATAATGTCGAAATGGACTTTATTTGTATTTATCTAATCGTGAGGGTCATCGAGATTCTGTTTATTTCTTTCTCTACCTAATTTGCCTCGTTTAATGCGTACACTGGGACAAATTAAGCGCTGTATTTTGTATAAAACTATGTTTATACATGCTGGGACATTATATATACAAGGTGCGAAATGTAATTGTTCGAAATGTATAGTCGACGATCTGACGGCAACGGAACACCGAAACTCGTCCTAAAATTCAGGAAATCATAAACAATGATAAAAAAATTGTTGCATGCCATTGCAAGGCGGAAAAGTGTAAATGAAAAGCTCATCACGCTAGTGGTGCATGAGAACATTCACTATTTTTCATAGAAGATGAGATAGGGGCAATTTGTGTACAAAGCAATGTAGGAAAATAGTCTGAAAACGTCATGCCACCCCACTTCTTCCCTGAAGACGTTAGACTGAACACCCACGGGTGGTGGAGCCATGGTTCGAACGGGTAACTGAGGGGAAGCCTTACGTGTTGCCACAAAACTCTGCGCTCCCTCACACCAGTCAGAAGACATATTCTTGTTTGTTGGAGGATTTCAACGATCACAGAGCACCTGACATTTTGGCCTCTCAATTCGCATGACTGCTGCAAACCCTCGACCCTTTTTGTGCGGTGCGCGGTGGACAAAGGATCAACAAATCCAGCTGCGATAGGAAGGGACAGAGAAACTAGGGCCTTCAGGGGCCTAAAATGAGAGATAGTGACTGACGAAGACTTCTTCTTGTCAGTTTCGAGGTCACTTTGAGGCTATCATCGAGGCCTCCAGGACGGGTTCATCGAGTGAAATCAACAGCAAATGTCCTGAAGACAAACTGACTCAAATTGATCAATTTTTTCCTACAAACGAATAACATCTGCACCAAATATATATAAATGAATGCAATGTCCCGCAGGAAAAAAAGGAAAAGGTGTTTCCAAGTCCTCTCGAACTTTATAAAGTTCCTTACCAAGGATAATGACAAGAAATAATATTATATTAGAGATATATATACGAAAGAAAAGTATGAAAGACCGCCTTAAAAACAAGAAATCACCAATGAGGAAGACGGAAGGGGGAAGGTAAATATTCTCATTAAGAATTACAAGAGGCAGGTAGTAAGGTCAAACTAAGTCGAAGGAAAGGGTAACAGATTCAAAGAAATGGAGATAGCCTAACGAGGGAGCTTATAAGACACGAGGAGCGAAAAGTGGCGAAAATACAATGTACATAACAGAGCAGTGACAATTCAAAAATAAGAAAAAACAGAACGTTTAACTTTAGGGCTGTGAGAAGAGTAAAAATGAATATAAGAATTCGAATTAGTAGGCTTACGAAAGATAGAGTATTTAAAACATGTATGGGTTCTATGAATAAGAAGAACAAGAAAGGAAAGGGTTCTATTATTTTCCAACTCGTGAGTGAATTTAATTGAAGGGACGAGACAATTGAGTCTGGTAAGAAAACATTAACATCTTTGGAATTTAGGCCACAAGCAAATGACATCATCAATATACGGATTTGGAATTTTCTAATATCTTTGAAATTGGCCATAAACTTTGTTACCCTTAACCGTTTCTTCAGAACTGTCTTTCTTTCGCTAAAAAGACATTTTATCAAACTGTCCCTACTCTCCCTTTTAATAGTAATAACAATTTAGTTCTACCTTTTTCTTTTTGTTTTAGTGATCTTCCCCGTCTTTTGAATAACTTAAAATTTCTGTTACTTTTAAATATGAGACAACCATTAAGAATTTATTAGTACGTAATAATTGTAATAGTTTGGAGGGGGAGAGTTTATTCAGTTGAGTGTTCTGGTTGTCTAAGTAAATATTATGGACAAACAGGTAAACAACTTTCTATTCGCATAAATCAACATAAATATAATGTCCGAAGAGGGGAAGACAACAGTGCTTTCTCTATCCATATGTCAGATAAGGACCATCAAATTAACTGGAAATCGGCAAAATTTATTTATCGTTCTAATGACCCTATAAAAAGGAATATCATTGAATGTGCTTTTATAACCAATGTGATAATTTTAACCTTTTCCCTGGCTTATATAAAATAGATGCTATAATTAAAAGATTAATACTTAAAGAAATTAGTTCTGACTTTTGTTCTTAGTTTTTTATATACAATCTTTAGTTATGTAGTCCCAATTTTATTTTTATTTTATTTTATTATTATTATTTTTTGAATTGTCACTGCTCTGTTATGTACATTGTATTTTCGCCACTTTTCGCTCCTCGTGTCTTATAAGCTCCCTCGTTAGGCTATCTCCATTTCTTTGAATCTGTTACCCTTTCCTTCGACTTAGTTTGACCTTACTACCTGCCTCTTGTAATTCTTAATGTGAATATTTACCTTCCCACTTCCGTCTTCCTCATTGGTGATTTCTTGTTTTTGAGGCGGTCTTTCATACTTTTCTTTCGTATATATACCTCTAATATAATATTATTTTTTGTCGTTATCCTTGATAAGGAACTTAATAAAGTTCGAAAGTACTTGGAAACACCTTTTCATTTTTTTCCCGCGGGACATTGCATTCATTTGCTACCCTCACGGGATATTTTGTGAGTTTTTGATTTTATATATATATATATATATATATATATATATATATATATATATATATATATGAAAAACGTTCACAAAGTGCACGTAAGTCAAAGTTATACAGATATACCCACAGAGGAAAAGTGAAAAACGATTCCGAGCGATTTCTTCTTTATTCTTAAAGACCTTTTCAAAGAATGAACAGGAAGTGGACATACATTGCCTTAACGCGTTCCCAAATTTGAACCTTGGCACTGGTTTGTTCATGCTAGACCCCATTATCACTACATACATAAAATCTCAAATAAAGTTGCTTCAAGGATTTTGTACCCCTTATTTAAGGCATTGTGTACGGAATTTTTGCGAATTAGGAAATAATATTTCCGAAGAAAGATTTTCCCGTTTTCTCTTTCTTGCGGTTTGTCGGATTCATTTTCATTATTCTTTCGCGCTCATGAAAGATTTCTACACAATATATATATATATATATATATATATATATATATATATATGTGTGTGTGTGTGTGTGCATTAACATAAAATATATGAATCGGAGTGCTTTCGCTTTTATTAAACAGGCCTCATTCAAGGAATTAATACAAGGGAAAAGGCAATAACTTCTATTGTGGAGGAAATAGGCGGAGACAGACTTCATTATAGGAAAGTTTTGCTATTTGGGGATTTAATAAAGCTAATAATAAAAGTGGCAGGAGAAAACAAACAAAAATTCATGTCAAAATTCTCCACTGATACACCCAGCTTCAAGGATGTTTCTGCAGTAGCAAATGTTTGAATGCAAAAATTCTTGGCCACTGTCCCATTTAAGCAAATTATTAAAAATAGACTTGTGGGTAAGTCACGGACTTTACTGCAACGACGAATTTTTTATTGATGCTCTTTCGTCCTGACATAAGTTCTTTGTCTGACTAATATAACTTTTTATAAATCCCTACATTTGATTTTATAAATAACACTTGCTTTTAGGAGGGGGGAAATTTTTGCAATTATTAGATCAAAGTCTAATCAAATTTAATTAAAAGATCAATATTAAATTTTTTAAGAAGGCAGGAGCGCTGCCTGGTGTTAATATTCTCAAAAAAATCGACTGATTTTTATAACTACCTAAAAGGTGTAGAGAATAACATAATTTAATACCAATATTTTTATATAAAATCAATTTTCTTATAAAAAATTTCCGTGTAGACAATTCGTAGTGACGAAGGAATATAGAATGAAAACGCTTTTTATGTTATGATGGAAGTTTGAATAATAATGAATATATGAGTTTGAACTAGAAGGCTTCCGAAAAACCTCACATTTGAAACCTTTAGGATTTCTGTGAATAAGTGAATCCAAAAAGATGAGAGTATCATTATTTTCCATTTCTAAGGTAAATTGGATTGAAGGAACTAACTATTCATATTTATAAAAAAATAACTAATATCACGATTATTCAGCCAAATTTAAATATTGGCATTCATATATATAAACCAAGTTAAAAGTATATCGATAGGTTGATATAAAAGAACAGCCTCGAATAACTCGGAGTAGATATTGGCTCGAAGTGTAGATAAACAATTTTCCATAGCCAAACCAAACTTATGTTAAATAATTTGGGGGGGTTGAAGGTGAATTTGCAATCATACAGAAAGAAACTAGATTAATAAAAAATATAGGTAGGTGGGAAAGGAGAGAAAAACAATTAAGAAGCTCTTCAAGACAGGGAAAATCACACAATAATATTAATGAATAGAGAGGATACATCAATATTGACCGGAATAAAGTTATTATGATAAGGAAGATAATTAGGTCTGCTAATGAGGTGTAAATTATTAATAATGTGTGAAAAGGAAAGTGTACCAACCGAAAGTTTAAGTAAGTGTGCAAACAATTTTGATAATTGATCCGAGATAGGACTTATCGAACTAATGATAGGAAGGATCCGATTATTGAGTTCATGCATCCCTACTAGAACATAGATATATGGGAGAGAGATATTCTAATATTTAAATTCAATAATAAGGTCAGGATATTATTGTAATAGAGTGCAAACGCGAGAGTGAAGTTCTATTTATACCTCTTCATTAAGTTTTGGTCTCAAGATTTCATATACTGAGGTATCTCTTAGCTAATTCATTTTTATATATAAATATATCTTTTATCTGCAATAACAATCGTACCTACTTTATCTCATTGAGTGATTGTAAGATTAAAAATTTCATTCTCATATCCTTAAGAGCACGAAAAAGGCGAGGTAATTTTAATGGCGCGTAGAAAAAAAATATAAACACAAACCTTTGCAAGGGAGATATGTGAACGCGAAATGTTTCTAGATTTCTTGCCCTTATTCTCCATTATATTATATATATCTATATATATATATATATATATATATATATATATATAAGTTATTCCTTCTCTCTTGTATGAACTTGTCAGTGAGACTTCGAATAAAGTAAGCATAATCAGAAGATATTTTTCGCCGATAGAGGAGGCAGCCTATAAACTTGAATTTTTATTCACTTTTCGCTACTGGGATGTCGAGAAAGAGATTTATAGAGCACTGATTATTCGACATATGTCGAACTAATCTTCCCCAACCCCTCACCGGGGTATGGGAGTTGAAGTAAATTGGACTGCCATTCATCAGGTCTCGTTCCAACTATGTCGTTCACTATGATAGACATAATTGGGGAGTAACTCACTGTAGAACTCGGCGTCAGAGGCACCCGGATAAGGGGCAGGACTGCAACTTCAGGGGTTAGAGGAGAGGGGCCCTCTACCCCGGGAGCCCAGCTACGACCATAGAGGGAAGTAACACCTGTCGCTATGTATGCAGGCTGCAGTTATGATACCCAAACCCTCGAGGGGCGGCACTCCCGGTTAGCGATGGTTGATTCCGCGCTAACCAATAAATAGTTCCCCATACAATCACACCTCGTGAGAGCCTTCCAGGGTTCACCTATCATCATTTTATTACCCCTTCCGGCAGTTCACGCTCATAGAAGCTTGCTTACAACGAGGGGGGGGGGTGCCTCCCTCAAGCGCTCTATTTTTAAAGAAAAGAATTCGGACCGACCCACAGAAGAGGACACAAGGATTTGGTATATAGTACCAGCTAAATACGATGAAGAAGGGGCGACCCTACAGTGGTTAACCGCCCTTCTGGGCCTCACTCGGACAACATGGCTCAAGCTGGGACCAACTGGGCCCCGCTGCGCACCATCAGTGGTCACACCAGACCGGGTAGAGAGAAAGTCTTTGAGGTCGTCTTTGGGCGACTTAAAATAGCCACGATCATAATACTAGAGGTCCCCACGGGATATGTCGCTATAGGCGAAACGGAAAAAGATGTGGAGGACATTTTAAAGGAATCAGCGGTCGAGTTCCTTCGCGAGATCGTCCTGCAACCAGCAATCTTTCCACATATCCAAACACACAGGATCGTGGTCTGCAGGAGATTATACCCCTAGATTAGAGAGCATTCTAAAGATGAAATCAAAGAAAAATCATGAACAACAATCAATGGGCAAAGATTACGGGGATTTGTCAAATTCAAGAACAAAAGAGACAACTCGGACTATACTCACGTTTTTAAGATCATCTTTGGATACACATTCATGGCAAAGAAAGCTAAGGAGTCTAGGCTCCTGCTTTTCAACGAAAGGGAGGAGTTCCACCCTATCCAATTCTGCTTCCGCTGCTACAAAATGGAGGTGCACACTACGCGCAGATGCATGGCGCCCCAAGAGGTATGCTCTTAGTGCAGCGAACCTGGTCACCACTGGAATAACTGCCAAACCTCCCGAGAGAAGTGCGCAAACTTCGGGCAAGGTCACTGATCTATGGCAATGGCCTGCTCCATGAAAAAGAATTAATCAGGAGAAAACAACCACAAAGTAAAGAAGAGGCAACCGAAAAAGCTAATACAACTTAAGCTCAGGTCGTAAAGGCAGCTTATTCCGAGACAGAGAGTAAGAAAACTTACCTCAAAATACCAAATGAAGAGTCTACAAAAATTTGACGTGCATCTTGTCCGCTTACGTCAGGAATCTGACACAGCCAGGGACATTTGCAAGGGAATTAAACAGGATGCTCGCCAAAAACGGCCTGAACCAGATGTGCTTCCCGGACGATCCCCCATCAGGAAATGGCCTTCAACTACAAATGGTCCCTAAACAAATGTCAGAGCAGACTCAAGAAGAGAAAAAACAGGAAGAAAAACCGATGGAGCAGAATAAAAGATCTGTTCCGAGAATAGAAGCAAGAAAGGAAAGGAAGGATGCGCCCAGGTTGGCAAACACGCCCAAGCCAAAGAATAAGAGCCGAAAGAAGAAACAAGAAACGGAAACTTCGGATTCCACAGACACCTCTGACTTTTCGGACTTAGAGGTCATACGCAAAGATGGACACCGGGAAAAAATAAAACGGGAGGCCAACAGACCTCTAGATGATGACGAGATTAACCTTTCAATTTGCGCATCAGAGCAGTTCCCAGATCCCCCAAAAAATGGAGGCCAAAAAAATATTCGTCGGCATCAAAAAGAAATACTATAAGTGGGAGTTTGATGCACAGTGTGAAGAAGAAATAGTCAAGGAGGCCCTCTTTGATCAAAATGTTAAACTTTGCAGCGAAACATTTGAAGAGATTACCACGGCAGCGATCAAGAAGCAAAGTAACGGGAAAAAGCATCAAACCACCAGGAAACACTAGGAAGCAGAAAAAAAAAATGGAAAACCCAAGCAACAGATTGAAAATTGTGACGCTCAACGTAAATGGATGGGAGGGAAAACGAACCGCGTCTGGGAACATATTTCACGTGCTCGACCCCGACATCATCATAATTAAGGAGCACGGCATCGTCCCATCTTGTCAAATATAGATACCGGGCTACAGAGTTGTCACAAAGAATCATTCTCAAGAGAGGTTTGAAGGTGCTGCCGTTGCAAACAAAAGAAATTTGTCGTTCAGGCAGCTTCCAGAACTAGACAAGTCATTCATGGCGATAAAACTACCCACATTGGTGGGCAACCTCGTGATAGCAGCGGCATATCACCTCTTCGAAGATCGTATCTGTACCTCAACAACTTCTGCACCCTGTTCGGCCACGGCAGAAGGGCATTCCTTGCGGGTGACCTCAGGGCCAGATGCCAAATGACTGGCTATGGAAACACGAACAACAGAGGCCATAACTTGGAAATGATTACGCAACGGAAGAACTTCCAGAGGATAGGACCAAATTTTTCGACCTATCACCTCTCGGGTAGCAAAAAAATCCCGACATAATCATGATAAGTGACGGCTTTTCATTCAACTACCATAGCGAGACAAGGCCAACAGTTCCCAGCGACCATATAGCAAAATTGACCACCATCTCACTCGCTCCGATCCAGCTTCCGGTCCCTCTCCGCAAAAGCTTCTCTTCAGCCAACTGGGAACGCTACAGAAAAATCCTTGGCGGAATCGAACCAGCTGACCTAAGCGAAGGAACTCCAGAGGAGATCGACGGGAAGCTGGACAGGATAACAGCCTTTATTACCGAGTCTGACCGCGAGTGTGTACATTTGACAGAGTACAAAACTACTCCACAACCTAGATGGACCGAGGAGATGAAAGAGATCACTAGGGAGCACAAGGAGGTATATGAAGAAATCAGAAGAGAAGGTATGAATCGGAAACAAAGCTCGCTGCTACGACACTTGCCTGATGAGCTAAAGCTGGCTATAAACCAACAACAGGCTAAAATCTTGGACAGTCTAATATTCAGGGTAGCAGTGAGGTGATCCCGGATAAATTCTAGCGACTAGTAAGGAAATTAGAAGGCCTACGAAGTAGAAAAAACACCTGCATTAAGGAAGTCGATGATTACTTGGAGGATCCGGCGTTCCTGGAGGAAAGGTTATGCACGTTCTGGAAGGAAATATTCTCAATAACACCTGAGAACGTTCGGAATTCAACCAGGAATTCGAATACCATCTGATGGAAGATCTTAATCAGATTATACATCGAACACACCAACGATCCTACGTCGACGAAGGGAGAGAGATGGCGTACCATGGCGGACCAATTACAACTGAAGACGTAATCGCATTCGAAAAATCCTTTAAACAAAAGGCACCAGGCTGGACGGGCATCAATCAAAACAACTTGGTGAATGACCCCCGGCAGATTATTCATGAAATCACTAACATCTACAATACTTCCCTGAATACTGGCTACTTCCTCGATGGTCTAAAAATAGCTAAAATCATTTTTATTTCTAAAGGGAAGAAGCCCCCGATCGACTGGTGGACTACAGGCCAATATCCCTCCTTGAGTTTGTAGGCAAAGTCTACGAGAAGCTTTTAGCTAGCAGGCTAGAGAGACCAGCTGACAGAACTGGAAGCTCACAACCCTCAGCAACACGGACTCCACAATAGAAGGGAGACTGATACAGCCCTCGCCCTTATCACCTAAAAGCTCGCCCGCTGTACAGCTTAGGGGAAATACGTAGACGTGGTGATGCGAGATGTTCAAAAAGCCTTCGATAAGGTTTGGCTGAGAGGCTTACAATTTGAAATCTTAAGCCTCCAGCTAAATCCGATCCTGGAAAGGGTTCTATGTGATTATATCATAGAGAGAAAAGCCTATCTCGATCGAGGACTACAGAGGACCCGAGTTTGAGCTTGAGGAAGCTGTTCCACAATGTAGCTGTCTGTGTCCGCTGTTGTATCTCTATACACATTTGACTTAACTGCTCCAGTCGGGGAGGATGTGATGTACCTGCAGTTTGCAGACGTCACTCAGATCAACTCCAATTCCTATAGGAACGCTAGAGTTCAAGCAAGAGACAGCTGCCAAAATCGAAAACATCAGTCATTTCGAAAAAAAACAGCCGGATACGAGATGACGTCATAGTCGAAGATGAATTTTACCCGTACTCCAACGAGGGTAAAGTCCTGGGTTTACTAATCACCTCAACAGGGTATAAGGCGCGCATCACCAACCGAATCTCCCTAGCCCAAAGAGCACTCGAAAAATTGTACAGGTTCTGAAACCTAAGCGCCAACAACATCAAAAGGCTCTACACTGCCCTAGTACGCTCAAAACTGGTGTACACAGAAACGGGGATGCAGGCAGCTAGTTCAACCTCTCACAGATAAATGCAGAGAGGAGTCCAGAGCAGAGCTATCTAACTGATAGCTGGCGCGCGCAGAATGGACCGTATTCGGCAGAGGGAACTGCACGCAAGAGCAGGACTTAAGCCACTGAATATGGTCCTCCAAATGCTAGGGAGAAAGACCTGGGAAAAGTTAGATAATGAAATACTCCCACATATAGACGCAAATCTAAATATGCCACAACGCCTAATTGGAGGTGTTACCAGGAGAGCCCTATTCCCAAGCGGAAGACTGTACTCCCGGGAAGACTAAGCCAAGATATACACCTAACCAGGACAAAATAAGTAAATAAATAAAAGTAAGAAAAAATAAAGGAGAAAATAAGAACGAAATAAAAGGCGGCCAGAGTGACCACCCAGAAGAGTCAGCTAAAACACTGACACCATCGAAGGAGGAGGAAAAAAGAAAGAAGCTTGAGATGCCCTCTACACTAGGGCAAACTAAAAATATTCTTCACTACTATCTATACCTACAACACATTTCCCCACTTGTTACATCATCATCATCTTGTATGTATGTTTGCTGAGACACTAAATACCACGCTAGAAAAGAATGGTATGAATAAATGTGGTTCTCTAACAAAAAGATGAGAAGGAAAAGGAAACATTCCCCAAACAAGAACGGACGAAGAAGAAGGAAAGAGGAGAGCCGTTGATTTTATCACGAAGAGGATTTAGGGAGCAAAGTTCAACCTTAAAGTATACATTAATAAAGGGTCCCACCTGCTAAGAGGGGAAATAAAAAGACGAAGTCGAAGCCCTACGTGAAGGCTTCACGAACATGGAAATGGGTCTTAAAGGAGAAGGGGCAGAAGAGGATGAAGATGTTATGTAGGAGTTACTCCTAATTGACAGAGCTCAGGAGTTACTTTCACGTGTAGTGGTATTTCTGCAGAGTAAGGGCGACAACATTGGCGCTTGTACCTTTCTTACCTAAGCATCAAAATGTTGCCGCATAATTTCAGGAAACTTCTAGAATGTTCCTCCAAAAATCGTTCTCTTATTTTGCACGTGTCACTATTTTATTTTGTTAGTTTATTTAGAATAATTTCTTTAATATACGATTGAACCATAGGAAGTCTTTATAAATATATATATATATATATATATATATATATATATATATATATATATATATATATATATATATTAGTGTAAATGGGTACCAGACCTTCTTGTATGCAGATTCTGTTAAAGAAATTAGCATATTTCGCCTTTATTTATTTTCTTTAGAAACTTTCCATTTTTCTTATTATCTTTTATGGTTCATCTTGTAGTTGGTAAACAACTCTTACATTCATCTCTTTTTTAATTGAAATGCGTTTGATAAAAACCAAACTTTACTTTAATTGCTGAGCTTTCGATCTATGCGATCATCCTCAGAGTGTCTTTCCTCCCCTATCGGTAAAGAATGTTGGAGTCAGTATGAATAGAATGAATAATGAATTGATGTAAGGGGGTAGGTGTGTGTAGGGTACACAGAACGGGTGCACGGACAGATAGCTTAAAATAGACAAGTGGTGAAAAAGAAAGAAGTGTGGTAGGGTTCAAAATGATGCTAAGTGCCTAGTGATCAGTCCTATCGCTTTTAAATATTTTTTAGTTATGTGGTTCCTTTGTTGTCATAGAGATAATTTATATTATTATGGCTTTCAAGCCATTTGTCTTCTATTAAATTAATGTTCTTGGATATGTTATGCGCATTTGCTGCTGTAGTAATAAATTACTTTAATTTCTTTATTATTGTGCTTAGTATCTTTGTTTTTTGTAGTGAGTGTAAATCGTGTCTTCTGTTTTTTCTTTGATATCTTCATCGATGAATTTAGTGTCGACATTCAGGGAATTCTTGTTGAAAATTGGTGATGTTTTGTAATAAGGTTCACAGGGGCTGGGATGTCAGCGGTGTAAATCAAGTAGAGAGTGGGGGACAGGCACCGCCCCCCGGGGGAGGCCCGCAGTGAGCGGAAACTTTCGTCCCTCCGTGCACCCTAAATTGATATACGCCGCTTTCTCTATGACATAGTCACAGAGAGTTCTTTCTAAGTTTTCACTTAGGTCCAGTCGTAAGATCTTGTACTGCATTCCCTGTTGCCATAACTTATCAAACGCCTTTGATACATTCCGACAAACAATGTCCACGTAACTTCTTTCCCGTTTTGCTTGAGCTCGCTTTTCTGAAATGACATTAATCGCCATCTCCGTATTTGATATGAGTTGAAGAAGGAGTTCTCCTCCAGGCGAGACACCAGTCTTCGGTTGAGGATCTTCTCGAAGAGCTTTCCGCAAAATTCTAGATGTGAAATTAGCCGGTAGCTCTCTCTCCTTCAACATTGGGTCCTTTCCGTGCTTAGTCAAGAAAATCATCTTAGCCGTTTTATAAGCATCTGGAAAGTATCTCATGTTCAGAAAGGCGTTAAATATCGTTCTTATCCCTTCGTTAACAAAGTTTAACTTTGTAAACCCAGATTGTCGTGGGGCTTTCTGACGGAATGAACGGAGCGCGCCATGTAGTTTTACTTCGTTGTATTGAGTCAACTGATGCATTCCTGGTGTTGAACTCATACAATACTTTCAGATCATGGTATAAATCCTTCATGTATTTGGTCCATCTGTAGGTAGAGATGGTCCTATACTCGGATTTAGGGATACAAGCCCTATCTGCGATGATTAGATGGTTATTGAGGTCGTCGAGTTCCTCGTCAATCCCCTCGAGAATTGCTTCGTCCAAGTTGGGCGTATCGTAGGCCTCGAGAATGCGCGCGTACCGTGCCCAGTCTGCTCTTCTGTAGTTCTTTCTGACTACAGCTGGGACTTGTTTAGGTGTCCTGATGATAGTGAATATGATCCCTATATGGTCACTACATGGTACCTGGACTAGTTTCATGTAGTAATTAAACGGTAGCTGACGATTCTCCAGAGAGATGTCTGTTTTTTTGCACTTCCTCCTCTGACAAAAGTGGGGTAGTCGGTACCTATTCGCTGGGTAATGTTTCTGTCCAGCAATAGGTTCAGGTTTCTTCCAATTTCGTTGAAGGTCCTGTAGTCGGATTCTCGGCATCTGGCGTTTAGATCCCACATTAATATAATGGGATCTCTTCTGCCAAATAAGCCAGTGAGAGTGTGAATTGGTAACACGTGTCTCATTGGCGGTTGATATCCGGTAGCAATGACCAACTTTCCTATGTCGAGTTCGACCTCAATCGCGAGATAGGATTCTTCTAGATTTCTTATTCGCTTGTATTTAATCCTTTTTTTTATTTCAATAGCGGCACCGTCGTACTGCTCTTGCGAATAATTCGCGATCAACACATCGTAGTTCCAGATTTTTATTTCTGTATTACGCGTGTCGATCCCGTGTTCCGAAATGAAGATGATGTCTGCATCAATATCTCTGAATACATTTACGTAATGAGTCCTTTCCATCGTCCAGCTGTTGTTATTTATTTCTAGTATCTCCAGTGCGTTCCGCAACATGAATTTTTTTTAGCTATGCTTATTCTTATTCTTCTTTTTCTTCTTTGGCCCGGCGGGGCGGTTTTACTGTGCCCCCGCCTCTCGTTCTTCGTTGTAGGGCTTGAAGTTTTTTATTTGCTCTTCGTGGGCTCTCGTCACTTCTTCTTCTTCTTTCTACTCCTCATCCTCAGATTCCTCCGATGAAGGGGTTTCTTCGATTGCCTTCTCGAGACCAGATTTCACCTATTGTTGCTCCTCGCTACAGTCTCTTTGAAAATCCTCGAGCACTCTGGGTTATCAGGCATTTTCACTGAAGGTATTCCGTTCTCCTTTAGTAAAGCATTCAGAACCTCGTTGTAACAGCCTTGCTTAACTGCATTAGCGACGTTAGCAAGTGTGTGATACAGATCAGTGTCTTAGCACTTAGGTCGTTCAAGAGGTTTAGTGGTGTTGCGGATGTTTTTGAAGGCTCACATCTTTTCGCGGCGGCATTGACGTAAGTGATTTCTTTGTCCTTACTCTGTTCTTCTTTATTCCTCTTTATAATATCTCTCCTCTTAGGGCATTTTAAGGTCATGATTCGGTGTTCTCCTTTTCAATTGAGGCACTTTTTTTTAGTGATTTCGTACTTGTCAAAACGGTGTCCCCCTGTGGCGTATTCACTGCACCACAGTTTTTCTTTATCTGGGCAGGTTTATGTAGTATGGTCTTCTAGTTTGTAGCATGCAAAACACATCTGAATGCTATTGAACTTTTCTTGATGGATGTTTTTGCCTGGTATTCTTATATTAAATACCAGTACTCCGTTCTGTAACGATTTCGTGGCCATGTCCGTGGTAGCAAAAGTGATCTTGAATACGTGGGTGTGTTCGCAAAATTTTATTATTTCACGAACTTGTGCCCAGGGGTTACCTTTGGTGATCTTCTCCTTGAACTCCTCGGGCAAATGTTCACCCGCCCATCTCTTTTCTGAACCTTAAGTGTAAATTATGGTGTTTTGGGTGAAAAATAAAGTTATGAGGTGGTAAAGGAGGTAACCGTTAGTGAAGTAAGTTCGTGAATGCGTCCAAAAAATGGAGTAAACGACCCCGTCTATTTTCCAAATATAAATTGAGCATGGAAAATAAATTAACTGTTTTCAGATAAAGAGGTATAAAACATCAAAGATAATTACGTCACAAAAGTGTACAGAAAAGCTACAGACATGGGAAGATGCCTCAACGCGGATAGTGAATGTCCTGAAAGGTAAAAAAAAAAAAAGCGTAATCGGCTCATACATCCGCACCATACAATTGCTGCTCCACGTGGGAACTGTTGCTTTAAAAGATCTCCCGTATAAAACAAACCCTCGTGTACAACGGTTTCCCGAACAGCATGATTGAAAAACAACTTGAATCATTTTGAAGAAGGCAATTCAAAGACACGGATGAAACAGAAAGTAACCAGGAAGCAGTAAATAACATCAAACTGTACTATATACATCAGATGGCATCGGCCTACAAAATAGACGAAAAGAACATCAAGGAGATAGTTAACCGTAACATTAAGGTTAAGAAGCAAACGGACAAGATTCAGATGATTATATATAATAATATGACAAAAGTTAATAATCTCATTATGAAAAACAACATCTGCCTAAACGCCTCGATCCTGAAGTCTACGAACATTTTACGACTCTACCTGTTTGAATGAAGACTGTAAGCTTCAAATCAACTCAAAATATGTTGCTATGACTACCACAACATTTTAAAGGCGTTTGACAATGCACTGACAATATGGAGCCCCCCCAAATTATATGGAGACTGTGCATTACATCAGCTTAACCAAGGGCATACTGGTTAATAACACAACGATCAAAAGAAAAGAGGGAAATAAAGCTAGACTGAACACCTTAGAGGCCATATTAATTAAAAAAGGAAGGCCAGCTATCAACTTCAAGACTACGAGATGAGATCGAACATTAAATTTGTTTTAAAATTCCGCTTACACAGCAGTGGCCCATTTCCTTGACATAACGTTTAAGCGAGGAGGAATAAATATCCCCTAAAATCAGTTTTCTGCATATAATTCTTGGTAGAATTACTCCGGCAATTTACCTCACAAATTCGGTAAAGGAGGTAACGTTTTTAGAGTGTTCGAAAGACGCCTCTGAGAATTGGTTTCTATCCATAGAAACCACTATTACGAAAGAGAGCTATACGTTGTACTCATATCACCATTCATTATCATGACTGCTTAAGTCCTTGACCCCGCGCCCCTATGTGAACTCCTGCCGGATGAAAGGGGATTCCATTCATGTTTCGTTTCAATTATGCCAGGCACTTGCTAAGGCATAATTACGGGGGTCATTGGAGGAAGCTGGTTTGATGAGTAGCCCACATCCGATAGCAGTGTGAGAAACTATTTCTGACAAAGGACGGACTGCAACATCCGCTGCTCATCTCAGCAGGTGCCCCTTCCATGACCATACAGGGACATGCAACCGTCTCTATGGTATGTTGGGATGCGGTCGCTATTAAAATAACCTCAAGGGGCGGCGTTCTCAATAAGTTTGCCATACAATCATACTCCCGAAATTATCAATTCTGTTTTAAGAAAAAACCGAAAAACTCTTAAACATACACTGGTGTGTTCCTAAATAGCAGGAAAAGGCCCAGGGCTAGAACAAAGTGCGCTCCCCTCTTCAAGGGGTGCTAACAACCATAATGGTGAACCAAAATGCCGCGAGGGTCCCGTTGAGATCTCTAAGAGGCATTGCAAATCCAGACAAGGGGAAGGTGTTTGAAACCTTAAATTAAATATCACAATCCTTAGACTACTGGACAGGCCGATAGGATTTGTTGCTATATGCGAAAAGCAGGAAGAGGTAGAAAAACTCACGAAGGAGGAATGGATAAAAGTCCCGAAGGAAATAAATCTACAGCCAAGCACCCCTCCTCAGATCCAAGGAGACAGAAGCCTAGTGTGTAGAAGGCTGGACCCCTTGTTAGGCCAACACACTAAAGAAGAAATCAAAGAGGAAATAGAAAGGATCGAGCAATGGGCAAGGATTATTGAAATAATCAAATTTAGAAACAGAAGAGACAACACGAAATATAATCATGTGTTTAAAATAATCTTTTTAGATATGCAGATTGCGACAAAGGTGAAAAAGCAAGGGCTACTTCTCTTCAACGCCAAAAGGCGGGGAGCAAATCGAACGAAAGAATTCAACCCGGTGAAAATTTCCTCTAGATGCTATAGACTCGAGCACCACACCACAAAGGGGTGAAAGGAGAAGAAATCGACCTGTTCCAGATGCAGCCAAAAAGGACACGGCCTTCGCGAATGCCCAACAGCAGAAATTCCCAAACTGTAGACAAAAACACGGGGCATTGGCAATGCCCCAGAAAGAGAAAGATTCTGAAGAGAAAGGCGGAAGAGAAAAAAAGCTGAAGGAATGAGGAGAGCGAACACCTCATACGCCCAAGCGGTAAAAGCCGCCCCGGCTGGAAGTCTCGAGAATGTCACACAGAAAACCTATCTGAAGATCGGCAACGAAAACTCGACGAAAATGCTACCATGCATATCATATGCCCACGTAAGGAACCTGACGAACCCATGCTGCTTTGCTAATGAGCTAAATACTATACTCAAGAATAATGGCTTAGCAGAAATGTGGTCCCTGGAAAGAAACGATCAGGGGAAGTCCTGCAACTACAGTTCAAGCCCAATGAATAGGCACCGGCGACCGCCTTTCCAATAGATGAAGAAAAAACGGAAAAGAACTCGATCCCGGTACCAACCTCAGCTCCTCAGAAGTGCGCAAATAGGGACCCCCGAATTGAGGCCATAAGGCAACGGGAAAAGAGTGAAAAAAGAGCAGCTAGAAGAATCAAACAGGCTCTAAAGAGCAACAAGAGTGATCTCAGCCTCCTAAGACCCATGCGAGAGCAAGAAACAAGAGTAAAGGGAAGAGTTCTTGTCAAACCCAAAAGTTCGATGGAGAAAAGATCAAAATCCGATTTTACAGAAAGGCTGAAACTCCCTTCCCGGAGGATCACAACATCGGGAATAAAAGCAAGCTTATTGAAATGGACATACTATGCGCTAGTCCAGGAAGCGCTAATTGAGGAAGCGCTCGTGACAGTAGAAATAAAAATACATAGGGACTCCTGCTTCGCCATTAGTGAAGCAGAATTTTTCAAAATCAAAAACGGAAAGAAGGGAAATAATAGAAAGCAGTAGAATAAGACACACACAAATAAAATACATAAGCACTACACAACACAAACATGCAAAACGCAAATAACACATTAAAAATACTTACAATTAACGTTAATGGATGGGAAGGAAAACACATTCCATACTGAAACTTATTCCGTACAGTGGATTCCGACCTGATCCTCATTATTGGACACGGTGATAACACGAATACAAACAGAATAAAGATACCAAATTACACCGTTATAAATGAAACCTACACACAGGATCGTTAGGCCTGCGCAGCCATCGTGATCCGAGAAAACATTACATACAGAACACTTCCAAACCTAGGGGAGTCATTTGTGGCTGTTAAAATACCAACCCTGGTGGAAAACCTGGCCGTGCCGGCTGGGTATCAACCTCTACGTCGCAAATACCTACCGATTACCAACTTTTAAACTAACATTGCTTGGCGGTGATCTAAACGCCAGATGAAGAGCGTTAGGCTACGGAAGCACTGACCAAAGGCGAAGAAACCTGGAGTTGCTACTCGAAAGAGACAGACTCCAGAGGCTTGGGCCGTGTTTCCCGACCTTCTTAACACATCGTCCGGCAACTAAACCGGGCGTGGTGTTAACAAGCAAAAACTTCCCCTTCAACAGTAGCAATGATCCCGGACCAGTGGTACCGAGCGATCACATCCCGATTATCACCACAATTTCGCTTGCCCCACTACTCAAGCCAGTTCCACTCGGGAAAAGTTATGCTAAAGCTAACTGAGAGCTATATCAAGAGCACCTCAGTTCTTACAAACCAATTGACCTGGGAGACACTACTCTTGAAGATATTGATGAAGAGATAAATAAGATCACCAATCTTCTCATACAAGCCGACGAGAGATGCGTCCCCAGAATCTCCTATAAAATGCTCCCACAAACTAGGTGGACGAACAAGTTGAGATAAATCACCAAGGAACATAGAGAAATCTATGAAGAGATCGGCAGGACAGGCAGAAATCGGGAAAGGACAACCAGAATGATATAACTAGGAGAGGAACTAAAGAACATACTAATTTAAAAGCAAAGAGCAATCTGGAATGACATCATTAGGAGGCTGAACAGGGAAGGCAATCCTGTAAGAATTTGGAACAACATCCGAAGACTTAGAGGATTGCCCGCCAGACCTAGAACTTAAATCAAAGATGGAGACGACATCGTTGAGGGCCTAGAGTTTCTCGAGAGAAAATTTAAAACGCACTGGCTATAGATCTTCGCTATATCCCTTGAGGAGAACAACGACTTCGACCAGGACTTCGAAGACCAATTGCTTGATGACCTCGGCACAGTGATACATTCAACCCACCCACACCTACAAGTATCTCATGAAAGAGAGATGGTTAGCCACTGACGTCCGATAACTCTCGAAGAGACCTTGAACACCATAAAGTCCTTCAAGCAGAGGGCCCCAGGCTGGTCTGGAATTACGAAAAACAACCTCTTAAATGCCCCAAGGCAAATTATTCAGGGCTGAAAGAACACAATAAACGCTGCTCTGAATTCAGGCTACTTCCCTGACGGATACAAGATGGCCAAAATCATATTCATCCAGAAGGTAAAAATGCCCCCACAAAAGGTAGCTAACTATCGCCCGATCTCTCTTTTCGAGATGCCAGGAAAGATCTTTGAAAAAATTATAGCAGACAGGCTACAAGCTCAACTGAGCAAGTTTGGAGCGCACAACCTCCAACAACACGGGTTCCGTAGAAAAAGGGGCACTGATACGGCCCTGGCGCTCCTAACAGAGAAAGTAGCATATTCCCAAGCAAATGGGTGCTATGTATACATTGTGCTGAGGGACCTTTAGAAGGCCTTTGATAAAATTTCACTGCAATGACTTCAATACAAGATCCTGAACCTCCAGCTAGACCCAATCCTGGAAAGGATCCTCTGTGACTGTCATGGAGAGAAGGGCATGTCTCATGATTGAGTGCTACAGAGGATCTGAATTCAAACTAAAGACGGGCGTTCGCCAAGGAAGTTGCCTGAGCCCACTGCTTTAACTCCTTTACCTGGTCTTCACCATCGACCTCCCAACTCCTGTGCACAGGGACACGATGTATCTGCAGTTCGCAGATAACATCACGCAAATCGTCCCATACTCGGAGAGGTAAGCAAGGGCACAAGCAGCTCGCACGATAGCGGAAATTAATAACATCAACCAGTAGGAGAGACGATGGAAGATCAGGACCAACAGGGACAAATTAAAAATCGTCCTGCTGAGCCACAAGTTGAGATGGTTCATCTTTATAGAAGGGAGGAGATACGGCTACTCCGCCGAAGGCACCGTCCTGGGCCTAAAGATCTCCGACCTTTGATACTCGAGACACCACAGGGAGAGGCGGAACATGGCAAGGGAAGAAATCTCCAAGCCATAGAGGTTTAGAGATCTTAGCTCGTTCAACATCAAGGAAATATATCTGATGTATGTCCTGGCTAGGCTCATATACCCCGGAGTGGGAATTCAAGCGGCCAGCAAATCCTTAATGAGAAACCTCAACGTGTCAAGAACACTGCATCTCTACTTATTAATAAATTCAGAGGGCGTGTTCGTCTTCGGCAAAGAGATCTACAAAGGAGGGAACGATTAGAACCCATCAATGTGGCAACACAGAAACTGGGAGAAAGGTTTGGTCCACCTTAGTGAATGGTATCATTCCGGAGCTACAGGGGACAGGCGGAAGGTTTAACATACCTGCAAGACTACGGGTAAAAGTCTCATGCCGACGTCAGTTCCCGAGCACCAAACTATGCTTACAGGACATTTCACCAATATATACATAGATCAAATACAAAAAATACAACATATGTAGAAGAATCAAATGATTACAAACAACATTACACTAAACTACAAACACAAGGTAAATTGTTGGACAAAATAGCTAATAAAGGCTTAAATGCTCAAAATTTATACCAAAAATAAGTACACCAATTTATTAAGACAAACAAAAAGAAAAACGCTGAAGCACATGAACATACAAAAATATAGGAGAAAACATCTAATCAAATAATAAACCCAAAAGCAAACGTAAAAGTAAATAAAGGAAAGCGATGCCCTCCCTACTAGTGCAAAATATCCCTACCTCTCTTAATTTTTCACGCCTCTTTCATCTACTACTATCCAAACCTTCTTCTG
This sequence comes from Ceratothoa steindachneri, assembly GCA_963969495.1. Classification (NCBI taxonomy): domain Eukaryota; kingdom Metazoa; phylum Arthropoda; class Malacostraca; order Isopoda; family Cymothoidae; genus Ceratothoa; species Ceratothoa steindachneri. Next base: position 46,708,927 of record OZ018330.1, on the reverse strand, counting down.
ATATTGACTACATCATCATCTTTTCATTGTGACTTAACATTCTTTACCGATAAAGAAGGAAAGACACTCTGAAGATGATCGCATAGATCGAAAGCTCAGTAATTAAAGTCAAGTTTGGTTTTACCAAACACATTTCATTTAAAAAAGAGATGAACGTAAAAGTTGTTTACCATCTACAAGATGAACTAAAAAAGATAATTAGAAAAATGGGAAGTTTACCCCCAAAAATTAATGAAGGTGAAATATACTATGGTTATCAAGATCTGCATATATATATATATGCTTTTTTAAAATTGATGTTGTTATGAAAAAACTTATTCTTAAAGAAATTAGCTTAGACTTATATTCCTAAATTTATTTTGGGGGGCAATTTTCATTTTTATGGGAACCCGATTTTGTATTTACAATATTTTATTTCTCTTCCTCTCTCCTTGTCCCCCTCTCTCGCGTTTCAATTTACTTCTCGTGTCTCTCCTAATCTCCCTCTTTATCCAATCGCTTTATCCGTTAATCGTTTTCGCCCTTTTAGCTCTGTCCTTGAGTCTTTCTTGCCTCTCGGTTTGACCTTGCTACCTTTGTTATAGCTAAATCTTAATGTGAATTTACCAATCCCTCTTCTACTTCCTCATTGATGATTTCTTATCTTAAAGGCGGTCCTCTATCTTTTATTAGCGTATATATACCCTTATTATATTATTTTCTGTTGTAGTTATCCTTGATAATGAATTGAATAAAGTTCGAAAGTACTTGGAAGCACCTTTTCATTTTTCCTGCGGGACATTGCATTCATCACGAACCTCACGTGCTACTTTGTGTGTTATTCATTTCATATATATATATATATATATATATATATACAATTGAAAACCTTTTCATGTGCTTTAGGAGAAAAAGAATCGTGGAAATGTAGCTCCAACAATGAAATTTTTTTGTATAATTTGATGAACCACTCTAAATGCGCTTTTCAATCTTGCCCCTAAAATGAAAATGCGACATTCTGTGAATGCGTACACATTTTATGTTACTTTTTATAAAGATGATTATCAAAATACATTTTGTTATTTTCATTTCCGAAAGACAAAAATATTTTTTATTCCCGCTATGATTTCAATAAAACGACATGTCTGTCCTTTTGAGTTACGGAGCCATTTATCCAAACTTATTTTTTTAGGGGGTTTATATGGATATTCAGAGTTTACATTTATTAATAGAGATGTTGGCAAAGGTTCGGCCAAGTGGATATGCCACGACCACCCCACATGGATGTATTTCTTCGCGTGATGTTAAGTTGCAATTGAACCTCCACTTCCTATCTCTTACATGGACCGCTAGTACGCTATAAAATTCCCCCATTATGCAACAACCTCTCTTCCTTCTAACCTGGTCCCTTAGGACGGCCGCGCTCAATTGGGGTAACGCCCTCGAGGCCTACTTAACAGGCTCTAGGCTCAAAGCTTTCTCCCTTAATCTCCCAAGCGGTCGTAGGGAGCGAAGATGCCATATATTGCAAGAGAACTATAAACAAAAACAAAAAATACCCTTAATAATTATCTATGACCTTGCAAATTGTCGTCTGAGGAAAAGTTAATCTTCCATACTCAATTCCTACTTTACCCACAGACAAACTGAATCGGCCGACGTACTACTCAGCTACAATATTACTTACTAGGTAAAAAGTAGCTCTCTCATCGAAATGTACTTCTACTAACGACGCCATTATTTAGTTGAGATATGGCTAAAAGTTGCAATGAAAAATGTTACTTTGAGAATATAATAATAAATAACTGAAAAAAACGTTAGATAAAGAAAGCGCGTTTTAGAAGAGCCGGATAATCATGACGCGTGACAAATAACTGGTTATTCAAGTTGTCAAGAACAAGAGCTCGACTAACAGGAAAACCAAACTACCTACCTATGTTGCTAGTAATATTCTGAAGAAAATCTATTTATTTGTATGCTCGTGAATACGTAAGCTTGAGAGCCTTCTCCAAAGGAGGAGTTATGCGGTGCGTGGTGGCTTGGAGTATTCAATCGAGTGTCCATCTTATATTGTACAATAGAATCTCCTCCTCTTTAGGAGGAGATTGCTGAATATCTAAAGTGCGGACTTCGAGATACCGACTTCAGGCAACGAGTTGAGTTGGCATCCTTAGGAAAAGTTTTCCTAGACTAATTCGATTATTTATAGAACCCAATGGAATCTTATCTGGTTAAAGGGGATGGGGGCTTTCGCTATGAAGCTTCTGAAAGTGGATTGTAGCTCGACGGTGGCTAAAATTTGAAGGAAAGTATTTTCCTCAACTTTGAGAATTGGAAGCTTCGGTGCGATAAATTGGGTGTTTCACAATCGGGAAGTAAATTTGGAGATTGTTAAATGAAAGGGAAATTATCCTTTTTGGGTGGAAGCATTTGGTGCTACTTGGTTGGTATTGGCTACATGGAATCAATACTTAGGATCTGTGCAACCTCGAGAGTATTGCAGTACTTTCAAGCACATAGGAGACGCACTTTGCCTTAGGTGCTTGAGAACATAGATCAGACAATGTGTTCTTTTACATTCCTCCAGGCCTGGTGGCCTTGTTGGGAAAGATTTAGATCTTGTTGCAACTTCTCGATTACCTTAGACTATTTTTCACTTTTCTGACCAACATAGGAAAATGGTTCGTCATGCAGGTATATCAAGGATATTCTGGCTCCAAAACAGCTGACGAATAAGTGTGTCGATATATGAAGGTGGGGAAGAGAAAAGTACATATGTCGATGTGTTGAGACGTCGTTGTGAGGAGGAGCCAGCTCATGTGCTCATTATATACAATTGCGAAATCCACTGGTCGTGTATAGTTACGTTGAGCTTTAAGGTAAAATATTGCATGGTAAGTGTAACGGAGAGCTATAAACAAGCGCCACTCTGGAACAATTAAGATCCTTAAGCAATGTATTCCAAAAGGAAACATGGTCAGTTGTTTAACTCTGTGTTGCATTGTATATCGAGCAATCAAGCAAGGCCTGATTTGATAGTTAAGACTACTCGCCAGCTGCTCAAAATATGCAATATGTGGCTTTGTTTTGTACGTTTTATGAGTTTTATAAACTTATGTGCCTCAAACGATAACTACGGATGCTTGACGACCAGAACGAGCACACCGTTTTGCTATGAACACTTTCGCAACGGCTTTAGGCAAACTGTCTGGACTTAGGATAATTTTTAACCATCGTATGGACCAGTAGAGACATGTGTGAATGTAAATGTGTTAATTAGACGAGGAAAATCTTGAGTGAGTTTGAGATGGACGTGAATGAAGCGAATTGTCACCAAAGGAAATCTTGAGAGCGGAGATGTGTTTGTGCACTATTGCTTTTTGAAATTTGGCACTTTGTCTTTCCCACAGACTCACATTATGCTAAATAGGTGCCAAAAAGAGGTGATATAAATTAGATACGGTGTCTAAAGAATAGATCTGTAAAATGGGGATAACGGAGGGCGAGATTGCAAGTATGCATGGTGTAGATAACAGTTTCACCGATTTGGGGAGATTCATCGGCTGATGTTGTAGTGATATTATTTGGAATCTCGTAAATGCTTCATGTTTCTTGATCAAATTTTAAGCGTCGATATTTCATCGTAATTTATCACTGGAGTCCCGTTAATCATGTTAATCTTTAGTTGAGATAGTGTGTATCGTAAATTACGATATATATATAACAAATGCCTACATTTTAAATCTGAGTGAACTGTTTGAAGCGGACTTAAGCGCCAAAGTGATGAGTTTGTGGTGTGTCTGGACAAAGAGTTTTCTAAGTTTCAGGAAATTAAGAAAATCTCTTATTTCTTGTTAGATTTCAAGTAGTTGTCTCCGAATATGCTATACTTGACCATTCAAAGTTAATTTTAGGGAAAATAACCCGATGAGCGCCGAACGCATTAAAAATATGGTCTAACGACCCTACAGGGGTAAGATTAGAGGAATTTGTCGAGATCGAGAGTAGGAAGTTGTTCTCCGTGAGGTGTTTTCTTTTGCCCTTAAAATTTCCCGTGCATCAATTAACTATTTAATTGCGGTTGACTCACTATTTTGTGAGTGACAGGAAAAGGGCATAAATTGGCTTCAAATTATGACTACAATTTAGAATGAACCTATGAAAATTGAATGTCAAACCAAAAAAACACTTGAGTCACTTTTGAGTCCTCTATTTTCGGAACTCTTTAATTGCGGTCACTTTCTCAGTGGAAGGAGTAATCTTTCCGAAGTTAATGATATGACCTAGAAAGCTTAATTATTCTTCACTGAATTCACATTTCCTAGGGCTTATAACTAGACTGAATTCTGGCAGGCGAGCGAAGAATACTATGAGTTGGTCTTCTGTGCTCGTGATCTGAATTTTAAGCTAGCGATTACCTACCTAAAGAGCCACTGCAAGTTGTACGCTGCCGTCATAATGCCGAAAGGTATCCATGTATATTCTTAATTTTGACAGGTATTGTGACTACCATTTTGTGAATATTATCTACTTCATTCATTGCAACCTGATGAAGACGCACTTTGAGAGAAAATCTTCGATAATATGAACTTCAGGTGAAGATGTTTGTGTAATCGTGGTGGAACTTAAAATGATACGAATCTTCCTTTCTTTAGGTATTCAGCCGTTTCTAGCTCCCGATAGTTTACCAGTCGTGTTCAGATTCTTTTGGAACTAAATATATTGAAGAGGAACAAGGACTTTTTCGAGAGGAGTTTATTTCTCATTTCGAGCATATATTCGAAGTTTCACCTATAATTTTGAGATGATATGCGTCTAAACGAGGGTGAGAACTGACATACGGACCCTTAGTTTCAATATGATGGTGTATGTCATAATTTACGAGGATATGGGTGAGAAGTGAGTGCGTAAGGTTTAGGTAGCGATTTTCGGCTTGAGTAAGCGTTGTGACTCGAGGCAGGTAAATTCAAATTGAGGAGCAGTGAGCCATTAAATTGTTGGTCTGGTCAATTAGGACGCGTGCACGCAGAGATATTAAAGTTGATGTTTTGTCCTAAAATCCGAACCGAGCATTGAGTATTTTATATCTAATATGTATAAAACTTATCAAAATATCCGCCCTAGAGTGTGTATGATGGTAAGAGACTGTCAACAATAAACTAAGTGTACCTGTGGTTAACATTCATGAGATTATACGGGCATGAGCGCCCATGTTGTTGAGAAAACACAGGTGTGTGATGGTACCATAATTTAAACAAGGCGTCCTTTGGAATTTGTCGAGGGAATAGATGCCGATAATCCTCCACATAAAACATATTGTTAGTAAAGTTAAAAAGTACTTTTCCCACCGAAATGTTCCATTAAAGCCGATACCACTATATCGTTAAGATATGGATGTAGTTTGCGATGACAAATTTTCCTTAGAGAGAATAGAATATACTGGGTGATTCGAGAAAATTGGACGCATAAGCCAAAGCCATATACATAGTCTTGATAGTTTATTTCTCTCATAAAAACTCTATATCATTTTAAATAGCAAAACCACAGCTTTATTATCAAATATTTCTTTTTAGGAATGATTTTCATATTTCTAACATTATTCAGTCACAAAACAAAGCTGAAGATGTAGGAAATAAGAGTATAAATATCATTTAACACCTTCATTTTGTTCTTATTATGAAAGTGTAGTCTAGACTAGTCAATAAACTATCTTCGTTCGAAGGATTTTCTAAAAAAAACTTTTACTCTATGAGTTACCCTTGTGATGAACCCATCCAACAATGGAACACCTTTTTCGAGGAAACTCTTTGGGACCAGGTTTTTTCGACTAAGATCTATTGGAACTAAACTCCTCAGCCCTTCGGTGGACACAGTAGCAGCATGACAAGATTATGATACTGAAGGGGGGAGGGGTTCTTTGGAGTCCTATTACCCCGTATTTTCATATATTAATAAATAACCGAACAAAGATTTAGAACGCGCGTTTCATAGGAGCCGTATAATGATGATGTGTGACAACTAACTGGTTATTTAAGTCGTCAAGAACAAGAGCTCGAATCACACGGAATCCAAACTGCGTTCGTATGTCGGTGGTAATACGAAAGTTTGAGGAACTACCATCGGAAGACCTATTTTTTCGGTCCGTAAGGATAGAGGGTATTCGATACTGCATCCATCTTATATAGTACAGTAGAAATAAGGTGTACTTCTGTATTTAGTTCTGCTCTTAGGAGATTAGGTAAATATCTTATGTGGAGAGTTGATTGCGCGGTAGCGACGATGGGCAGCGACTGGACTTGAAATCCAAATACAAAATCTTCTCAAGCATAAAAAAAGATAAAGAAATGTAGCGAAACTGGCGCAAGTGCACCTTTTTATAATATAGTGCGTGATTATTCAAAGCTTACTCCATTATTTATACTTCTTTCGTGCCTCTTATCTCCTGAAGGGGTGCTTTTGTTTCTCCGATGAATCTTCTGGAGTTGCATTTTATTTCGGCTTCACAATTACTTGGGAGAAAGTATTTTTCTTTACTTGGTGATTTTGAATCTTGAAGTAAATACGGAGAGGGATAATTAATAGAACTAAAAATCCGGTTCTGCCTGGAACGATGTTTTCACGTAGAGCTGCGTGGTTGCTAGTGTCTACACCATCGCCAAAACACAGTGGAAGTGAAAGAAAAGCTTTGGCTTCATTTCAATTTCTTTTTTAAAAATGGTTATCCATAATTAAACTCGTGCAGGCATTAATGTTCTTGTACCTAAGTGACCTCTCGTGTACCTAAATTGCGGCTTGACTTAATACACCTATGATAATCCTCTCACTAACTCTAACAAACATCTAGGTGCTGATGAGCCCTTCGCGCCAACAAGACCCGTTTTTTCAGAGCATGCAGTAAAGTTCAACCCACTCGACTCGCAAAGTAATAATGAAAAACATTAAATTAAATAATGGCAAATTATTTATTGAATAAAACCACGCTTCTTATCGAAATCTTTTTCACGTCTTTTTATACGCCTCTTTATAATTATTCCTAACCTTAAAACACCATCGCTAATGTCATAATACAGGGTGCCCCCAAAGACTGGCATATTTTCAATAAAAAATTAACAACATTTTATTTAATTTTAACTTTTTTTTATTTTTATTTTAATATTAATAAATAGAATATTCAATGTTATTCCCACCATTTGGGATGCAAAGTTCGATGCGCTTTACGAGCTTGTTCCGAAGAACCCGATGCATTTACTCCAAGTTTCCGTCAATTTGAGCACATTTATTTATGATGTGCCGTTTCCTCTGGTGTTTTGCATCATTGAGTGCACCTCTTCATTTAGCACATAGACACCAGAAAAAGAAGTCAAGGGGACGGGTAAGGTCTGGTAAACGAGGACATCATTGTGAAATTTCCTATGTTTCTAGACTCTAGGGACACCCTGTAAATAAAGAAGTAACAACAGAACTGAAGGACACTAAACAACCACAAGATAGTACTCATTAATTATTCTTGTCTTTTAAACTCTTTAAAAGCAGAGAGAATTGAAGAAATCATGATCTTACAAAGGAATATCCATAGAATACAAAAATATTTAAATAGAACTGCAAACAAGCGAGATAGAACAGAGTGGTTACTGTTAAAAAGATAGCTTTAGGAGAAATCTTTCAAACAAAAAGAGTTAATATCCACACAGTAAAGGCAAACCTTAAACAAATGAATATAATTGAACCTGATGTTTGATGCTTCATTTAGGGATTATTTCCCTCAACACACCAATCGAATAAATTAAAGCAGAAATTATGAATAAAAGTAGTGAGAGCCAAGCTCATGAGAAGGAGGAGAACAAACATATAGAAACCTGATCATCCTTCCACCAAAAATAATTAGTTTCATATTAAAATACCAAACAAGTTTTTCAAAATTTGTGATGGAGTGACAAGACTTCGTTGGAAAAAAACAAAGGAAACAAGACAGAAAATATTTCTTACTGCCTCACTATTGAGACGAAGGAAGTGAAAGGATTATGGTTCATTTGTCGGAGAGGTCATTTTTATCTGGTCTTTGATAATATTTGGTGATTAAATCAACTAAAGAAAATAAAGCTTTATTCAAATTGAAATTGTTAGATTTTTAATTAAAAACATTTAATATTATTTACGCCAATGATTAAAACGTTATAAATGACTACCTTCCTATCTCATTCACCCATTCCGATCCATCATTTTCACAACAATTGTCGTCATTTTCTGCAGCTTTTCAAAATATATGTATTTAGTGTAGATTTTAGAATTAGGTAGTGAAAATTTTGAGAAAGTAAATTGATATAGTTTTCAACTACCAAAGCTGAAATATAGCACTATGATATTATTTTAGAGTACTTTAAAGAAGCATTAACAATTCTTCAAGAACCAAGATTGATACTAGTGCTACCATTCATATTTCCTGGTACATTTGGTTCACAGACATGAACGGAAATTCTCTATCCGTTACCAAAAAACTTACGTTCACGTGTCCAATCATTCTCTTCTGCCTGCTTTGCAACTGCTCTCAATCACGCTTTACTCTTTTCTCTGGCGAACAACAGTACCGTTTAAAACTAGAAAGAAAAATATCAAATACTACATTCTCTTGAAACTATTTATTTAATTTTGTTGAAAAGTGCACAAAATATTGTTCAAAATTTACTTCTGATATTGTCCAAGTTTCATTTACATAAAAAAGCAGACATAAAAAAGGTATGAGGAAAGTAATGAGTAGTTGAAGAAAAGAATTGTCCAATAGTAAAGAACTATAACTTATAACTTTCAGGTTACAGGTAAAAAAATAGTAACGGATGTATACCAACCCTTTTTTACCTGTATTATAAATGCTACTGATAATATTACTCATTTATCAGGATGGTAAGAGGAATTATGGTTATCAATTTGTTCAGAAGATTGTCCAGTGGAAGGGTAAAGGAATGACGCTGTATTACTAAATAGGTAAAAGATTATCAATCAAAAAATGTAATTTCACGCATAATTTAGCTCCTTGAAGATACCGAGACCTGCGAGTCCACGGAGAAAAAGGACCTTCCTCGAAAACCAATTCCCAGGAAGATTGCAAAATGCAACGGATGTTGCATTTTAGTCAAGTCGCCGAGAACATGAACAAGAATATGTCTTGCCAGACTCTCATGTCACTTAAGAGTGTGGTGGAACTCATAGAAAGCTCATCTAATAACCAACAACCCATAAGTAAAAAAAATAAAAAACCTAGTTTGGCCTTCGCTAGTAAGCATATAGTGTGTAGTGGTGCAAAGGGGGAAATAATAGTTTTCAGCGAAGATAGCAAATTTCTTTTTTTTGGATCGTATACAAGAACCTATAAGGCGTCGTACATGCGAAAAAATTAATCCCACATGCGTGGACCGTTTTCAAGAGCTAGAGTTTGTTCGCTCGTCCATTTATGTGGTAAACTAAAAGCTGTGTTATATAAGAATCTGCTTCAGGAAAATGTGATATTATTATTCCGAATATTGGGAGTACGTGATCCTGTTCGAATGAAGACAATGCTACGTGATGAAGCTTGCTTAGATCCTTGATTTAAACTAGATAGAGAGAAAATCTAGGAAAGATAGTCAGTGAGAAGGTTATGGTTTGGAATCTGACAAATATTGAAGATCTCTAGCTAAGTTTGTAAGAGGAATAGAAAATATCACGCCCGAACAATGCGACAAATTTGTGAGGTCTTGCGGCTTAAAATGTGTTAAAGCCATCCAGAACAAGGGTCTGTATATTTCTTATTCACATTTTATTCAATTATCTCTCAGATAATTATGTTGTTTTCTGGTTATGGCTACATTTATACTTATTGTTCTCTAGTTTTAGATGCCTACTTTTTTTTAAATACACAGTTTCGAAATAACCTTTTTAGCCGATGCTCTATGAAATGATACTAAGATATTATCAAAGACAAATTTTAAAGAATATTTACTCTGCAATTTTCATGGACCTTAAACGAGTATTTTCAAGAAAATTAAGATTTTGCTATTTTATTCTCAAGTTTGAGACGAGGCTATAGATCGTTATTGATAAGTTCGTGATTAATTAAAAGTGTTATTGAAATCAAACTCGATCTAAGCTCATCCAATTTTCACCCCAATTATTTCTATATAGCAAAGGATAAATTTCTAGATTTTTTAAAAAGATAAAAGATAGCTTTTTAGATTTCCGCTAAGATATATGGAAACTTTTTACAAAGTGAACTTTTGGCTCGATTCATATAATTTTTTTCGAAATTTATGGGTTTACAAAGTTTGAAGCTGATTTGTAAAGTTTATTAACCTTTTTGTTTCTTAAACTCCGGTCTCGCAATAACTCGTAAAGATACATTCCATAGAGTCTCTAGATGTAATATATTTAAAATCTTTGTGATATACTTAAATTAAACTAAAGAAAACAAAGTATGCCATTAAGATTTTATTAAAATCTACGAATGGATTTAAATTATGGAAAAATGCTCAAAAGATTTTTAAGTTATCAATAAGCCCCAAAATGGCATATTTATTGATAGATTCAGAATTAAATTGGAGGAGTTTGAAAAGGTGAATAAAAGAGTAAACTCAAAATATATTAAGATTGCCGTTCATTTGTTATTAATTTACTATTATTTAATAAGTTCTGTAATTCCTAAAACATTGTAAGTTGATTTCCTAGAATTATTTGGAGCTGCCATTTTACCATAGCGATTCAGTATTTCTGACGACAAAAAATAACAAGATCCACTGGTTATAAAGCAAAGGGATTGTAGAGAAATGGTTCAGTAAAAGAATAAATAATTTTTTTCGGGATAATTTTGTGAGAAGAAAGCATAGAGAAGGTAGGGCTTGATGAAGGCTCTCTCTACCGCAATAAAAGACACTAGACTTTAATTTGCCACAGACATTTCAGTAATAGAATCCTCAAAGGAGTGTGACAGGGGATCTCATCTCCCCGATACTGTTTGCAACAAGGTTTGAGAAGATTTAAGAAATTTAGAGTGAGTACAAAGAGTTTTACCCTCACTTACTCTTATGTTAGATTAATCTTACTCCTTTTGGGCCAAAGTTACATATTATTTCATGTTTTTTGTTAACAAATGATTCCTCTAATGCCTATACTTCTGTTGAGTATGCACTCAATCTCATTTTATGTATTATTTGGTGCCATTAATGTCTACCTTCTACTTTATCTCTTTTGAAAGAAGTTTTTAGTGATAAGAATTTCTCCTAAAATTTTAGTAATTTATTTTTCGGTAAATTTTATACAGATCTACTATCGTGTCTATTTTATCTAATCTTTGCACTAAAGTACCTCATAATCTTAAACCGATGTTAGGAAACAGACCATACAAACCACATGTTATAATTGCCGTGAGGTTGTGCAGTATTGGCTATCTCCGCCTCTCCGACCCTCTTGTCTTTTTTGGACGTCGAGGTAAACTAATCCCAGGTTGAGTTCACCCCAATATACGGCCCTCGTTTCTCAGAGGCCAAAGAGCCCTCATCTAAGGCTGTGGGACGGGTACATTCATGGACTGAGGGTACGAATAATTCCCTGCCTTACGGAACTAGCTGCCAACTATTGACCACTACTGCTACATACAACATTTGTGAACTCTTAACTTAAACTATGCTGTCAGAACTAAAAGAAGAACTTAGACAGAATGGAATATTATTAGCTCAGCGAAGAAAGAGGTATAAGAGAAAGAACGAAACAATTGGAAAAAAAGGTCACTTATTCTCTTATAAGAGTAGAAACAACACACTGACCTGTGGTGTAGGATTTCATATGCACAGTGACATAGCACCAATCCGAACAGGAAATTTACAATAAATATCAAACTAGTAAATAATGTGGAATAGATATTCCCTACAATAATAAAGGATTACGCACATAAACATACTCGAATATGCATACACACAAGGCAACCCATCAGTACAAGATGTTTATTGGAGATTTCAATCCAAATTTGGGAGGAAAGAGACACGTTAGCGGATCAGTAGGAAAATCTACAGCAGTTGAATGACGTCATTGAGGAAAAAGATAAGTAGAATTTGCAGACGAATTGGACATTTGCATTGTGAATTCTCTCTTCTAAAAAGGACAAATAAAGCAGATTATTTAGGAACGGAGAAAAAAATTTACAGCAAGATCGAGCCAAATTCATGCCAATGACAACAGATCCACAGAAAAACGACACTAAATCTAAAATTAACATCACACAAATTATACTAACTCACAGAAGCTCAGGGAAGAGCCATATTTCAAAGCCTGTAACTCCACTAACATTTGTTTTAATTATTTTCTGTTTAACTAATGGAGGTGGGTGGGTTTGTACCTATCTTTACTTTATGATTTAATTTTATTTCTTGAATCCACCATGGTTTATCTAATCTTTTCTCACATTTTTAATGAACCATCATTTATTCTGTCGCGGACAAGCTGTTTAAGTTATTCACTATCCTATCACTAAATGCATATTCTCACTTATGATTCCTTTTGCAGGGTTTGTAAATTGTTAATATATTATTGATCTCATTCATATCAACTCGGTCTCTTATGTTGGCATGCGTTGGTAGATCAAGTTTTTCTAATCTTTCCTCATATATCATGTTTTTTAATGTGGGAACTAACTTGGCAGTATGCCTTAGCACCTTGCTATAGTTTCTATATTCTTAAACTTATATAGACTCCATATCTGGTCCATAAACTAGCTGTGGTCTTACTAGAGATGCATAAAATGGTTTATACATATTCTTTGCCACCGTCATGAATCTTTTAATAATTGGCATTAATTTATTACCTCTTAACACACCAATGTTATTCATATTAACTTCTTGAAGTTCTTCTTTCATCATATATTATACTTGTTTATATCCTGACTTGCCAGATTTGCCATTGTTAGGGGGATGAAATCTCAGGTGCCAATTCTTGGACCATTAAGATATTAGTTAAAATTTCTTACATTCTCTCACAATCTTCATTATTTCTTTTGAAAGTTATGTATAGTTCTTAATTTATATCGCTAAACACCTTGATAAATGAAACGTCTCGATCAGTTGGCCATGTATGTAGTAAGCAAATTTTTATATAAATCAAGTTTAGTTGCAGTATGTCTTTCATCGTACGATAAAATACGAAGTTCCTGGGTAGAACAATATATTTGTGCAAAGAGTGGAGAACAGAGTTTGGTAGAATACAAAGTTCCTGGATAGAACAATATATTTGCGGAAAAAGTGGGGAACAGAGTTGGGCAGCATACCCGAGTTGTGTTGGAACGATCAAATTAAACAGTGGAAGGTTATATCTCTACTCTTATACGCGAAGTTTCTCGCAACGAATGCGATATCATTGCTTTTTTTTATTTCCATCAATACAGGTCTGATATTCCAGGTGCAATCTTTGTTTTGGAATAAATATATTTCTAAAATATTTATTGTTACTCTTTACAGTTATATTAATATTTAGTTCTCTTATCTTTGTTTCTTATTTTAGTTGATTATTTATTATTATATACTCCTTCTGTACTTATACGTATTCACTACCACTAAAGTCTTCATTTATGAAATTTTTTCTAACTTTCCTACAATCTGTGTTTTTTTTTATCTCAATATTTTCTTTTTTTTTAATTTCCTGTTTAGTCTTATTTCACTTTTCTCTTTAAGGACTCTACAGGGATAGCTTTCACCAAGAACTTCTTGAAGTTTGTTTATGAATATGTTCCAAATTATATTCATTTTTTTCACTTGCAAATATTTCGTTGATTTTATTGATAAATGGTTCCCTATAGCCGCCTAATTTTTATACAGATACCCTTTGGTCTTCTTTCTTATGGTTTAATATCAAAACAGAATATAGTTTAAATTTCCTTTCTAAAGGGGTTTTTATCTTTATGTTTTGTAAAGACTAAAGACTAAATCTAATAAAATAGTCTATTTTTGACGGTGAATTTTCCTACTTAACTACTATCAAGATCTTCATTATACTCCAAAACCTGTCTGGAAATAGAAATACATGAGTTAATTTACGGTACGTACATTTTTGTGATGGTTTTCCTTGCACTCTTTGAAGACATTAAAAGGAAGCTTTTCAGGCGGGACGTGAGGCACGAATGAAATGAGTTATCATTGAAAGGGACGCCAGAGAGGAAGAATGATGCCAGATTATATGAAACAGCATAGATGTTTAAATGAATAGGAAAAGGTTTTTAAAATGGATATGAAAAAAGTATTTAAAATGAGATTGACAAAATATGCTTTATCTCTGTAAGGATTGCAGAATATTTTAAGAAGTGTAATTCACTATATCTGAATCTTTCGCACATTTCAATGATCTGAACTTGCTAACAAAAATAAGTGAGGTTAGTAAGAGAATTTTACATAAGATGCAATAAATGATGCCGGATAGAAGAATTAGCTAGAGAGTAAAAAATGTTAAACTCAACAAGGATGTTAAACCATAATAATGAGAAGATGATATAATATAAAATACAAATCTGTTCAAAAAGTCTATTGAATACAACAAATCAATAAAACACTATCAAAAAACATAGCGAGAAAAAGAAGGAAGCATAAAACTTTAAAATTTATTAAAGGAGGCACCAAGCTCTGCAAAGGAGAAAAAAGGAAACATAAGAGACGAAGGGCTCGACATCAGTGCAAACGGTGGAGTAAACTAAGCGTCAACTGCCCTTCTAAGAACCAAGACAAAGGGTGTAAAAAGATTCCCAATCCGAGGAAAAAGAGAAAACTAAGGAAACAAATAGATATAAGTAAATATATATATATATATATATATATATATATATATATATATATATATATATATATATATATATATATATATATATGTATAACTGAATCACGAAAATAAGGAACGTGAGGAATTTATGAATAACCTTACAGCCACGAGGAAAATGAAACAACGGAGACCTGCGAGGCCTTTCGACTAATGGTCCTTTACTGAGCAGACTAAAAGACAGGGAAAAAGAGAAAGATATTTATACACCTGATTAATGAAAATATGGGATATAAAGATTAAAAGGGGTGGGATTAACAAATACCTGGAAAAAAACTATTAACAAGATGAGCCGTCAGGGTTAAAAAAAAAAAAATTACGGGTTACAAAAGAAAGGGAGGGGGGCAATGCTTGGGAATCACATATGCAATATGAAAACAAAAAAAAAGTATACACATGATAACAAGAAAATATGACAAAAGAAAAATATGAGGAAAGGGTTTTTTTATATAAATAAGCTAAAATAACTTCTATGTGATAATCATTAATTCAGAAATTTTATCTTTAAAGTCATTCTTAAACATTCTTTTGATACAAGGGTCCAAAAAATACATTCCAGGGCTGAGATTAAAATTCGAAGTCAGTTGTATAAATGCCGATTCTAAAAGATTTCGTGAAAAAAAGTCATTTGATTTGGCAATCACAGAACTCTCCTTCCAATTAATTCGATGGGAATTTTCACTCAAATGGATAAAAATGGCATTTGATGTTTGCCCAGTGCTTACAGAGTACTTATGTTGCTTAATACGCACATTCAGATCCTTGCTAGTTTGCCCAATATAAAATGAAGGGCAATCCAAACAAGGGATTTTATAAATTACGTTATTTGTTTCATTAGGGCAATTTTTTATTAACATTCTTTTTAAAGTATTAGTATAAGAGGAAACAAGATTTACATTAAGTGTTTTTAACAATGTTTTTACGGTTTCAAAGCCATTAAAATAAGGTAAAATGAGGATATTCTTCGGCGCTTCCTTCTCAATAGTACTTTCGTTATAAAACTTTTTTTGGCTTTATTATAACAAATATCAAGTATATTTTCGGGATAACACAAGTCTGCACCGATTTTTCTTAAATCCAGATTGCTGCACGTCATGTATGGTTGATTCTCCTAATTTTCCTGTACCAGTGAATCACAAAATTTCTTGATACACCTACAACTCTTTCACTACGTTACTTTTTATAAAAATTAGTTTCAACACAACTTATGATTCTGACCTCCTTGTCTCGATTTTTCCAACTTTGTCCTCGTCGGTTCTAGAGTTCCTGTGGCTTCATAATTACTTGTAACAATCACGACTTTATGCTCCTCATTATCACAAAAGCAATACCCAGACATTCTTCCCTTCCGGCCGTGCGATCTATCACTCTCCTACCGCCTTCCCGTACGCAAGACAAGTAAAACCACCCAGATAATGACAACTTTTAATACGTTCCATCTTCCTACAAAATTTTCAATTACTGATCTACACTAAGCCTTACTTTTGTAACTCGCTAGTTTACCTGCGAAAGGGTTCCTAATTCACTCTTTTGATGATTATAATAAGCCAAGGATCTAACTATATTCCACTGCCTTACGATATCGGCAAAGGAGCCAGGACGCCTCTCGTGTCAACCACAGAAAAGGAATTTAATGGAAAAGCAGAGGGATTCTCCCTACAATTCAATCTGTAAAACGCCTTAAATTTCCCTTTTTGACTCTGTCAGGGAATCAATACCCCACCCCTACCGCCACTTCCCTTTCACAGACGAGCCACGGGACGTAGACTACAATATCCTGGCCGTGTAGACGCCATGGCTTAAACTCTTAACCACGTCGCTCTCGCCCCTCCTCCCGGTTAGAAGCTGAACGACCTTCCGAGACCACAAAAGGCAATAATCAGCTCAGGTCATACTGGAGACCCTAACATCGATTTAAAACTACAAGATTTTCTCCTAAGAGCGAGTATTCAATTTCACCTCATAAGCGAAATTAGAAGAGCGTCGCCATAAATCCAGAAGGTCCCGCCGGGCCATCTGTACGGCGCCCTGAGAAAAAGCGTTGGAGGAGGGACCTCCATGCGGTTTGTCCACAAATTCCCCACCCCCCATCTCCTCCCCCTACCCCAGTGGGATGGCGACGTATCAATACCAAAAACTTGGGAAAATGGGGTAGAATACGTGAGTCAGCAAGGCTATGAAGTCCTTGGCAAGAGCCCGGGCTACCAAGAGAAGGGACTAAGAAGCAGCTCATCTTCGAACTAGTTCCTGGTGATCACACCGAACTTTAAGTTAAATTGTTCAAGTTCAACATACTCTCGTCAGAAAAACCCCTCCTCCCCCTATTCTGGTGTAACCCAAAGCACCAAGATAGTCCTCACCTGTAAGGAATATTGGAATCAAGAAGAAGAAGCTCATCCTCGAGATAGTTCCCGATGGTCACAAAAAACTTTAAGTTAACTTGATTTAAGAATCAATTTCAACTTACTCTCGTCAGAGAACCCCCCCCCCTTTATCCTGGTGTATCCCATAGCACCGAGATAGTCCTTGCCCTTATGGAAGACTGGAACTAAGAAGAAGAAGCTCCTCTTCGAGGTAGTTCCCGGTGGTCACACCGAACTTTAAGTTTTGTTCAAGAACCAAGTTCAACTTACTCTCGTCAGAGAAACTCCTCCTATCCTGATGCAACCTAAAGCACTCCCTCCAGCACTCCCTTAAGTCAAAGTAGTCAAGTCTTGGCTCATCGCTAGCCAGTGTGAATGATTCCCCAGAATAATCCGAAGAGAAGAAATTAATATTCTTTCACTATCTTGTGGTGATATCATTTCCTGCCGAAGGTGTGTGACTCCCCCATCTGCCACGCTCGCCAAAGTCCTCTGTGGCTTTAACGCTAATTCGTCCGCACCAACCATCGTGACGAGCGGCACGCGTCGCCCAAACAATAACATTCCTGAGGTAACGTAACTTATTGAGTTCAAGGTCAGGCTCAAACCCTTTTCAAGAGGGATCCACAAAGGTATTTAAACTCCGGTATCCGTCCGGTATAGGCCCTTAGCATTTTTTTTATATTGAGATGAGTGGTGGGTAAACCATCACTATAATGTCAAGTAGGTCAATTTAGAAAGCCTTACTTAAAAATTATTGAAGTCCTTACTGTGTATTTAGTGCGTAATATTTCTTTGGTTCATGTTTATTTTAACTCTTTTGGGTGTTCTAATTAGAAGTTTTAGTTTGTTTAACAAATATCTATTCGATCCTCGAAACGCTAAGTATGGCACATGGAACCCTCAAAGTTTAAAGAAGTCAATAATCAAGATAATAATTATCACCTATATAGCACTCTTAGAGAGATATAACATTAATCACCGAGTGTTTTTTGTGGTACGTAAATAACTCATACGTACGATCCCCTTCCATCACTCGGTCCTTCCTATACTACGACAAACTCTTAGGAAGCAGGTAACACTGTCAGCCTCACTGAAAAACAGGTAACTAAAATCTCCCTTAACATTTTTCAATAGTTCCTCTGACTTATTGAAATATAACACTGGATTCTTCCTCCGGAAGAGAGTTTTGAGCCTACCCGCGTACTTCACTCTTTTGGCAACTTGGGAACTACGTTGAAATGACCCATATGGTAGTGATTACTCTCCTTCACTGCTCCTGCTCATTCCGTTACTTTACTCTTAATTGTGTCCTCGCCGATCACAGCTATCATACATCCAAGTGGATACCTCAACATGACTCTATTTTTCTGATGTCCAAAGATAGCAGGAAGAAGAAAAGCGCAAATTCTAGACTTTTCCAGAAATCTTGAAAGGAATGAACAGAGTACATAAAATTTATTTGAAATTAGAGCTTCCCTGGCCAGCGTAACCACCTTAACAATATCTTCCGTTATGCAACATTTAGAATTTGAATTTGGGTCCGTTAACCTTCGCCTAAGTGAGTTCGTTGAGTTCATTTTAGTCGATTCACCAACAACTTCTGAGGGCTCCAGCATTTCCACAGTTACACTACTCTCATTAACCGGTGTGTTATTCCAAACCGTAGATGCTAATCATTTGGAGTTAACCCAGTATTTTTAGCTCTTCCCGATTCAGAGTTAGCTCTTTGACCCTCTTTTTCCATCATTACTCGTAAACTGAAAAACTCGGACCCACCCGGAAAAGCTATCCATGGCACCCCTCAATATGATCAACAACCATACCTTGTATCATAGACATCTCAGCCATCCTACCCCTAAGATCGCCCTTGAGACCGCCAGATGTGCACCATAAAACTTGTTTCTCTCGCTCACGGCGAGTCACCAATCAACAGGTTCCCTTCCAAGCCTCTCCTACTCAAGCTACCCTAATTAAATCTCAGATCAATTCGAGTACCTTGAACCCCCCACCAATAAAGACCCACAAGGCCAAGTTGAGGGTCAAATTGGTCAATGAGCAGTAAAGAGGATGGAAAATGAAAGGAAGGAAAAGTAGATAAAGGGAAAAAGAGGAATTAAATCACTCTAAAATTTCTTAAGGCTGCCAAAGAAAACCATAGGGACAAGAGGTTTGACCCAGGGAAGAACGATGTGGTCAACCATGCGGCAACTGCCCTGTAGGAACCCCATTCAAAACGGCTGTAAAAATCTCCCGAACCAAATGTAAAGGAAAATAACGACAAAATACATTAAATTTATTTTCCTTATCTGAGGCTTTATCCTACCTCACCGGGTTTGGACCAGCCTGGTCACCTAACAAAAGATTAATCTCATTACTTCACTTTTTGCCATACTTCCCTCTTTTGCCCCACTTCCCTCATTTGCCCCACTTCCCTCTCGCAGTCCTCACTCACTCTAATATCTGCAATAATAAAAAATCTTCAGACCCAAATTATTTATTTAAATGAATGAATGGTCACTCCGCTTCCTACACAAAGTCATTAATATCGAAGTTTATTTACAAATATGAGACACACAACTATTTCGACCCCAAAGATCTTGAGTATACATCATTAATGTTATTGTCGAAATACTCTTAAACATAATGTACAAACAGTTACTAATCTTAAATTCAAGTGAGGGTCACAAAAAACGTACATGTAGATCTGGTATAAGATGAAAGTAGGGAGTGGAGGGGAGAGGGCAGTGATAGTTTATTTATATCTGCCTCCACAATCGATGAAAGGAAACTTAACAATTTGCAAAGAAAAAATGACGACTCGTGTAGTTGTGCATTGTGTATTATTGAATTTTAATCAAATTATTGTTTCTATTTAAATATTATGACATTTCATTAATTCCATTGCCTTACGCAAACGTAAGTTTGCTGAGCATTATATCAATTAATGCAGCTTCACCAGTATTAAAGCCAAATTAATGAATATTTTATCACATAAATAAGTATTTAATACAGAAAATTACACTAAAAAAATGTAAATATTGAAAATAACTTTTCAGTAGCTATCATTTAAATTTGGTACGCCTTTTCTTGCACCCCCTATATAGATATAACGATGATAAACCAGACGATTCAGTTTTTACCAATTCGCTATTTGCTGCGATAAACAAACTAGGCTTGAGTGATAACTACATTTCCATCCCTTCTATCATTTAGTTATGCAATATTATTACTTTATCTACATTTATTCATTAGAAAAATTACAATTAATTAAAGATGTAGACAGAGGCTTCATTTACCCCAGATTGTTTACCAGTACAGAAACGAGGAGTCATTAATACCAACATTGAAATCTTCTTCTACCTATTTATCCATGCAATATCGGCATTTTGCCTTCATTTGTTTAGTAGAAAATACAAAAAACAAAAAAGAAAATAGACGAGAATCTCCATCTCCTCAAGACTGTTAACGGCAGTGCTCTAAGAAATTCAGGATCACTGGGGATGTCTACATAAGTTGCTTACCCTTTCTTGAGAGTTTCTTATTATAATTATTCAATTTAACTGAAAGTACAGTCAATAAAAAATTTATTGTAAGTCACAGTTGTAGAGAAAATGATGTTCGCAAAGAAAAAATTAGAAGTAATGATTTTGCTGGAATGAAAACTAAAAATTTCATGATTAAATTTTAAGTTAGGTGAAAAAATTCGTTAACTTTGAAAAACTTGTAACATCTGGAGCAAGAAAAGGGGGGGAAACCTTAAGTTGAGCAAGAGCCCCACTTAGAGGAAAAATTAAGGAAGTTTTCGTAATTTTTTCAAGTATAATTAAAATAATAGAAAATTTGGCAACCTTATGTAAACTAAAGAAGGCTGAGAGATGCTGTGGATAAATCATTACAAATATTAAGTTACCATGCAATTAATAGAGATTTTAGAAGAAATAAAACCTGTTTATTAGAATTATTTATTTTTTTCTCAAATTTGCTCAAAGATATTCATAAGTATCTATTGAAATGCATAGGCCATTTTAAGCCTATACTTTTATTAAGCCATCAGTGCCTAGGTCTACTTTAAGGATGTAATCCCGAGCTCTCTCTGAAGCTATAAAAATGGTGTCTTTGTCACATAATCAATCGCAATTCCAAAGTTTCCAGCCTTTGAATATCGCAACGTTTAAATGAAGCCCTTGAACAAATATGTCCTTGATCGGCCAAACAAACGGCTCGTTTATGACAATATACGTCCATAAGTCGTACGCTGGACTAAAAAAATTGCTTTAGTTTGGGATATCAAACCCTATATTTCAACAAAACTGCAGGAATTCTATAGAAAAGTATCCACTACTTAGTTAATGATGTAATTTACTTTGTTATATGCGTTTTTGTATAATAAAAACTATTTCACTTTCCTTTTAAAAGAACGACATTAATTTCTTGGGTAACCTAATTTACAGAGGAAATCTAATGCGATTGAAATCCTTTTGGAGGTATTTGACTTGCAGGTGTAAGACGCAAGATTTGGAGCAGATTATGTATGCTCTATATATCATTTTTTTCCGGTGTTCTTTTTGTTACTCTTGATTGAGGACGCACCTAAAGGGTACAAATTAAGATGAGAATGATAGAGGCATTAGCATAAGTATGACCAGTGCAAATTAAAATTAGGAGATCCTATAGTCATTGACTTTTATGATTTAGATAACGTGGAATCCTATAAGGAGGGGTTCTTTGCTCCTAAAAATTCCTTCCCACAGAAGGACTCACCCCCATACTTATAAGATTCTAATAAATAGTTTGGGGGTATTCTAAAGGATTTAATAAATAATAAACTCCCACAAAGACCTCGGATTGAAAATTTCATCGCGGAATTTTTGTTACAAAACAAAAATACAATACTTATGGAGTAAATTCGACGCTCAAAATTATCCTTTAATCGTATGAAATAAACAAATCTTTTACTATAAAGACTAAAGTGTAGATTAGTATTATTAAGATTTCTTACACTGTTCTGAACAACTAACTGATAGTATCTCGTAATTGGCATTAGTATAAGAAAACTTTAGAATCCCATTTCACCCTTGAAAGGAAACTCAGTTACCTTCACGCCATGATAGTGATTCACAGGTCCTTTCTTCACCGCAATAGGGTTGGTAACGCAAAATTCTACATCTTACTCGTTATCCTATGTATTTTTGACATACTTATTATATTATCCTAAATATATAAATTCGACTAATTCAACTTTTAGAAGATTTTGGATTCGATTTCTCAGGTGGAGCTCGAACTCCGGATAAATTTTTAGTTGATAAGAAATGAAACTAACAAGGTCTGCTGACCAAAAAATCGCGTGCCCTCACTTATTCTGATTTATTTCCTTAAGACCTTAAAAACTTATTATAATTCCCGGACTAATCTTGGGAGGACCTTGGAAATTCTATCATTTGAAAGAGAATGTAAACATCTTAAGGGTTTTAAATTTCGTTAGAATCAACGGAATAGTTATGATGTTATTGCCCCAAAAATCGAATTCCCTGGCTAACCGTGGGGGACTTTCGCAATTATATTATTCGAAAAGAGAATATAAAACAACATACTGGGTTCAAATTTCGTTAGAATCGGCCAAATAGTTATGATGTTATGGCAATTATATCATTCGAAATATAATGTAAAATAACAAAAGGGTTTCAAATTTCGTTATAATTAGCTGAATTGTTACAATGTTATTAAAAAAAAGCAAAACATGGAATGACCGACCCACTGACATAGTGAGATGTAGAGTCGCCCGCGACTAAAAAGTCACAACTTTCTAAAAGCTTATTAAAAAGCAGAAATAAATTATATTAAAATATATATTCTTAATTAAAATAACGGGCCTTAACTTTTTGTTACCCCCTCATTTATGGAATTGGGAAGGAGAAAAAATGGCCACACCCTAATTGCATAGTAAAAAATGGTATTGCATAGCTCATTATAGCATAGTATAACATAACATATTATTGCATACTAGTGCTTATCATATTATAGCATAGTATAGCATGGCAGAGTGTATTATAGCAGAAAACAGTATAGTATAGCATAGCATAGCAAAACATAGTATAGTAACGTATAATATAGTATAGTATATGTAGTATAGTTTCTTCTAGCATAGTATAGCCTAGCATAACATATCTTAGTGTAGCCTAGTATTGTCTAGAATAGTATAATATTTTATAGCATAGCCTAGTATAGTCTCGAATAGTAGGCTGGCAAAACCTAGCTTATCGTATGATAGCTTACCATAGTATAACATCACCTAACATAATAAAGCCTAGCATAGTTTAGACTAGCCTAGATGGCCTAACAGGGTAAATACTGCCTAGCCTAGTCTAGCATAGTATATCATAACAAAGTATAGTATAGCATAGTATAACAGAGTAGATTATGTCATATAATAGACTACCATTGTATAGCCTAGCATCGTATAGCCTAGTTTAGTATAACTAAGTTTAGCCTATGATTCCCTATAATAGTAGAACTTACCATACTATACGCTAGCGTAGCTAGCATAGTACATACAGCCTAGCCTTACATAGTATAGCTTAGCCTAGCATAGTATGAATTAACCCAGACTAATCTAGCTTAGCCTAGAAAACAATGTATAATATGGCCTATCTTAGCCTAGAAACCATAGTAAATCCTAGACGAACATAGCCTAGTACAGCCTAGCATATATAAGATAGTAAAGCTTACCATAGTAAAGCCTAGCATCGCTAATCATAGTATAGTCTGACCTAGAATAGTATAGTAGAGCATAGCCTAACCTAGTATAGTTTAGAATAGTTTAACATAGCATTGCCTAGCCTATCTTTGTATAGGCTAGGCTAGTCTAGCCTTCAAAAGCCTAGTATAGTATAGCCTATCTACCATAGCCTAACTTACCCTAATCTAGCTTAGCATAGTATAGTATAAGCATAATATAACCTAGCCTAGCATAGTATAAACTATTCTAGCATAGTATAGCCTAGCCTAGTTTAGCGAAGCCTACAATTGTCTATTAAATCGTAGTCTAGTCTAGCCTTGCTTAGTTTAGCCTAGTCTAGTATAGCCTAGCTTAGCCTAGTTTACTGGGGCCTAGCAGAGTATATTCTATCCTATCCAGCCTAGTTAGTATATTCTAGCCTAGATTAGCATAGCCTAGTATAGTATATCATAGCCTAACTTACTGTACCCTACCCTTCCCTAGTTAATATAGTTATCATAGTATTTCATAGCCTAGACTAGATAATTAGATCTCAGCCAAGGCTTGCATAGCATGCCTAATATAACCTAGCCAATTCTAGCAAGACTAGCCTAGTGTAGCATAGCTTAGTATATCATAACCTAACCTAGCATACCATAAAGTAGCCTTGCCTAGTATAGCTTTGTTTCACTATCATCGAAACTAACGAATGCATCGACTGTTCAAAGTGAATTTGGAGGACATGAAGGAAGCATTTCAAGAAAATAGATTAAATCTTGTATTTTATTAACATATATAGTAAACAATTAATTAAACGATATTAATAAAATATGAGGGGAAAATATAATAAACATAAAAGGAGAATTATCCACATCAATGAAAATTCATTTGTTATTTATTCTACTGAATATCACTAAACTTATGGTAATGCAGAAACTCTAATTAAGTAGGAATTTATAACAAAAATTTTCGTCGTATACAAATATTGATGAGACTCGAGAAGTGAATTAAAGGCTCTTTGAGTAAAGCAGTTATAAACCTTGACGAGACAATGGAGAAAGTAGGCTACGATGGCTATTTAGAGTCGCTCGTCGATGAAGGAAAATGAGTTCCTTATAGCGTGAATTGTGGTGAATACCTAGAGTGGAGATGATAGAAGAAGCCATTACTATGGATGAGAGCCAGAGATGGTAGCGTCTCAGATTTAGGAAGTCAGTACTTCAAAAAATATCCACATGTGGAAATTGTGATGAACTCTGAATTATGAACGGACACGAATGAATTCTGTCTCCTCTCGGTCGGGTCTGTTTATCCTTGTAAAAATATATAAAATTCTTGTCTCTCTCTCACTCACTCTCAATCTCTCTCTCTCTCTTTCTCTCAATCTCTCTCTCTATCTATCTATCTATCTCTCTCTCTCTCTCTCTCTCTCTCTCTCTCTCTCTCTCTCTCTCTCTCTCTCTCTCTCTCTCTCTCTTACTCTTACTATCACTCCCACTCTCATTCTCACTCCACCTCACCCCTCCTAATTTGGGTCTGTTATTCCCAGTAAATATGGGACATAGTGGGAAGATATTCTCAAGAGAAATTTTGCCACCCCATATAGATTCCCATGAGCCAAAGGTTATGAGTGGTAAATTTAATTTGACATTAACGATTCGCTTTTCAAAATTGCTTATATCTAAATAGTTTTATCTTCGATGTTAATATTAAAACTAACAGGAAAAAATAATAATTCCTTAAACTTATATGAATCAAGACAAAAAAGCATTTTGCTACTACTGTAGGAAATATTTTCCAAGTATCGTCCAAAAATCTTACAAGTACCGTACAAAACATTTTACTAATATCTTACAAAACATTTCAAATCGATCATCTGTAAAAGAGTGATGAAAGGATAAAAATACACTAAGAGCTCAGTTATCAAACAGCTCAGAAGTAAAAAGGGCATTAAATGCTCAGATGAAAATTGAGGACGTTGAATGTATACTCTTTATGTTGGAGGATTGAAAAAAGGGAGAGAGAGAATAATTTTTTTGCTCCATTAACGTAGTAAATGATTAATTAAACGATATTAATTAAATATACAAAAAATAAATGATCGGATCCAGCATTTATTGAAAACTAGGATTTTCATCCAATTTTTATGTTAGTGATAAAAGCGGAGTCAATTCAATTAAACTACAAATTTAATTTCAGCACAATTGTATCTTGTCCGTTCACCTTTTTGGCAGACTTTTCCGCCAACAAGATTAGCCGAGATGAAAAAGACATTCTACGATATTTGCATTAGAAAATAGTGACAAAAAGATTTGCCTAATGGTTTCCCGAACTCCATATATTGGACTGTGTGGGCGAAGTTTATGTATAGCATAAAATGGCGGACGAGAGGTGACTTCATATGTCGGGATGTAAAATAAACATGCGTGGCGTACAAGACTCTCAAATGACGTCATGAATCGTCCCTAATTGCGAGTACAAGCAAGTTTGAACATACCTCAAAAGTCCCATCCCTGTTTTTTGATGCTTCAAGGTCATTCAAGAAAGGCTCTGTGGCAAATACCAAGATTCTGTAACGGTCTTAAATACCGCTGTCAAAAGCAAAGAACAGTGAACCGTCATATGTGATTTCAGAATCCGGTGATTCTATACCAGAATTTAGATATCGGAATTTATAATGGGGAAGTTTGCATCTACTGGGATTAAACTCTAGATAATATATGTGATAGAATTTACCTTGGAGGAATTTACGGGGTAGAAATTTACCGGTCGCATTCAGAACCGAGTTTAACATGGAATCCAAACCACTGGTTTCAACAACGGGACCTATTTAAGGGAGTGGCAAATATCGTTTTAGGAAATGACCTAAAAAGGAATAAAAAAAAGAATGTATGAATGGAATAATTTTAAAAAATGAAATTAAAAAAATATATTAAAATTTCATTAATTTAAATTTCTTATGTTAGGTAAACTTTGGCTATTTTTTATTGTCAGCAGTTTGCACAATTTCCACTCTCAGTTTAATCTGGGCGTGATTTTATATATATATATATATATATATATATATATATATATATATATATATATATATATATATACAGGGTGTCCCAAAATTCTGGCCACATAGGAAATGTATAAAAGAAACTAATGTTCAAAATGCCATCCATTCACTTGTATACATTTTCTAACGCGTTCCATGCAAGACCTTTGAACATTACTTAGCAAGTAAGTATTTTGATTGTATCGCTTAAAATTCTCTCAATATGTTTGCCTTTAGTTCCGCTATGGTTCTGGGACGGTTAGTATAAGCAACTTATTTAAGGTGGCCCCATAGAAAGTAATTTAATGGTGTCAGATCTGGAAATCTGGGTGGCCATTCAATTAGTCCACGTCGTCCAATCCATTTTATCTCCAAATGTATTTGATAGAAATTCGCGCACACTCTTTGTAAAGTGTGGCGGAGCCCCATGCTGCTAAAACCACATAATTCTCCGATCGTATAAGGATATGTTATCTAATTTAGGTATAAAAAAGTTTGCTAGCATATGCAGATATGACTCAGCAGTCACAGTATCGGGGGAAAAATATGGACAAATTACCGTATCCCAAACATAGTTGCTCATACCATAACTCTTGAATTGAATTGCGCGCATCCATCCTCTAAAAAATATACATTATCAGTAGCCCAATATCGTGCCTTATGTCTATTGACATTGCCTTTTAGGTATAAATTACCTCATCACTAAACATGATACGTTTTGCCAGCTGCATATGCTGCACAATATTCCATACGATGATCTCGACCATCATCATGTAATTCCTGGACTAACTGGACTTTATACGGGTGGAAATGATTGGTGGCTAGGATGCGCTGAAGCGAACTCTTATATACACCTGTTTCCTGTGATAAATTTCGTGTTGACTTAAGGGGGCTTTGCTCCACACAATCTCTTACCAGTGCAGATGTTCTGGGATCAGTAGAAGTTCTTTTTAAACTTAAGTTTAAAATTTATTTGGCAATAAAATTTCCTTAAAATGGTAGATAGTTTCTTTAGAAACTCAACTTTGACAGGGCTGAGATTAAATTTCTTTCGTTTTTGTGATATAGCGTCCAAAAGTGGTGTCATTAAAACACTAATCTTCAGAGCTTTTAACCTCTCTTCTACATACCTTAATATGCATTTGGAATTTAGTTTCTTAAAAGAATATATAGTTAAAAATGACTACCCCTTATCTTTAGTCGAAATCTGTATAGGGAAATTTCTCTTCAAGCTATATAACCCCTCCACTTCTCTTAATGTTCGCAAGGAAATTAGTTTCTTCATGTTGCCAGACATCAGCCCTTTTGATGACCTGTTCCGGAAAGTCTATCTACATTTTTTAGGGAATTTTATTCTCAAATAAATTTTAAACTTATATTTATCAACGACAAAAAATAGTGGCAACTTTTTTAGAGTGAAGGATAGTATTGCCACGCCCTTGAGTTCGTGTAAAGTATATAAATTTACTTGCTACAGCTGTAAGCAGTGGACCTATATAGGAAGCACGGTGAGTTCTCTTCAGGCAAGATAATGTTCTCACATGGGTATAAGCTATAGAAGTGGTAAAACCTTGAGCAATAAGGAGTATTCTTCTATCATAAACCATGTAATAGATGGGGAAACAGACGTATCCTTAAACGATTTTCTGAATTAAAATTTGCTAAATCTACATCCAGTCTCCGCATTAAAGAATTTTGGTGTATTAAATACAACCAGTCCAATTTAAATAATGACGCGTCATCCTTTCCGTTATTTATAACCTAACAACCAATCAATTTGTATTTAATCTTAAATCTTAAATGTCATGCCCGCTTTCACTTCTCATTGTAATCCGACTATGTAAGGTAATGCTGTTTCTTTTTTAGTTTTACTATATTGTTTGTTTTTCAACTCTAATTCCCCCCTCCCCCATTTCATTTCTTAAGTTTGGTACCGTGACGTTATTTTGTTTGCATTTGATTAATATTATTTCGTTTTAAATATTTTTACTGTTCTTAGCTGAATAGTTTTGGGGGTTTGTATTTTTTTTTTCATTAAAAGAACGTTCCTTTTAGTATTTTACTGCCGATTGTGTAAATTTTTAATTATATTTTACTTGTCCCGTTATATAGATTTAATTTTAGATTTCAAATTTGTTTTATCGCTCCTAAAGATGGGTTTAGAAATAAGTCGAAACGTAGAGAATAAAGATGGTACCCGCCTTCTTCGTTTTGTCCTTCTTACATAATATATATATATATATATATATAAATATATATATATATATATATATATATATATATATATATATATATATATATATATATATATATATATATAAATATAAAGTGAGAGAGAGAGAGAGTGTGTGTGTGTGTGTGCGGAAGATATTTGATCACAATTTTCAACCTCTAATTTTACGTATAAATTTTTTACCTTCGTTGTTGCTCTTTTTCTTCTTAAAAACAATAACCTTTTTTTCTGAATAATTGACTATGGAAAATTGAGAACCCCAATTTGTGGAAATGAAATCTTGTCTTCCTTGGTATCTGCGGTGGAAATACAAACAGAGATTTCAACCGCCTTTAACATCAGCAGAAGGATGGTATAAAAGGTCAGAAAGCCGTTAGAATATTCATGATTTGACTACGAGTCGACAGCATAAAGGAAAACCCATAATCAACGATCCATGGCATCTGAACGCCTGAATTCGTCGATGAAATCAAAGGGCTTATCAAAAATGATCTCAGAATGTCGATGCGAGTAAAGTGATGATGAAAAGATCATCAAGCTAGTGTTGCATTTGCTACTATTCATACAAGATTAGGAAGGCACAATCTCTGTCCAAATCGATGAAGTAAAGAGACTCAAGGACAACAAAAAAGCTGATTTACAAGTTGAAACACTCTTTGGAGCCATATAAGCTGTGGTTCTTTTCTGCCGAGAATAATTTATGCTATGACCAGAATATCAACTCCCGGAACAATAGGAGGCTTACTGTCGCACCCAAGGTGTGCCGAACTTCATGCAGATGAAATTAACAGCTACAATCATGGTCCTCAGTGTCATAACGAGTGGAGTTGACCTCATCCCACCCAATCTCTACCCTGAGTGCCTCGTGCTGTATACCGACAGCTAAGTCCATGCTCCGAGCGAGGTGCTGTAGCCATGTATCACCAAGGATCTGCAAGGAGGCCTAAGCTGTTATAACAAGACTGCGCCATGCCACACTTGGTGGAAAACCCAGAACTGCCTGTCGAATAATTTCATTGATCACACAGCACCTTATATGTGGCATCTCAACTCGCTTGCCCTAACCAACCTGACTTCTTTACATATGGCGTGGTGGAATAAGAGACAAACAAATCCAGCTTCAACACGAAGGAAAAGCTAATCGTCTCATTCTCTTTGCATTGTATGCGTGTGACTTTAGTTGCCACTTCGCTTTCATGAATAAATAGTTTACAATGACTTTTTGTATACTTAAAATAAAGTGGTGGAGTGTGCACAAAAGAAAAAGTGCTCAAGTGCGACATATACTTCGAGTCACCCAAAATATCATGCGGAATCGTGAGTCATGACGTAAAAGCCATAGTAGTTAGGCCAAATATAAGTATCTTCCGGATTGTCATTAGATGTAATCCAAAAAATGAACGGCCTCCTGTAAAGAAAATGCCAAAGTATCAGGGTCATACAAGGCACTAATGGTAGGTCCCACATGCGGAGTGCTTCTTTTCTAAGTAACTGGATTGACTTTGTACTACCATAAAAGATTGGGACTGGGTATCAAGTAAGTAAAGTGTATGCAAGGCCATAAACTCGGCCCGAACATGGGCATGGGGTAACGAAGGATACAAGTGAGGGTGAAAGCGTCCGTTAAGACCCACCCTAGAGACACCGAGCTTGAATCCGAAAAGGCCCCCCCATACACACCCCCAGTAGAAGCGGGAGGGCTTCATGGGACCCACGCGGAAGAAAACAAGGAGACTGGCAACTTCACCTTGTTGTAGTTCTCGTGATCAACTTGAGCCGAGAAGCGAGGGAAACACGCCGCAGTACATACGAATTTTAGGAGGTTCGCTAGGCGGGACCAGAACTTACACCTCTTGTGTACGCAAGGAACCCAATTTAGAGACTCACGTAGGCGTCCTATGATCCAAGACGTGAGGCGTGTAGAACGTTCACTTAGGTCGATATCACATAAAGGTATTTGAGCTTCTGGGAAAGTTCCAGGATACTTTTACGATGGTTGGTCTGTAGGCTAGTAGACTAAAGCCTCATAACTAGGGGATGCAGGGCTTTGAGCTTACCGAGGAAAAGTACATCTTCTAGGTAGGTGTACGACACACACTCGAACTCCCTGCCAAGGCTGCTGAAAACCGGAGACATGCATTGTTGCATTATGAACGGGCATCCCCTTGAAACTCATCTGTAGGCTGGTAAAGCGATGAGAGATGCCCTCAAATTTGATCTCAAAACACAGCCTCGCCAAGCGTGCACTGGGATGTGATAAAATCCCTGACACAAGTCTTGATACCCCATGCGCCAGCAGGGGCATCCCTTAACACTTTCCTCAGGGAGGGTAATATGAAAGAAGGGTAGGGTATAGTGTGAAGGGTCCGTCAGAGGGAACATATCGTAAGCAAGCCTACTCTCGCAGGTTTTCTTTGGCACGCAGAACACGCGATGGTCGTATCGGATGCGATCTCACTGTTCTAGCACGTCGCGCGCATCAGGATGTGGAGGACACTTGACATGTCAAGACTGAAGGTGTAAAGAATAGTGTTGCTTTCTCAAGTACACACGCACTCTGCGTCCTGCTTCTGCTTTGGCAATGCTAGATGGCAGCGGCAGATCTTTGCACACGGAACGTTGAATGAAGTCGCAGATATTGCCCACACAGGGAGTGTCATTCTTACTTGACATGGGATCAGAAACACTTACTTCTGCCTCGCCTCATTTACTGCCTTCATCAAGTCGTCCTCCAGGGACTCAACCTGAGGATTCGGAGGTGCCACATAGCAGGGCCCCACTCCTGGGGACGAGGATTGACTTCGGGAGCAGCGTTCGGCAGGATCTAGGGCCTGAATTGTTGCCCATAAACCAAGGTGTTGATCGTTTGATGGTGGTGCACAAAGGTCCAGGGCCTGGATGATGTCTTCTGCCAAGCCCGCGACCGCGTCGAGAAGGCAGTGCTGTTCCGTTAGGTCAAAATCGTTCAGGTCACGGTCTCCCCAGTGTGGCTCCTCATTCATATATATATATATATATATATATATATATATATATATATATATATATATATATATATATATATATATATATATATATATATATATATATATATATAAATAATGATAAGGGCTTCTCCTATTGAGTGTAATTTAGTTTACAGGATGAAGTATATGACGAAAAACGGGAAGTTCATTTATTTTACTTGATTGTACAACGTTTTGGGTAAATGTTTCACCCATCTTCTGGTACTGGAAGAATTTACAATAATTCATGAAAGACGAATAATATTATACGTTAATAATTTAAACTTTCCAAAAAAATTAAAAAGTTTTTGGGGGTGTAGTAGATAGGTCGGACTTTTAATAAGGGCGGGGGATGGGAAATGTAGAGTTGTACAGGTTACTGAAATGTTGTTTCAAAGTTAGATAATTCAATGGATCAGTAAATTTAACAATAATAAATGAAGATACCACTGTAAAACATTTTAGGGAAAAAACACTAACTTTTTGCGAACATTTGTTAAATGAAGATTGGCGCGAAAAGCAAAATCAGTGAAGGCATGGTGTGCATAAAATGGAGTTCAGCTGCTCCCATAGCCCGGAAATTCCCAGAACATGAATCCGATTGAGAGTTTGAGGTGTGTGTTGAAAGATGAAATAATACACAAAGAGCCCATTACGGCCAAACAGAACCTCATATGCCGTCTCATTGAAGTTTGGTTCAGATCTAAGCGAATCCAGGAAATGTGCAAAACATCGATCAATGCCATGCGAAGACGTGTTAAAGCACTCATGGATGCTAAGGGTGGCCGAACTGCTTAGTTACGAATGCAGAAGACTTAACACTGCAAATGTGAGAAAATAAATCTATTTGCAATTAGCAAAATTAGCTTTATTAGAATTTTGTAGAAAAATTTAATTTTGTTAAACTTCATTTTCATTATAATTCGCCATTACTATATATATATATATATATATATATATATATATATATATATATATATATATATATATATATATATATATATATATATATATATAATCTTTATTGTAACATTAGTGTCACCCCTTCGATCTTAATCCTCAATGGCAGCAGCAAAAAAGTCGATCCAAACCGGGTACCATCGCACGACTTATCACGCCATAAGGAGCTCTAATCACCCCATGGGATAAAATGACTTTAAAATGATTTTTGCTCTAATAGCAATATCTATTAATATTTTCTATAACTATTTATAATCAATTCTCGGCGCCACAATTCGACCTATCCGGTTTAGTTCGTGGATTCTAAAGTTCTGGACAATAGTTTTCCTCACACGGGAATTCTCACCGAGTTTTTAAGAACAAAATAAAACCCGCATTATTTAGTGCCAAGGTTCTTTCCTTTTCCTAATCTAAATTTGATTTTTTAAGAATCTGAACACCATCTAATCTGTTTCGCCAAAAAGACATTTCAGGAATTAATGCTTTCTTTTGTTGTAGATTTCTTGTGACAGATGTAATTAGTGCCCTACACCGGTTTGAATAATAGCCTGTGGTTGCACATATTCTTGCAAAAGGTGATTAATCGAATAGTTCAAGCTTGAATTTAAAGGAAAGCTTCCACTACCCCCTTCACATAGGGACAAGAAACATTCTACTATAACTTTCAAATTTCATAAAAGTATAATTTATTGGTAACTACCAAAATTTTGCAAAACTCTTAGATGGTAGATACCTTAACAAGGTCTGCTGACCAAAAGTCGCGTGCTCTCACTTATTCTGATTTATGATCTTACGATCTTGAAAACTTTCAATTATTCCCGGAGTAACCTTGGGAAGACTTTGACATTTATATCATTCGAAAGAAAATGCAAAACATCATAAGGGTTTCAAACTTCATTAGAATCTGCCGAATAGTTATAATGTTATTACCAAAACCCATAAAAAAGCAAAACGGGAACCGACCGACATAATGAGATGTCGAGTCGCCCCGACTAAAAATATATATTTAGGTAAAAAATTCAGTTCCTCTAAAATAGATGCGTGTTTTTCTATTAAAAAAAATCGTCTATGCGATGATTGATGTGGTATATTTACACTCCTTAAATACTTATTATATCCTCTCGTGACTATTATGCTTGTAAAATGAAACAGATTTGCTTTTCTCTATTATAATCTAATTATATTTAATTTATTTAGTCTTTCCTCGTACTTAAGATGCTTATCTCTCTTATAATTTTTGTATATTGCGATTTATTATTCTATTAATTATTCTATTAATTTGGAGATGAGAAAGGGCCAGTATAATCTAAGCTAGCCAAATTGATTATGTGTATCGCGTAAACATACCAGATGACTTTCTAATTGAGACGGACATTCTAAGGAACGACGCCTTTCTGGTTTCTTTGATTCTAACTTCGACCAAACTGAGCACTGTGGTTACTTCAACCTAGAATATATAATGACTGAACAAGCTTCCCTTATACTTAGATGCATTTGCTTAATGGTTACTTAACATGTTTTACAAATTGATTCTTCAGAAAATTCTTCAACCCATCTAGAATTAGGCAAAACTGCAGCCTTTTAATTCGAACCAATAATTGATGAGATAGATAATTATAGAATTGTCTCTTTTTGATGAAGCTTCGTAATGCTTCTTTCAGTAATGGCCAATTTAGTCGTTTTTATTCATTTAATTTGTTTTAAAAATGGTTTAAATTTCATACAAATGCTTTTCAAACGAGAGGCAATTGGGTCCCAGGGGATAGATTTCTAATTTAAGTTTCAAATGAAATTTTCGTCAAGGGACAAAATACAAATTCAGACAGATTAGTATATACTGTGTATGCAGATTTCTCAAATGACATACAAATATACAAACTTAATAGAGTGTTCATGAATTAACATTTCATCATATATTCATTGTTAAATGATAAAATTATTTTGGTCATTTTTTATTACATTTTTCTATTGCGAATTGTCTCGTACATTAAATTTATCATTCTTTAGTTTAGTGTTATTTGAATATTATAAAAAAACAAAGGAAATCTGTTTGAGTAATGAGTAAAACCGGATCCTTTTATTTTAAAAACTGGAAATAAAGACACGGAAACAAAATTTGTAAAGAAATATTTCCCAAACTAATCTTTATTACGTATCGCTTTCGCCCCAATAACACAATGGGCAGGTTTGGTCGTCATCAAATGGAGTCCCATTGTAGGGTTCGCAGTGATACAGAGCAGAAAATGTGAATCGATTTCAGACAAATGTGAAAAACACAAGGCTGGGCGCTGATCCGCTCGCCTTCTGCCCCTCACTTATATATTATTATATATATATATATATATATATATATATATATATATATATATATATATATATATATATGAGGATTGTCTCAAGAAAGCTTAAATTTAATGTTTAGCAGAAATCTCAAGGTGAGGAAACTAGCGGGCGTCATACTTTTTATGTAGTGGCGACATTTCGACCACTAATTGGTCATCTTCTTTGGCCTACAAAACAAATAAACTAATAAAATATTATGCAACGTTAAAAGAGTACAATTCTACAGATACAACTAGAATTTTGATAACTATTTTTAGCTTTAAATAGCAGACAAATTTAAATAAAAAAATTCGAAATGTGGCTTAAATTTACAATCAAAAGAATGGGAAGATTTTGAAAAATTTAAATTTGGTGGCGAGTGTATAATTCCTATATTCTTTTCAGCTAAGAGCGCTTTGATTTATGAATCTAATATTCATATAAAACTGCTTTAAAATGAATTTCAAACGGAGAATTAAAGAACATTTATCAGAAATTCACTGTACAAAATCACAAACCGAGCCAACGCACGGGTTACAGGACGCTCGAGGTTGACCCGACAAACACTAAGTTGCGCCCCGTAACCCACATCCAAATCAACTCGGGTAAGGAGGACGGGAACTGACGACAAATTATAAGGGAAGCTCTTTTAAGTAGAGTGTTTCTAAGATTCGAAGAGAAACCAAAACGTAACTATTTTTTTGTGAAATCACGGAAAAAGAATAGAACGAGACTTGTGAACGATTCGAATGTTAGAGGTAGAATGTGGACGGCACTTTGGTGAACTGTATCCTACAGGGGTATAATAGGAAGTGAAAGTGATTGACTTCTAAATGTAAAATCGATTGCTGTATCAGAATAGGGAACCGAAAAGGATGCAAGGAGCTCTTGTTATCTTAGTCCATAAGGCGTTGGACTTCTCTCGTCAGGGTGCTGGGTTCAATCCCTGTGAGTGGACGTACCAGGGTATGCTTGGGAAGGGCGGCCTATTGAGGCACGCGCTTTGCCCTATTCCCCTATATGGGTAGGTATCTCTTACCAGAGGACATCACGCTCATACCCAACCACGACACCGCTGTATTTCCTTGCCCTAATTACTGCAGATGGGGTAAATAAAGCCACATACCCCTGAATTCGAGCAGGGGCTTCCCCCTTTCCCCCTGGAGGACGAAGGGTTGGCCTGATTATTGGCTGATGTCAAAGTACAATACTGCCCCGCACCTTCCAACCATTCCTTAGAATTGCCAGAGCTTGTCAGTTTTATCTTTATGCGAATTTCATGATCAGGTCAGGAGGATCACGTCCACAAATGAAAAGAGAGCCATGGTATAACTTATCCTACCTGACCTAAATGATTCAATAGGTCAGTAGTGTTCTATAAAACTTCAAAAATGTGAATGGTGCAAGAGAAAGTGATATGTTAGGCGAGGTACTAAAAATGGTAGTTATGATGTTGTTAAGTGGGTGGGGGTGGATGTGTGTGAGGCCTTCGGAAGGAAAACAACCGAGTAGTGGTGGAGTGTTGTGAGACCCTACCATATAGGGAGAAAGATAAATTAAAAAATTGATTGTGAAATTTCCGCTCCTCTGTGGATCAATAGACAACGCGGATGTCAACGGTTGCCTCAGGAAGACTTCGTGCTTAAATGAAAAGAAAAAAATATACAGTGAAAAACATACACCTACATACGCACATGTGCTAACGGTACCGCGAATCGAAATGTACACTACCGTCCAAAACTAGGGAACAAGGTACCATAATCTAAATCTTCTAGTAAATATTAATTTAATGTCCGTGAAAATTTCAGAGAATATTCTTCAAAATTTTCCTCTGATCGGGTCCAAGTTTCATTACATAGAACGGCTAAAAAATTGTTAGGATTAAAGAAATGTGTATTTGAAAAGGGATACGTCCAAAAGTAAAGAACGATATGTATAGACTATCTGTTCCACGTGTATTATAGGCTTCGGATTTTGGAAATTTGAGGCATCGCAAGGGTTTTTCGAGCCTATTATAACCTAATCTAAACTAACCTAGCCTTTTCTTGATTAGGTTGTGTTAAGTTAAGCTAGGTAAAGTTAGGCCTTGTTAGGTTAGGTTAAATTAGGGTTGCAAAGACATAAGGCTGACTATTCTTTCCAAGATCCTAGGCTGCTTCTGAAGGTAATACTTATTTATCAGGATCGTAAGCCGAGTGTGTCCAATTGAAGAGTGAAGAGACGAGACACTACCTGACATTTCGATGCATTGCTGTTGGTCAAAATGTGTGATTTCACGCAGAATAAAACTCAATGAGGATCTTTAAAAGAAAGGTCACCCTCAAAAAACACTCCTAGAAAAGATTGCATGGTACAGATGATGTCGATGGAAGACCGCTTTGAGACAGCAGTCGATATTTCACATAAGATATCGATAACATGACCCAGAATGTGGCTCGAAAGACTCTCGCGTCTCTTGAAGGAGATGGGACTTATAGCACAATACCCTGCTAAGAAGCCACTCATATGTGAAAAGATAAAAGCAGCTAGGTTGCTCTTCGCTACTGCGCCTGGCCTGTGGAATGCTGTAAGGTGAAAACTGTTTTTCAGATAGGAATGCAAATTTGATTTGTTTGGATTGGATGTGAAGCAAGATGTAAGGCGTCGTACATGTGAAAGATTTTATCCCGCACAAAGAAGAGGATCAAATTTGGAGGGGGCTGCGTTATGGCGTGAAAGATGATTTCAAGGGTTGAAATTTAACCAATCTTCTGTTTTAACATCGATGCAAACCCTGCGGTGTTCAGGAACAAGCGAGTCACTCTATCCGAACATCGAGAGTACGTGATCCTGTTTTCATGCAGCACAATTTTTCGTTCCACACAGCCACGATGGTTGAGTAGCTCTTGGATGCTGAAAATATAGACGTAATGAACTAGAATTTCTAGAGCTCTATATTCAAACCTAAAGAAAAAACATTTGAAATATACTTGGTGAGAACGTTAAGGCCCAAAAACCAAGTAATTTTTGAAAATCTTTAGCAAAGACTGAAAGAAAAAATGGAAAAAAATCACATCCGAACAATGCGACCATTTGATGAAGTCCTGTAGGTGAACATGCGTTCAAGTCCTTTAAAACAAGGTCCTACATATTTGCTATTAATATTTTGTTCAGTTGTCAGTTGAATAGTTATGTGAGTTCCTCCACATAACACAAATATCTTGGTGAAAGCGCTCACCCTGTTCTTCACTGAAGTCTCCACAATTCTTGGGAAAATAGTTCAGGTGGGTCCGAAGGAAATGCATTTTCACTGACATGCGAGCACGAAGTTAGCGGAAATTCTCCATTAACTCATCACTTCCTTCTCATACTGAGGACTTCTGTGACTTCCAAGGGAGTTTGCAATGACTGACTTATGGGACACCCAAGCAGAGATTTAAGCAGTATTCAGTGCTTCATCAAAATCGATGTCCTTGATGAGCTCTCTTATTTGAGGACCATCAAATACTCCTGCCTTCAGTTTTTTTTCCTGCGGACTCATGGAAACTTCTGACGGAGAAAAGATAATCCCCTATCTTCCTTGTCCATTGCCATGACAAAGTTCTACATCAAACTGAGTTTGGTGTGCAGGGGTGGATAGCAATATCTTGCCCGGTTCAACTAGAGAGTGACACAGAACGTTGTGTGAACCGTGTTCTAATTCTTTTCTTGACGGCCAGTCTTGACTGACATAATTCTGGTCGTCAGCCCGACTGTCCCACAAGCACATAAAGCATTTATACTTTCTGTACCAACCTTGAAGTCCTAGAATGATTCCAACAACTTTAAGATATCCACAGAAACCATTCTGTTGCAGGTTTCTTTCATTGCAGCTGAGTGCCCAACAGTGACTGATGAAAACTTATTGCCTTTATTAAGAGGAACTGCCTTAAAACTTATGTTAGATGGGTCGATGAAAAGTCTCCATTCCTTAGCATCATACTTCATGCCCATTAACTTGAACAGGTCAGCAATGTTGTTACATTAGACCAGTAAAGATACTTCATCAAATGTAAAAACTTTCCTAAATTCTTTCTCGCCATCCCGATACCAATAGAATATTGTCTCTGGTACCAGCATACATTTCTCTCGAAGACCTGAACCCGAAAACTGAGCAGATTCTTTGGAAAGGTTCAGGTCTCGTATCAGGTCGTTGAGTTTGGCTTGTGCGTAAATGATACCAGTTAGTTGCCCAGTTCTGGCCTGTATGCATCAAACTCAGCTATATCGGTAGTGAAACTAGCCTTGGAATTAGAGCTAGAACTCATGGTAAAATTAGGATCAGGAACAGGAAGATAGGGGCAATGTGGGACTGGTTTTACAACAGAAGGAACATTTGGGTATTGAACATAGTGCTTGTTCTTGCGACTGATGCCTTTCCACCACACCATTGCGACACTAAATTGCATACACTTCCTTTTTTTATTACTCCGATTCCGTAAATTTTCCACATATGTTTTACAGCAAATATAGGGAGCAAAGAGCTTATCCTTATCCCATAGATTCAATCCAAAGTAAACATGATATGCCTTTTTCACAAATTCCTTGATTTTTGCTTGACGGTCTGGAAGAGCGAAATGCCCGCAGGTGTAACAAAACCTATCTGGATGATTCCTACATGTACAATCCATTGTAATGCCAATCTAGAGCTGGAAAAATAAAATCGGTCATGTATGGTTACGCATCACTAGATGTGACAAAACAGAAGTAATAAAGGACGAGATGATAGCGCTATTTTGGAGTATATGTTCTAATATAAATCGAGCCTATCTTAGAAACCAGACCTGATCGAAGAAAACCCATTATAATCTTAAATTCAGTATGTAAAAATGGTTCTAAATGAGTTGGAAAACCTATGACCTTTAAAAAAAAACTTTAGAACCGCAGGCCAGTGAAATTATCCCCTCTATAAGTCCTACCTGTACTTTGAGTAATGTACATATCAGAACCCGCTAGATCAAATTCACCAACATGGAAATTATTTTAATTTCACTAACTCACGATTCTCTTACACATACAATCTATCTCCATCAATGATATT
Organism: Ceratothoa steindachneri; assembly: GCA_963969495.1. Taxonomy (NCBI): domain Eukaryota; kingdom Metazoa; phylum Arthropoda; class Malacostraca; order Isopoda; family Cymothoidae; genus Ceratothoa; species Ceratothoa steindachneri. The sequence continues at coordinate 46,668,431 of OZ018330.1, read as the reverse complement.
AGTAAATAATTTATCCTCTTTGTTTCTAAGGCTAATAGCATTGTTAAAGAGACAACTCAGCCCTCCTATTTCTGAAGCACATTTTTAACCTGATTCAAATGCTTGCACTTATTACCATCAACAACAATTTTCCCTACTATTAACTTTTCCTTGCCACTAACAATACTTAGTCTCTCGATTGTTAAGACAAGACACACCTTTTCTCCCGATGCCTTCTTTAAAACTATGCCAAACCAGGGCTTCCAGATGTTTTTCCTTCAAAATAATAATATTTTTTTAGTAAATTTTATTGTTACCATTTAGGCATCCATGTACCCCCTAAGATGGTCAAATGTATACATTGTGGTACATGTACCCCCGGTCAAGAAGCCCTGGTATATAGGGTTAAGAAATAAAGGATAAGAGATATCTATGATGCGAGGGAATGTATTAATAAATTTTGGGCAGAGAATATTCTAATGTATGGGCATTAAGGGGAATGGATGAAAATAGACTGGTGTAAACACTGTAAAAATGTGTATTGGTGTGTGAAGAACTGAAAACGGCTCGAAAGTCGATTTTATCATTTTAAATAAGTGATTAAGAGAGGGGAGGGAGTTAACCAAGAGACATTCAGATGATTTTGGTGTATGGTAAGTATTCATGAATAAAAGTTGTGAGGGTGCTTGATTGGAGCATTGTGCACGGAAGAACCCTGAGTAAATGGGTAATACAACACAATGGAGAATAGTTTTGTACCTAAGTGGTTGCAAATTGTTAGGTGAAGATTAATTTTTGAGTGGAGAAAAATTAAAATTGACTGCAGTAAGGTTTTGAATACCCCCCCATTTGATTCGAAAACCAAAAACTTAAATTCCATATTTGGACTATTTCAAATAAGGCAAGATTTTAGTCCTATAATAAGCAAATCTCTGCAATTAATACAGTGGACCTAACTCACGATTGCCTCGTTAAACGAAATATTTAACTATCAAGACGAACTAGTTGTTAGAGACTGGTTCGACTTCAGAGGAAACATGCAACTTACACGAGACTTAATGGAATCCGCTTCAGCGAGTGATCATCAAATTGTTTAGAATTTTTAATTTTCTTCGTTTCTCAATCTATTATTCATTCAGACCCAACTACCACAGACTGTCTAGTATCTACTTTACTATAACTGAGTGCACTACTATCGCTATAAGTGATGAAGTATTAATGTTTTGTGAAAAAGTAACACCCGCTTTAAATGGATAGCTTTATTGAAAGAGGCTTGTTTAAAAATCATACAACCAATTTTCATTCATAGTCCTTAAATATTCTTTAAACATTTCCAGTTGATGCGGTTGTTTTTCATTTATTAGAAACCTAGGATAAAAAAATAATAATATTAATAAAACCTTAATATGTACTTATAAAAATGTCTATCATGGGTGAATCATGATACTCCAATCTCGAAAAAGACAGCCCTTATGGAGAAGAATGAAATAATTAGGATGGTGTTTTTATTATTTTTATAGAGTCCTTCTAGTGGCCTCCAACAAGGGAACACTTGCCCTAATGGCAATTGTGAAATTTAACAATAGACTAATAAATCACGTAAAATCAGCCATGAAAATTAATTAGTATTAAGGAGTCCCACCTATTTAAATTAGTCTATTATGCTACAAGCTACTGAGATAGGGCCAGCTCCCAGCACCAGGAAAAAGCGGTAATCAGACAGCGCCTTTTACTTAGTCACCCACGAACCGGACATTCAATCCAAAGTGGCGCACTGTTTGAGGCACAGAGAAATCTCGACAGAAAGGTTCAATTTAGGGCTCCATCCAATGGTGCTGGCGTGCGATTCTGTCCGATTCAGAGGCCAAAGAAAATGACTCGATACCGTCGATGCATTGGGATAAAAACCACGGAACTAAATTCCAGGACTCCTTCTCCTATCTTATTGGCGATATGATCTGGTCAGCGGACTTTATCTTGGTTATCAAATCAGTATGGTGAAGTGCGAGCCACCGGTCGGGTATCTCACTATATGCATACAGCCGGGCTCCTCATCAGCAAGCTCGTTCTCAGCAACCCCACTAAATGTCTAGGGATGCAACAAAAGATAATCTCGACATCCAGGCTTGGCGTTACTGATGCTGCTGATCAGGGTGTAGAGATCCTAGGTCATCAAAGGTAATTATCGCATCCTGTGAGGCGCTATAGATTACAAAACTATCTGAATACCTGGATCAGTGCGTAATTTATCGCACTTAACGGTATAATGTAACCAGGTCTAATATCTATTAACGCAATACTTCTAATTCTGTGGAAGCTATGGGAGCAGGAACTTCGGAACCATTCCTCTGAGGGTTACACCGAACCTTTGAAGGAGTTCCACATCCCTGAAATCGAAAGGCTTAGGGATGCAACAAAAGATAATCTCGACATCCAGGCTTGGCGTTACTGATGCTGCTGATCAGGGTGTAGAGATCCCAGGTCATCAAAGGTAATTATCGCATCCTGTGAGGCGCTATAGATTACAAAACTATCTAAATACCTGGATCAGTGCGTAATTTATCGCACTTAACGGTATAATGTAACCAGGTCCAATATCTATTAACGCAATACTTCTAATTCTGTGGAAGCTATGGGAGCAAGAACTTCGAAACCACTCCTCTGAGGGTTACATCGAACCTTTAAAGGAGTTCCACATCCCTGAAATCGAAAGGCTTAGAGATTGATCAACATCTCTGGTGGGCATTGTCACCGACGAGATCAGCTGTTGACGAAATGAAAGCTATTGGAAAATAGGGTATACGATGAACAAAAACCTATAAGACCATCGTGCACTCTGCAAAATGCCAAGATGATTTAATATCCCCCCTATGGACAAGATGGCTCTCTACATGAAACATAGAATTGGCACCAGTAGCGAACTGGAGAACATTTTGGTGGGAGGAATCCACTATCGCATTTGACTTTAGGATGAATATATTTCGCACCTTTAGGTCAGTTTTCGAGCGAACAAAGGAAAGATAAAACGGAAGTAAAGAAGCATATCCACACCCTACCTGCTGATCAATACAAAACATATAATCTCCAATGTGCGGGGATAAATGAACCCAAGGCTGATTCGTATATGACCAATGGGAGGCATCAAACGAAATCAAGATGAATACATCGTTGAGGATCCTGCCCTGTAGACGAACTGCTTGAAAAGAAAACCTTCGCAGATATCATTGTCCAGCAGGAGTAGAGAAACCACTGTAGAATTTAACTTAAAGAGTTCACACTGTGCAGAAAACAGGTGACTTCCAATGACAAAATAAATTAGCTAACATTTATTCATTTCTCAAACTACCTCACATGCAGAATATTATGGAAATTAGGCAGGAAACAGCCGATGTAGACGGCGTTATTTCTCCCACGTTTGCCAAAATCAATCACGGTAAACTTTGGCCCAGAATCTGAGCAGATATCTGACGGAAAACACAAGCATTAATTACCTGGGTATTGAAGCATGTTGTACTGGATATCATCTGGCTCAGGAGGGGTATTCGTGAAAGTGATGTATAATCAGAGGCATGTAGTGCCCGTACAAAGTGATTGTAATTATGTTGGAGCAGTATCTCGGCTGGAGAAGGTGGAGAAAGTGGTAGCAAAGAAATTTGATTGGGAAATGATCAATTGCGTGGACGTCATCTCGATTGTGGAATGTGTAGAAAGTGGTAGCAAAGGATTCTGTCACAGATACTGAGTCCGAGATTATGATTCCGCTTTCCTTGACGACGGTTGTTGAACCCTAGTTAAATCTGCATGGAATACTTTAACACGATTTTGCACCTCCATCTAAATGTTGTTTTTTTTATATTGTGTAAAGAAATGTGTGCACTCCAGAAGGAAAGACGAGCGTGCTTCGAAGTGAAACGGAATCTGGCTCTCGGCCGAAGAAGCTTACAGGTGGTAAAGACGCACGGATGGCACTTATAGTGCTTATATGCATATCGCATCTCTCCGGTGTCTTTCTCCAACTCGGATGTTTACCAGAGAAGCGGATAGAGTATAAAATAGCAGAGATTACAAGATGAGAAGCAAAGGCTCCCGTGATGAGGGTGTGAGAGAAGAACTCAAAGGTTTCATCAACCGTAATAAATTCTTACTGAGATAGAGATTTCAGTCATTTCCTCGAAAGTGGGTCACCGTGCTCTTTCTAAGTACAACAGAGGTAATCTTTTGAGCAGTGGCAGCTCATTAGAAATAATTTGATTTTGAACGTCATTGGATCCATGGAAGTCTTCGATTCCTACTTATTCAAAGTCCCCTTGTGCGTCAAGAGACACGTAAAGTCAATAACAGAGAGTAGGTTCTAGTGCATCGATGCTTTAATTCTTCTACATTAATAAATTTAATCTCTAGCTCTTCTTACTCTGTCGTAATGATCCGCCACCAGGTAATGAGAGTGTTTTCTTTCTAGAGAAGGCGTCTAGAAGGAGCAACATCCTCATCAACAGACCTCTACACAGTGGCCTACGTGTCAAGCAATATAAATACAAAAGAAAACCTCCTTTGCAAATAGAGCTGTGCTACCTTAAGACTCAAGGGACGTATTGATATACAAAGGAAGAAAGGAACATCACATCGTGTGTGAATTGCACCCCCTCCAGCTAAATACCCATCTAATGGGTGGGTGGACCGTGAAACTCTCATAATCCGGGAACGTGGTCAGGTGGGCCAAATCCACAATAGTCTCTCAGTTGGATACAGTTAAAGGAGAAAGGATGGAGACGATCTTTCGCAGTTCGACCTAATGAAATTTCCTTCGAATCTATCCTGAGGGATTCACTAGGGTTCCTTTGAGGATAGGGTCCTCACAGGAATGGCGGTAAACTAACCTCCGAGAGGTATTAGCTTCGGAACGCCCCATTGGCTCTGTCAGATTCGAGGAGTTATTTGAGAAGTTTTGGCTCGGTAGACGCGAGCCTTCCCTTCTTCTTCCTCGACTAATTCGGCTTCTCTGGCGACTCCATCTTGTGAAGCGGAACTGAAAAAGCAAACAACCATTTGTCGCTCGCCGTCAAGATTCAGCGGACGATCAAAAGGGAGCCAAAACTCCCATATTGCTAACCTCCTTCTGAGTATGGATAAGCTTTGAAATGGATGAAAGAGCAAAGCGTATAGATTTTTTAAAGATGTCTGGCTATGCTTCTTATACTATTGCTACTTTGATTAAAAATAGATAGAATCTTGGGGTTGAAGCTGCTCCTAGCGAGTATCAAAGGATTGATTGCGAGAGTGAAATGGAGAGTTAGATAAAGAATTGTAAAAGCAAAGTCAAAAGATCTAAGTTGCGTACTCTCAATTATTTAGATAATTTAAAAAAAATAATTAACAAATGTATTATCAATTAACAAACATACAATATCACCATACAACCTTCCAAACTTTCAAAAACTCATTGAAAAGTAAAATGGTTACCATCTGACCGACCTAGTAACTATAGGAGTGTCGTGCCCGCGACCAAAAGCAAGAATCATTTAATGATTTAAGGTCCGCGCCCATTGGAAAAGGTGCAAGCGCTATTTAAATCTAGTCTGGGGTAGTTTGTGCAATTGTTAAAAAAAATGCTGGCTTCGTAAGTTTATTAGACGTGTGGAAGATGTCAGTACAAATAAAGAGAAGACAGTTTAAGTAGTTTAATAACTTTGTGTAAAGGAACCATTACTTGCCACATCTTGTCTTAATTCGGGATAAGAACGGTCTATTTCCAAGAAATTGCCATATGATTGTATATAACAAAAAATGTGTCTGATTTTTGTATAAAATAACTGACTAGTGTTCCTCTTTTGTGGTAATGCCTCAAGTTACCAATGCTCTCATAATATTATGTTGCTCTCAGAGTGCTTAAACAAAAAAATCAGAACAGTTAATGGTTGGGGTGAAAGTGACAGTATAAGAGAAATGCTTGAATTGCCTGGTATATTTTCAGTCGTTTAACAACCAGTGTTTGTTGTCTTAAAATACATGATTACTAGAGGGGAAATTAAAACATAGACCAGTTATTCTCTTAGAAACCTATAACATATAGGCCTTGCACTTCTCAGAGATTGAATTGTATTCTTACAAATTGTAACGTTGTGTCATTAATCAGCAATTCTTTCGTTCTCTTTCCTGCTTGAATTTAGATAATTTAGGTGTTTCAATTTATCTGGTTTAATTCTCCGGATTGGCATCTGACTCTATTCATAAAGATCGGCGCATGGGATTTCCTTCGGGTCCATCGCTTTACCTGTCAATGGAACTTGTTTAGTCTAGTTGGCTCTCCTGTTCGCGTTCTTATGTGTTTCTTTTTTAGAATCTACATTTCTAATGTAGATGTATCCTTATACCTACCTCTCTCTGAATTCTTTTTACTATCCGACTGTTTTCTGGATTCAGTGAAAATAAGTTAAATAATTTTCATTTGATACGTGAGTGTTTTTTTTGTCCAGTAAGCAAACGTCGGAATCAACAAACTGTCCTTAGTAAATGGATTTATCTAATGGCTTCAAAAGATTGCTATTATTATAATTCTTTTATCTTCGCAAAAATTATTGTTCATTTTTGGGCTCTGAAAAGTTAATTTACAGAATGACTGTGAGACTGATTTGCAGATTACATTTCTATCAACAATGAATACATTTTAACATATATTAACTTTTGGGGGTTTCTGGATTGAGTGTTATTTCTCAATTGTTTGTAACTAAATTAGATGAAAAAAAGTCTATTTTTATGCCCAAATTGTTTTGTAGCTCGGAAACTGAATTTTTAAATTTGCCCATTTCGATATAATGCTAGGGTATTATTAATTTCAGAAGAAAACTTGAAAATATAAAAATTCTGTAGGCTTTATTTTTTTAAAGCATGATAGAAAACTGTAAATCTTATTTTAAAAAAAACATTGAAAAGTTGTAGAATAATATTTGTTTCAAGGAAACCTTCCAAAACGTTTTGGTTTAATGAGAAATTCCTAAAATTTAGTTGAATTTTATGAAGTTGCAAGAATGTTCCAGATCTCTCCAGAATACACCCCTGGAAACCTTCAGAACCTTATTGAATATTACTTCAGAAATATTTATACAGGGATTCACTGATATGAAATCATTTTAGTCCCAGCTGCCATAGTCATCACATCAGAATAGAAATGGCATCAAGAGATTGCAATCATCATTCTCCAGATGCATTTTCTTATATTTGCGGATAGTTCATAAAACAAGAGCAGAGCATTAAGGTATGACAGCATCTATGAGAATGAGTGAAGCTTACAAAGCATACTCCACTTTGGCATGCCAGTTGGAGAACAAGATAATCCATAGCCACCTCATTTTCTTTGTGAACACTCCATAAAATCTTTGGAAGGTAGGAAAGTTTTTCGTTGGAAGAAGTAAAATATTAAATGTCACAGGTATTTAAGCTATTATATTTGGTCATAAGCCAAAGGAGTAATAAAGTATAATCTTTTTACTTTTCACTATGGCATAGAGGGGAAAAAAGAGCCATCAAGTTTGCCATCCTCAAGTGTCACGACACCTGAGCGCAATCTTCAACATGTCAATCCGGACCGAATGCGTTCCTAGAGACTAGCGTGAAGCGGAGGTGACTCCTATCTTCAAGAAAGGAGACTGAAGCCAACCGTCAAACTACCGACCTATCGGTCTGACTTCGATAGTCGGTAAACTCATGGAGAGCATGATAGAGGACAAAATGACGTCGTATTTAGAGTCAAACCTGCTACTGAGGAGTTCCCAGCACGGCTTCCGAAGGCAACGGTCATGCCTGACGAACCTTGTAGAATTCTTCCACTTCGGGTTCAGTGAGCACGATCGGAACAAGGCGGTGGATGTGGTCTACTTAGACTTTCAGAAAGCCTTTGATAAGGTACCACACCGCCCCCTTCTCCGGAGAGTGCGAGCGTTGGGCATAGACGGAAAAGTAGCCGACTGGATCGAGAACTGGCGAAGTGGCAGACGGCAACGGGTGGTGGTGAATGGACAGGTTTCTAAGTGGGTGCCCGTTACTAGCGGGGTGCCTCAAGGTTCTGTCCCGAGACCACTACTATTCCTCATCTATGTCAACAACATGGACGGTGACATGGTTGCCAAGATTTCCAAATTTGCCGACGATACCAAGCTTGGTATGAACGTTGCAAAGGATGGAAATACTGCTCGCCTGCAGCAAGATCTTGGGAAGATTGGAGAGTGGTTGGACACGTGGCAAATGCCATTTAACGTGAAAAAATGCAAAGTGATGCATATCGGCCACAGAAACCCCCAATCTCAGTATATCCTTAAGGGCACTGCTATTGAATCCACCGACACTGAGAAGGACTTGGGTGTAACAATCACTAGTGACCTCAAGTTCTCGAAACAGTGCATCTAGGCAGAGAAGAAAGCCCAAAGGATGTTAGGCTAAATAAAGCGCCAGTTTGGATACCGTAACAAGGAGATAGTACTTTGTCTGTACAACTCCCTCGTTCGCCCGCACCTGGAGTATGCCGTACAATTTTGGAGTACTTCGTTTCGAAAGGATATTGAAAGGTTGGACCGCGTACAAGCCAGGGCAACCAAGCTGATTCCTTCTATCCGAAATAAAAGTTATGAGGATAGACTAAGGGAATTAGATCTGTTCTTTTTGGAAACCCGTAGACTGCGTGGTCAGCTCATCAAAGTTTTCAAAATACTTCGAAGGTTCGACAATGTTGACTACTGGGATATTTTCACACTAAGTGAGAACAGAACGCACAATCACGGCTTCAAACTTGAACTCAAGCGTTACAACCGCAATCTGTGTGGAAATTTTTTCCCTTACAGTATCTGCGGTAAGTGGAACGCACTTCCAGTGGAAGTTGTCAACAGTGAATCTGTTTACCAGTTCAAGTCAAGACTAGACAAAGTCTTGAAAAGTGGCCGTTCAGGGATGCAAAACAATTGAGAAGCCATGTGCCTCCTCGATTGCTAGTCCAAAGGTACCCTCTTTGAATGGACCGTAAGGGCTCCTAGGTTACTTCCTTTTCTTGTTACTCCTTGTTACTCTAAATTTGGCGTAAATGCATTGACCACTCATTCATCTACTAATTCTGCATGGTGGATAAACCCTTCCAAAGATTAAAATAGGAAAATGTACCTGCTATTTCCTATCTCGATCTTCTATCGTCTAATACACCGGTATCACACAGTACTGATCTTCCTGTACCTACTCCTCTAGAAAAAATAAGCCAGTTTCAGAAGAAAGAAACAATTCTGTATCTGAAAAGATGAGTGAAGATTTTAACTAAAGTGATATAGAGATACGGCTGTTGAAAAGAATCCATACTTTCCAAAACAAAGACACTACAATGACTTTGTTAAAGATCTTAGCTTGCCAATTCAAATGCGGATCTTTTAAATTTCCAAGCTCAAAGAGTGGGATTTACTGGATGAAAATGTGCAAGTGACAAGCCAAAGGAAACGTCATAAATATTTCTCAAGATTCTTTACTTAAAAGCGAGGCTAAGCTACTCAAATGATGTAGCTGATCTGTTTGATGCAATTCAATTTATATGTAATCCAGATAAGTAGAGGCTCTTCCTTGACAGCGACTAAAGAAGCATTAAAGATGTACTCCTCCATAATTTCAATAAGCATACATCCCTTCCATTGGCTCATTCACTATATCTCAAGGAGAACTAAAACAGTATCAAGCTCCTGCTACAAGCTTTGAATTATAAGGAGTATGGCTGACAAGTGAATGGAGACTTCAAAATGTTAGAATTTTTTGTGTCTCCGTAGAGGTTTTACCCCTTTTTCATGTCATCTGGGTATTTGGGACAGTAGGGATACCATAGCGCATTACCACAAGAAGCACTAGCCACTAAAGAATGAGTTCTTTTTTTTAGTCCAAAATGTCAAGCAAGAGAAATTGATAGTCCTTCTAAAGGTATTGTTGCTTCTATTGCATTTAAACCTAGATCTTATTTAGCAGTTTGTTAGAGGTCTTAACAACTAGTCTCCAGCCTTCAAGTACCTAAAAAAAATCCTAAACTCTTTAAGGCAAAGATGAAAGCTGGTGTCTTTGTTGGACAACAAATTAAGAAAATCATAGTGTCCAAAATTCTCATAAAATCTTTCTAAATAGGAAAAAAAAGCTTGGGAAAGTTTTGTTTCAATGTGTTAGGGCTTTGGGGGAAATCAGAATGCTAACAATTATAAGAACTTAGTAGAAACTATGGTTAAATATGCTGCAAAATATCCTTGAAGGTGCACATCATTGACGTTCATCTTGACAAGTTCAAGGAGAATATGGGATTATATCAGAAAAGCAAAGGTAGTGCTTTCATCAAAATATGATAGATCGTGAACATATATACCAAGGAGTATAGAAGGAAAACGATAAAATATGACAGGAGACTACATTTGGTGCTTTCTACGAGAAAGTTTTACATTACAATCGGAAATCGAGGAAGCACTATTTTTAGTAAATATTTCATTATACAAGTCACAAAAGCAAAGTTTAAAACAAATAATGGCTATTTTAAATTGTTTTGTAATAAAAAATTGGGAAAATAACACATACTGGCCAGGAACAAATATCGCGTTACATCGTGTAATTCTTGATCGGCACACTGAAGGTTGCTCAAATATCTCCCATTAAATTTGATTCCGTTGCGTTCTTCCTTTATAGTTCTGAAATTCTCTGGTTGAATTGCTTTAATCTGTTTGGAAAATTGGATTTCCCTTTTTTTCTAATAATGGACGGTTTAAGCATATATTGACATAAGGTCTTCAATGACGGAGTCAATGGCACTAACATACTTAAGATTTGTTTTGTTTATGTATGTACCTATAATAAATTCATGCAATAAACTACAGCGCTAAATTGAATTCAACAACTCAGAAATGAAATAAGACAAACAGTGAGCTTTCGTGATTCGCTTGAGGAAGTAAAGTTTGTTCCTTTCCCGAAAGCTCGTTGTTTGTTTTATCTCCTTTCTAGGAGGCTGATTTATAAGTACATATAAAAAAGGATATAAATGTTAGTATTACTTTATTTGTATCGTGTAAGTACTATATTGTTATTGAATGAATCTAAAGTTTTTTTTAGTGTACATCGATGATGGTCGATTAAATTGTTATATTAAAAGCTAATTATATTTCACCGAAGTTTCAGATAATTTTTACGAAACAGCTTTTGTGAAAGATGGGTCTCCTACATTATTCAGTAACATTTATTGACATTGTGTGACCCTGACATTTAATTTACATTCCACTATAATTCACCATGGAAATTATTTGGTAGAAACGTGACCAAAATTTACTCGCATATAGTGGATATATCCTAACCTAACAATGCACTTTAATATCTTATTTTAACTTATTAAATTCTCATGTCACTTTATATACTGGCATTTTATAGTTTCCATGTTTTTCTCCTTTGAAAACTAGATTTGTTCAGGAGGATTTACGATCATAATGTTCCACATATTCGATCAATCTACCGTTCGCTTTTAATATTTCGCTCAAAATGACATTTGTTCAATTTGTGTAGCTCAATTTGTCTTCGGCCTAAACTTATTTTAGAGGATGGAGGGGGCATTGCAACCCCATAACCCTTCCTCCTCTCTATCTCCGGCCTACCTTCGGGGAAGAGGGGGAGCAGTAGAAAATAAGGCCTACGGCCCACTCAGTCCTAGAGAGACTCGCTACACTTCTGGTTCTCAGCTCTCCTTGAACCGAAGGGGAAGTTTTTGGCAAGGAAGCCCGGAGCGGTTTCGGAGAGGGTAATATTAATAAAGGAAAAAGGAAATTATAGAGGAATCAGGGCCGGCAACCTCGGTAGTCAGAGGGAAAAAGGGAATAATTCCGACGTCCCAAGGACGAAATTCTCCACAACGAAATCGCAAAATAAATGGATATAAAGATGAATCTTTTAATTACTAAGACTTTAATTAGTAGAAAGATCGTACTGAAATCGTTCTTAGAAGCAATTTCAAACGGGAAATGAAATTCATTTATATGATTGATCTTAAAGTTAAAAATATAAATAAATTGAAAAGTGCTGGAGAAATTATTGTGGTTTTGCTGGCTGTTATGTATATAGTCATGGTTGAAGTAAATAGATGCATAACAATTTATTTGTAGCATTTCTTTTAAATGATAGGCAAGAAATAAAATGGAGTACATCCCCAATTCATCTCTTTTCCCCTTTTTGCATTTATTATTAGACTCAGATAATGTCTTTGTTAATAAAGACGAAAGCGCTTGGTCTCTGTCACCTAATTTTCCCCACAGACGTATATCATTCACAATGAAAAAAGATTTGGATACGTATATTTTATCTTATTTCCGGATATTTGCTTACTTTTTTTATTATTTCCGTAATTTCCGCATATATTTTGTCTAATTGCGAGGGTCTATATAATGGACTATCATATCGACCTTTCATTTAAGCCAAGAGCCACAAAAACGCCGGGAATGACAAAAATCAAGCGAGATGCGAACTCGACCAATCTTGAATGACTGAAAAGCAGACGATCCCAGGCAACCGCCTTTAACAGGCTCTCACGTCGATTGCCCGAATGTTGCGATATAACTTGAAAAATTAGGGCTGTGTTCCAGAAATATACATGCACACTCACACACAAACTAATACCATCGGTTCAGGTAGACTTCTAATAATTCTCACGTGTAATTATTATGGAAATGAACATAGTTTATCGCTTGCGGAAATGACACACAAAAAGCAATTAGTAACAATATTCATAATGGAGAGGAAACAGGCAATGAGCCAAAAATGACCTACGATTAGCCCTAAAAGAGTGAGAATGATGCGGAAAATGCGGATCATTGCGTAAAAGAGCGAGAAAGAATTCTCTCAGCACCCAGCAGTAAGGCAAGAGAGCGCCAGCGGCCTGAGAGAAAACTACACGCTTTGAACGTAGGTTTTGCGAGTTGGAGCAACCAAACGTTCAAATGTTTTCCTCATTACGAAATTACTTTGGGCAATATTTTGTTTTTTACGGTTAGAAACACGAGAAAATTAGGATCTAAATTTGAAGTTTACCAAAGTTACGTTAAAGGTGTCCTAACTTTAAGTGAGGGTGGCTTCTATGGAATTAGCAAAGGTAGCGCCCACTTGGGTAAAACTACTTAGCCGAAGAAAAGACACAGGAGAAAATGAACGAGAAAAGTTAATTGAAGATGGAGATAGAACTCGAGAAAACAAGGCTGGAAACTGTGTAAGTGTCGGAAAACAAGGAAGGTAACCCTCCTCCCACTCATAAAAATGACAGAAAAATTGCTTTGATAATTACAAGGGATAATTTGCGACGGAAATGAAACGTAACTCTTTCAATTGATGTCCATTAAAACTTTCTACCTGAAAATAGGCAAGTTAAATCTCTAATTGGGAATAATGGTCGCAACTGCCCGATTCCAAGCTAATTAAGAACTTGATTTATAAAAGTACTTTTAAGGAAAATAATCATCAATGATTCTGCAGAACAAATGAATGGTGACTATAACCGGCTTAAAAGGTTTTGAATTTTGCCATTATATTTATTATTATTCTTTATTATTCTTTGCATGCCATTATTGCTTGAAAACTTGTAATACTCATTTCTAGAGGCCCACGTTGCAATATTTACAAATTGACCATTACCTAACCGCTTTCTAGAACTTCTATAGCTTATTTTTTCTCCTTATTCCTTCCCTTTGTTACTAATTAGCCTCGGTCGTATTTGTTTTCTTCTCGAAAAACTGAGATGATATCAAAGAGATAAAAAATGGCAAATAATAAAAGAGAATTTATACATGAGGGGATTAAGGCGAACTAAAAATAATGAATCCAAACATCAACTGCCTTTATAATAGATTTAGAAATTGTATATTGTAACTCTAGGATCCTTAGATACGAATCCCGATCAAAAGAATAAAATAGGAAAAGTTTATTCGAAAAGAATTTCAGTTAATTCGCTCGCGGAACGAATAAAAGAATAAATTAGTCATTCACACGCTATTCTTCGATGATATCAGCCAGATGTATATTTCTAATATTAGATTATACAGTCATGAATAATAAATAGTGTAGCGAAAGTTATACAGGAAAACAGCTTTAAACAATCTCTACTACACGATTCCTTTCGAGATACTAAAATCTTTATCTTCACTGTTTGTCCTCTTTAAGTCCATAAGATCGCTTATAGATAAAGGAGGCAAGGAGACTGGTTTATTGAATTTCAAGAGTCTAGCAAACAGCAAAAATTAGAAAGTTTTTGATATCGAGGTAAACAAAAGCCCCCACCTTTGGAGTTTACAACAATAATCTTTTTTGCTCTTTTCTTCATCATTTGTTTTCCCCCCCTTTTGATTTCTTATTTTGTTCATTCTTCCCATTCGCCTTTATTGTATACCTATTATTACTGACCAGCAAACGGAGATTTAAATGTTCGAAAATAATCAATGTTTGATTTGTCATTTAAAAAAAAAGTGAGGAAAAGAGATGGATGGGCATTTGTGATTCCGGTGATATAAACTTGACATACTAATGTCGAAGATTGCACTTATCCTCAGTCATGACTTCGCTCTTCTTTTTTCTTCTATCACTAAATAGTTTTGATCTAATCTTTTATGGAAGATTAAATTAAACGGATCATAATATCGTAATAGTAGCCATTCGGTGGAATAGTTTTGATTCAATAGTTTATAGAACCTTTAAATTAAAAGATTATTTTATAGTATCCTAATAGTAGTCATTCAGATGAATAATTTTGATTTGATAGTTTAAAGAGCCTTTAAATTAAAAGGCTATTTTATAGTATCCTAATACTAGCCATTCGGTTGAATAATTTTGAGTTGATAGTTTAAAGAGCTTTTAAATTAAAATGATCATAGTATCTTAAGATTAGCCATTCAGATAAACTATGAACAACTATAATTCAACGCGATTCTTAAATCTTTTTGATGTTAAACAAAAAAGGAACTTTTGAAAGTTGTCGAAATACATTTATCTGTAAGAAATATCCTTCGTCCTTATCACGGAACCTAATTAGTTACATAGTGAGTTGCCACATCCGTGCCTTGTAATTAAAGACCAGATCCCACGACCTAAGGAGGAAATTTACATAAAGATCAAAATGAAAACCGCTAACAATCCAGTGGCTATTACGGGACCATCTTCATTAATTAGGTGGAAGAAAAAGTGAGTGCTGTTTTTTGACACAAAAAAGCAATCATAGGAACCCATCGTGAATTAAGAAGGAGCTGGCTGTTATATATGAAGGGAGTATGGAGATAGAAACCCCTACGACGGAGGAGTGATGTGTTGTGCATATGAGAGAATGGCTGAAAGAGGGATTGATGTAAGGAGTGGAAAAGTATGTGATGTATGTCGATGAAGATGCCTGAACGCACTCGTAAGATACGTGTGTTGTCCCGCCAATTGGCGATTAGCTCCCTACTACAGCTGAAATTCATTGGGTTCACTTTTGAGAGGAGTCGAATCCGTTGCTTAATGGTTAAAAATCCATAACTTTATCTAGTAGGGTACCAAGAGCTTCTTAACAAGTGCTTGTAGACCTCCTTACCAAGTGCTAACAAGAGCTACTTTACAAGTGTTAACAATAGTTCCTACACAAGTGCTCGCAAGAGTTCCATGACAATTGCTAAGAGTTCCTTCACAACTGCTAAAAGAGCTACTTCACAAGAACTAGCAATAGTTCCTTCTCAAGTGCTAACAAGGTTCATGCACAAGTGCATAAAAGAGCTATCTTAAAAATACCTACAAGAGCTATCTAACAAGTACTAACAAGAGATTCAAAATATGTGCTAACAAGAGATCCTTAATAACTGCTAACAAAAGCTTTTTTGCAAAAGTTAACAGAGCTCCTTCACAATTCTATGAAGAACTCCTTTAAAAGTGTTCCCAAGTACTAGAAAGGGGTACTAACAAGTGCTCACAAGAGTTCTTTAATAATTTCTAACAAATGCTCTTTCACAAGTGCTACAAAGAGCTCATTCAAAGTGGTAACAAGAGATTCTACACAAATGCTGACACAAGCTCCGCATTTGCAAAATAGCGCTCCTTGACAACTGCTAACAATAAATCCTTTACATATTCTCACAAGAGCTTCTTCACAAGCGCTAACAATAATTTTATTCATGAGAGTTAAAAAATCTCTTTCACAAGTGATAACAGGAGCTTTACGATTTTTACAAGAGCACTTTCACATGTGCTTAGAAGAAAGGTGTAAGAAGACGAAGTGTATTACTATCTTTCCGATTACATGATTGTGCTGTGTAAAGTTAGATTATGTGGTGCGTGGATGATAAAATGTATGAGAGGTAGAAAGGAAAGGAGAATTAAAGTGAGAAAGGTTATTGAATCAGAGAGAAAAGGTAGAGAATTAGTGAATGCTTGGGGGTGGAAGAGAGAAAATAAATGCTAACATGAAGATAGAGGAAATGTGGAAGAAATTAAAAGAAGTGGTAGGAAGTACTCAATGATTGTGTGTTGGTTTGCCAGAATTGGAAAGAAAAAGCTAAATATTGAATTGGAGGATGATATTGTAGAGAGTGTATGTAGTGGAAAGCAAAGAAGAGGGGTACATGCAAATACTTGATACTGCACATGAGAATGACAGGGTGCTACGGTTTACTGCTTATAAAAAAGATGAAAATGATAGTGAAACAAGTGATTATGTAAAGTAGAGAAAAAGGAAATGAAGATTTTGGACAAAATAAGAATGAGGATCCCAATGGGAACAGAAAGATGCATGAGGATCCTTATGGGAACAGGAAGATGAATGAGGATCGGGATTGCAAGAGGAAGCTTTTTTTCGAAGGAAGTGAGAAAGGTGAGGAACCAGGAGGAGAATAATTGTGTTAACATCAAGGACCATAATGGCAGGGTACTTGTGAGCAATGGGGAGGTCAAAGATAGATAGCGAGTGTAATTTAATGAGTTGTAAAATATAGGTATGAAAGATAATGCAAATTTATATATGATCGGCTTCGTGGGTGTAAATCGGGTGCCGTTCGAGTTATGGAAGAGATGAGCTGCAAGAGGTTATATTTTCTGTAAAGTGAGAAGGTGACTGGATGAGAGAATATAGCTACTAATATGCTAAAAAGAGCTGGTATTGCTTGGAAATGTGCCTGGTTGCTGCGTTGTAAGTTGTTTGAAAGTGTAAGGGTACCAGAGTACTGTAAGAGTACAGTAATATTGACGATGTATCAGGGTAAAGAGGCGGAAATTGAATGCAAGAACTACAGGTGTGTAAGTCTGTTATGTTCTGTAGATAAAGTGTATGGAAAACTTCTGACTGAGCGGATAAGAAAGACAAGCCGATCATGCGGTATTCCTCTTTACTGGAGGGGCTTGCGCTTCGCAGACAGACCTTCGGTCTATGGCCTGCGGCCTCTCCGGCTTTAGCAACGGGCTTTTAGTCTAAAAGAATTAAAAGGTTTCCAGTACATATCTCCTAATAATTTATTCTTAATAATTTACTCGTAATAATTTAATTGGGCCTAGAGACAAGGAGAAAACTTTAATCGGAATTCCTTTGGAATACGGAAAAAACAACAGACATGGCTGTTTTTTCAAACTAAATTTGCTCTGATAATTTAATTTTAGTTTCTTTGGTTTTAGGGACTAGTAGCTATTATGTCCGGCTAAAGATTAAAATGGCATTCTATTTTACAAATAAATTCGATAAAAACTTCGAATATACGAAAGAACACATAAAATAACATCCATGTCTTAATTTTAATCAACATTCCCCCAATTCTTTTCTGGACTTCACCATTTGTAATTATTTTTGTCTTAGAAAATCCAACACATTCGATAATCATATTTAACTTAAAAAAACTTTAATTTTCTTTAAAAACTTAAATAATTAAAAAAACATGGTCATTCTCAAACTTTTAAAGTATCGTAGGAAATATCCCAAAATTTTCCCAAGTTAAAATATAGTGTTATGTATAAGGAAGTGAATCATATAGCATAAAAAAGAGGGTTTATAGGGTGTACGGGGAAAGGATCAAGTATTTTTTACTGGTGCAACTAGCAAAAAAAAACAAATGCTAAGAGGTGTAATTTGCACATATGTTGGGGTAATAAAGCTAAAGGAAAGCTTATGATTGTGTAGATCGAGAGGCATTATTGCAGGTACTAAGAATGTATAGAGTAAGTTGTAAAGTATTCGATGGTGTGCAGAGTATTTATGCTTGAAGCAATGCGTGCGTTAGGGTAAAAGATAGCTCGAATGAGTGGTGTGACATACGGGGATATGACACTGAAAGAAGTAGGAAGGAGATGAAGGAAATGGTTGTGAAATTGAGGAAGAAACTTGATGGGTGAGTTCTATTTAAGTTGGTGTATACTAATGAGGTGGTGTTGGCGAGAGTGAGGGATAGGACAAAACTTTGAAAGGGAGTGCGAGGAAAAGAGGTTGAAAAGTGAATGTAGAAAAGGGTAAGATAATAGTGTTTGGTGGTGAGAATGAAATGGAGCGTGATATCAGAGTTTGTTGTGTCAACCTTGAACAAGTAAAAGGTTTGAAGTATCTATGATGCAGTGTAAATGATGGTGGTAGAGTTGAAGTAAATTGCAACCACGTTTTAAATGGTATTGAAGTCGCTGGAGGTGAGTAGTGAGTACTAAGGGTTTGAGTGTAAAATCCTCCACGAAAATGCATGCGAGTGCGGTGGTGACACCGCTGGTGTATAGGAGTGAGAATATCGTACGGAAGGAGAATGAAAGATCTCAAGTGAGAGTTGTGAAAATAGACAGCTCGAGAGGGATGTTTGGTGTGACGGTGTAGAGGAGAGCAAGACCTGGGTAATGGTGGTTGATCATGTAAATGAGTGTGTGAGACAGTCACATGCCCGAGGAGGAAGTGTATGACATAGTGAAGGTGTACATGGAAGGGTTCTGTTAGATGGAGTGTTTGGGGCCTTCAGCCAAGATGCTACAGTGTTTAGCATCACATTGCTATGAAGTTCCAGCAGCGTGCAAAAAATATTAGGTGTCCTTTTATTTCATATGATATAGAGAAGTGGGAGATGTAGATAGTTTTAGTAGCGTTGATGCGTGTCTACCACAATTTCGGTTAAACTTGATGTTGAAATTTTAGGGTCTTGAAGTCACCCCAGTCTTAGGTTCCACGGGAGATACCTACCACATTGAGCAGTACGCAGCTAAAGTTAATCTAACAAGTTCATCTAATCTAACCTAGGCTCAACTAGTTCACTTAGCAAGACTTAACCTGATAAAATGCAATCGACCAGAAAAAAATCCAGGAAGTTTGCCTGGTATCTTAAAAAGAAAAGTTTATTCTGGTACTCACTAAGATTCCAATAAGTGTTGTTGGAAGGGGAAGGAATTGGAGGGGGGCAGATGGTAAGGAATTGACTCAACAGTAAGACAAGGAAGACAAGATTTGGGAGGAGTGGTCACAAACCTTGTAGAAAGGAAGGTACTCTACCCCGGTGGGGAGGACAAACTTTACAGACTGACCTCAAAATCTCCTCTTTCGGACGGGCTTGATCATCAAGGTATCTTGGCCACCAATAATTTGTGACCATCATGGAACTTTATCCCCAGGGATCTTGATCACCAGGTACATACCTGTATTCGTTGATGTTGTTTCAAGTTTCACAGGTCTTATGTGGTCTTTTTTAGTACTGAAATTTTAACGCCATCACCATTATAGTTTTCCCTTAAGACTACTTCTATTTTAGCTCTACTACAGCGCGATCTCAATTTCACTGATTCACTATGGCCTCTCTTCAACTCAGCGTATCTGTTGTACGCCCTTCACCCAACAAGATTACACCGCTCGCACTTGACTGCGTCCCACTCTTCTCCCACAGTGCCATCCCCGCGCCTCATTTAGCACTCGCTCTTCACCACGTCCTCCTTTTCACCTACACCGTCGTCGCCCAGCCTCATCTACCGCTCGCTCTTCACCCTGTCTTCCCTTCCTCCTACAGCGTTTCATTCCCCGCCTCATCTACCGTCTGTCCTTCACCGCATCTTCCCTTTCTCCCATAGCGCTGCCTCTGTGCCTCATCTACCATTCGCTCTTCACCGCGTCCTATGTTTCTCCTACAGCGCCGCCTCTGCGCCACATCTCCCGCTCGCCCTTTACCGTGTCTTCCCTTCCTCCTACAGCGTCTCATCCTTGCCTCATTTACCGTTTGCCCTTCACCGCGTCCTCCATTTCTCCTACAGCACCGCCTCTGTGCCTTATCTACCATTCGCCCTTGATCGCTTCCTCCCTTTCTCCCACAGCGCCGCCTCTGCGCCTCATCTACCGTTTTTCCTTTACCATGTCTTACCTTTCTCCCACAGTGGCGCCTCTGGGCCCTATCTACTATTCGCCCTCGACTGCTTCCTCGCTTCTCCCATAGCACCACCTATGAGCCTCATATACCGTTAATCCTTCACCGCGCCCTCCCTTTCTCCTACCGCGCCACCTCTGCGTCTCATCTACCATTCGCCCTTCACCGCTTCCTCCGTTTTTCCTACAGCGCCGCCTCTGCGCCTCATCTACCGTTCGCCATTCACCGTGTCCTTTCTTTCTCCCACAGCGTCACCTCCCCGCCTCATCTACCGCTTCATCCAGCAGACCTTGAGTCCAGACCCGCCGGTGTCCCTAAAGTGCATCGCGAAAGCTTCGCCAACTCCCGTTTTCGACTGGTTTTTGGATGGCTTCCCGCTTCCTCACCTGGACAGGTATATTTTTAATTAGTGATAACGAAATGCCTTTTTAATCCAATGAAGCAACTCACTTATATTAAGAAATGGGCTTGGTTGGCGAGATAAGAAAGAAAATCCAATGATAAGACCTCTATCAAATCTCGTCAAATCATAATGCTGGGGCCTGTAAAGTACATAATCTTCCCGGGACTTTTTGAGAAATAAGCACAGGTACATAAAAACACTAATTAGAGCCCCCTTGCTAGGATTGAGATAGAGTTAATGAAGTTCGAAGATGAGAAATGTGTTTTGGTTGGATTTTTCCTGAGGCTTGGTTGTCTTTGTGGGCCAACGTCTCTGCAAGAAATTCTTTATAAAATTGTGTTCAAAGGAAGTGGTAAGGTAAGAAGAAGTGAAAATGTGAGGAAGAGACACTACCCAAGTTGACAAATTTAGGCTATAAGGAGTTGGAGTGCTGTGTTGGTATCTCTCATTATTACTTCCGGTTCTACCAAAAGGGAGGAATACCTTGAAGCGAATTCATTGTAAAGAAGAATACAATGTAAGAATGAATTCACCTCAGGCGTTCATCAAGTAAACACACACAAAACACCTAATTTCCTATTCTTTATTTCAGTTTCAAAATTGTACACACGGGCATAAACAACCAATGGCCAACACAGAAACAAACAAAATTAAGAGTTAAAAGAAGGCCTCACTAATTATCGTGTTTGCAAAAGAAAATAAAATAAAAACGAATTCCTTTCTTTCTAAAAATGGCTGCTTCCAAATTGAAGTTTGGTTCGCTTTTTTGAGATGCGAAATTTACTAGCAAATTTCGGATTGCAAGAATTTGGTATAGGCAAAGTATAGCAAAATCATTAATCCGAAGGAGTTGCGAACGAAATACCAAAATAAGACAATTATATACGTAATTGCGCGGCCATCTTTAAAGATCAGATTTGGCCGGATGAGTGGATTCTCATTTTCGTGATTTGTGTCTGTTTCCTCCTCAATGATACCGGATTGCCAATTTTAGGATTAGTGATCTAGTTTGTTTAATTTTTGTACGTTTTTTGCTACTACAGCGCTGATGTTTTTTCTCATTTTCCTACGGGTTCTGTTGCTACAGTGTTTTTATTCGTGCGATCTCCCTACGTGTCCTAATTCTACAGTGCCACACTTCTCTTTGGGCCTCTGTACTTGTTCTGTCCATACAGCCCTCCTGTTTCTTCTTGAACCTCTGCATGTGTTATGTCCCTACAGCTAACCCGTTTCTTGGATCTTTGTACGTCTCCTTTCTCTATAGCTCTCCTGCTTCTTAGATCTCTTTACGTTTCCTATTGTTACAGTACCCGTATTTCTTGTAAATAGCGCGTCCTGTTGCATTAGCACTTCTGTTTTTAGGACCTCTGTCCAGTTTACTTTTCCAAAACCGTCCTGCACCTCGGAATTCTTTACTTGTCTGGTAACTGCAACGCTAATGTTTCTCGTGCCCCTGTATGAATCCTATTTTACAGCGTTTCTGTTTCTTGGATCTCCGTAATTTTCATTTTCGTACAATACCCCCGGTTCTTGAATTCTGTGTCTTGTTGCTTAAGTGCTCCTATTTTTTTTAATCTCTGTACGTGTCTCTCTTTTACACAACGTTCATATTTCTCAGATCTCTGAACGTGTCTGGTTACTACAGTGGTCTTATTCCTTAGTACGCTTTACGTGTCATGCTGCCCCAATGCTTATGTTTTTTGGATTTATGTGTGTGTATTGTTCCTAAAACGCTCCTGTGTGTGCATTTATACAGTGATCTTATTTCTCAGATCTCGCATGTTCTATTGCTAGAGCGATCTGCATTTTTATTTCTCCTATTTCTACAACATCTTGTATCTTGGATCTCTTTACTTGTCCTGTTCTGCAGTGTTTTTGTTTCTCAAATCTCTGTAGGTGTCCGGTTGCTACTGCTTTCCTTCTTTCCGCAGCTCTGTACGCGTTCTTTTGTTACAGCAGTCTGTTACTTGAATACCTGTGTGTTCCGTTGTTTCAGAGCTCCTGTTCCTTCTATTTCTCTACTTGCGATCCTGTTTCAAAGAATTCTGTAGGTGTTCTGTAAGTATAGCGCTCTTGGTTGAAATTTTTTACGAGGATGCTGCCCGAGATACATCAAGGGTTTAGAGGTTGATTCACCGTTTGATAGAAGGTAGAAAAGACCTCTAAGATTATTCAAGGCAAGGGAGATCTTTAACCTCGATAAATGAAGGAAATGTGACGGTAATGAGGAAAGGAATAGGAAAAGATCAAGATGGTTAAACTGTAATTCTTTCGAACTTATTAATCTCAAAAAGCTCTCTCTACTCGATGGCTACCAAAGGTGTTACGCATAAGCAGCTCGTTCAAAAAGACTTAGATTTACTATTACGGCTCAAAGTCCAGTTAAAATAATCGCTATTTAAGTGGGTCAGTTGGTGGCCACCTCCAAATTCAAAGCCGAGAGGTTGGCACAGATTATGACGAAAATTGAGACGGGGGGGGTAGGGGGACCTAAGAGATGATTTTTATGGACTTCTCTAAGGCCAATAAACGATAAGATTATTATTATTATTATGTCAGTTAAAAAAAAACGAATGCAAAATTATTGGACCCCCATCCCCTACCCCTAGAAAGTTGCATTGAAGAACGCTCTTTCAACACTATAACACATCAGCTCATTTTCGAAAATTTTTCGACCTACTTTGTTGGAATTTCGATAGTGGATCTTCTCTAATAATCTCTTTACACCGGACATTCCGCCTTCTAATTAGTTTTATCCCCCGAAAGAAATAAAACCTCAACGGAGACCAATTTCTGTCATTCACCTAAGCAACATCATCAGTTTCAACATGGTTCGATTCGCGGCATTCTTTCGAGAACACTTAAGAAACATCGCCTACAAAAGTGTATTGACCTCTAGTAAAGATATGTTGCAAAAGAATGGTTTGCTTTTATATACTAAAATTCAATTTCACTTTTGTATAAATCTTTTTAAAACACTTGATACGTGACATGTGGCGACAATGATCCGAGTCACTGTGGAGTTAATTTTGCTTCTTTTTTTTAATTTCTCCCTTCTATATTGAAGCTTGTTATTTCATCGTACTAATTGTCAGTTTTTCTTCCATGAAGTGGTTTTATCGTGAAACGATTCTCTACTCTTAAGAGAAAGTACAATTGTCGCTGATATCTACTCTCTCGTTCACCGCATCGCGGTAATTTTAGTGTTTCACCTCCCTATCAAAACTATAATATCTGCATTTTAATCCTGAGGCTTATTGATCGATTTCTTGACTAACGTAGCCTCAAAGTCGACCCCTTGTTCTATGCATCCCTTTCATTGACCCCTCCTCTGCCATTTTTTTAGTTCTTTTCGTTCCATTTATTGCATCCACTATGTCATTACTGTGTTCCAATCGCCCGCGTAACTTCATTTCAACCAAATTATAGAGGTCGCTGCCACCAGTACTTGATTAACCTCCTCGTGATCTCGTCACTCTCCAATGAGGTTATGTGTCCATAGGTTGGAATCAACGTGGTTTCATATATGGACTTGTATTTTTTAATCTACGTGCTTTGATATAAGGATTTGTATCTTTTAATCCACGCGCTTTCATATAGGACTTGTATTTTTTAATCCACGTGATGTGATATATGGTTTGCTTCTTTGAGTCTTTTTCCTTGTTTTAGGGTCCTCGTGGGTCAGTACGTGACCCAGAACGGGGAAGTCGTCAGTCACGTCAACATTAGCAGATCAAAAGTCATCGATGGAGGTGAATACACGTGTCGAGCACAAAACTCAGTGGGGTTCGTGTCTCACACCGCCCCTCTCCATATTTACGGTAAGAGAGGCATGGTTGCGTGTGAAATAATGCATGCATGTGTGTTTGTGTGTAATGTTGCTTGGGTTTGGTAAGTATCTTAGAAATCGTATGCAATGACAGACCACTCTTGGTTGCCTAATGTGAGACGAAGAGTTAGAGAGGCATTTCACCCTCCTTGCCTGTTACCAACAGTAAATCATGGAGGTGGGTCTATCATGATATAGGGCTACATGTCTTCATCAGGCCCAGGGGAGATGTTTTTATGCCAAGCTAAAATCAACTTCACTACTTGTACCACCATGTAGGCCCAAGTTTTAAAACCATCTTTCCAAAAATTGCATCTCGCAGCAATAAGAAATGAAGTAATATTTCTGAAACGATGCCCCATGCCATACACCAACCACACTAAAAACTGTTTGGAAGAAATGGGTATCACCCCTATGGAGTGGCCACCGCAGAGCCCAGTCTCTATGGCGAGCCACCAAAACAGAACATTGGGCCCGTCGGGGAGTGGGAGAGGTAGCTCCCAATCCACGTCAACTCAAGACTGCATTCAAATGACCAATCCCCCAGTCCCATCCCCCCCCCCACAAAGACTTTCATTTGGTTTTGGGTCCTCTAGAAGTAGGTAGAGTTTTGATATACAAGTGGGGTCCTGGGGTCTTGTGCTTTTTCTATCCTTAGGTTATGTAATATAATGTTATGTCATGTTAGATGTGGAGGATTAATGAGCTTCACCCGCACATGGAGCAGAGTTACATTTGTAGAATAAAACGCAATGTGTGCAGATGTTTTCTGTGGTTGGTCCACCACAACAATGATACAACCCAGTCCACTGGTGTTAACCTAACAACCTTAAGCTTGTTCTTATTTCTAAGAAATTTCTTTTGATTGCAGTCTCCTTCATCGCTACTTATCGATATTATCCTTATGACCCTCGATTTATTATTTAGTTGCTTTTATTTGTAGCAGTTCACTAAAGCGAAAGAAGCTAAGGGCCAACTACTACTGCAACTAGTAATCTTATCTTATGCCCCCACATATATCAAACCACTCACTCCGACAATCACACGAACCCACGTTTTGCTTGATTCTTCTTTTTTGGTTCGGGAATGGCCGAGCGGATGAAGCATGTCGTCTGTTGATCGCATCATCAAGGAATTGCGAGTTCGACTATCGTCATTGCTCCGGCGACGACTTCTTTATTTTCTGTCTACCACATTATGATCTCTTTCACCTCAAATCATAAAAATTAATCCCTTTCTCTCGTCCCACTTTCTCGGCTTCCTACTTTGATCAACCCAGTCACCTATTCCCCTTGTCCTTCCAGGGCCACCGGAAATCAGGGCTACCGGCACATTGACGGCAATCGCCGGCGAATCCTTCAAGGTGAAATGTCCGGTCGCTGGCTACCCGATTTCTTCCGTCGTCTGGCGCAAGGGTGAGTCTAGCTCCCTTTAACTACCATTTACTCCTGCTTCGAACAATTTTCACTTTTTAGTAGTAAGTTTTCTCTCCTCTTCCATCTTCTGGTAGTTCAACTTCTTACTTTTAAGTGTTTGTATATTTTAAGAACTTGATGTAGTTTTATGATTCACAATCCCAATCGTTAAGGTTAACCATGAATGTTTTTCATCCTTTTTCGCTATCCTACTGCTTATTCTCCTGTGTTCTCTGTCTCCTATGAGTCAATTTTCGTTTTGTCTCAATTATGAAAAATATTCACTCAATCTCTCTTCAACTAGTTGATGTATGATAAGGAAAATGCTTTGAACTCTTGTAAAATTAATGGATGACATGTAATTGTTTTAAAAAAACCCATTCGCATTCCATCTTCATTTGTTTCTCGGCTTTTAAAATGTCGCATATTTGTGATCCTCAATAAAAAATGGAGGTAAAATCAATATAAGAATCTATGTTAAATCAAAAGAAAAGGGAGTATTATGAGGTACCAGTATTATTCATTACAAAATTATAAGTTATCAATTAAAAAAGCTTTTCCATCGACATTTCTCCATTTCCACTTCCATGTTTACGAAATCTATGACAACCGCATGATTTTTCTCAAACCATCCCAGGAAGATCAATTCTAATATCCAGTCGCCGGATAGGATCCTTAAAACCCCCCCCAAAAAAACAGATATGGAAAATAAAAACCGCACATCAAAGCAAAATAGGGTCATTCAGATTTTGAAATTATAAGCCCCTTCCCCAGCCAGCCCACCTTAATTGATTAAGCAACACTTTAAACAAATACTGAAACTGAAATACGAACAATTAAAATGTATCAAAACCGTCCAAGGCCCCAAAGTGTCCACCAATTTGTACAAAAGGACGAAATCCCTGGAAGTCAGTCGCCGCGTGTACCAACTTTCGCCTTTATTTGGGCATGAGGAGATGCCCATGTGGGACAGGGTTAGGTTCAGGAGTAAAGGTATGTATTCTCTCCATGCCCCTGCGCAAAATTGGTGTCCCGATGTTGATTTTTATTTCTTTGTTGCTCAGAACAAAACAGATCTGATCTGGTTGAGGTTTAGTGTAATTTCGTCTTGAAAGGAGGCTTCTTTCATGGAAATAAAGTCATCTCAAAGAAATCTAATAAATATTTTAATATAATAAAAAGAAGAAGAAAAAGAATCACCATCATCATAAACGCTTTCCTACAAAGTAAGAGCAGAAGGCATCAACGTCACGAAAAATCGACCCACCCTCTCTTATCCTTTTATCCTCAATTAAGCACAAATCTATTCACTATTTGACCAACCATAATTGATAGCGATATGGTCATCTGTACTCGAACATCATGTCCAGTTTGGATTTATTCTTGGGGGGCACAAGGCCCCCAGCGCGCCCCCTCACAAATCCCATCCAGGCACAACTAGCATAGAAATAACACCCACTTGCTCCTTGGTCGGTCTTTTCCATCTCAAACACTTCATATAAAGCACACATCTATTACGCAGTCTCCCAATCCTTCGAACACCCATACACTCACTCTCGTATATTCTTCCACAAGTATATTATCCTCCATTCTTACATATTCATACCCTTTCAGAACAATTTCAGTTGTAAGCTCTTTCACAGCCTTCTTCACACCCTAAATACATTTTATTCACCTGTTCCCTCACTCTACAGGGTGTCCCAAAACTCACCATACATAGAAAACACTTTATAGCCACCCCTTTGTCTGTAATTAATCTCTACACATAAAAGTTAGGTGGCCATAGATCTATGATATCTCAGAACATAAATTGGGAACATAAAAAAACCCTCCCCCCTCATAAAACTGTTGTCTCTCTTGTTTAAACTATTAGCAATGTATCGTGACTTTTGGGACTCCCTGTATATACCCTCCACATACCAACCAACCCTCTCAAAATTATAAAGTATCCCTCAAAGAATTGTAAATTTAAGATTTAATATAAGATTTTAGAATTAATTATATTATGCATATATAAGATAATAATGTATATTTTGCTACTAGGTATGTTGAAATATTTTGTTAATATGTTTGAATGACTTAATATTTTACTAAATGGAGTTTAAATAATAAAATGCTATGATTTCTAAAGTCAGAATTTTAAAAAATATTCTTTGTTTCACTTAAATTTATAACTATTGTATATTCAATATTGCTCTAAATAAATAATATGACTAAAATTAAAAACTTACAGAAGCACAGAGAGCACAAATCATCCCCTCCCCCCAAAAAATATTCAAGATATGATATCTAACCACTATAAACCGATATCGAGAGCAAGAGCTTTGTATCAAGGAGGGAAAGTGGCAGATAACGTTTTAAGAGAGACTATATCGGCGAATCCAACTAGCACGGTATAAATTAATTAATAAAAACCTTACGAATAAACGAGTAGATGAGTGCTACTTTACATCAAAAATCATATAAGTTTAACCGAAATTAAAATTGACTCTACCAAAGAAGTTTAGGTAATATGCGCCGAAATATAATCAAAACGCTTCAAGTAAATCCAGATGGTGGAATCATGATATTGAAGTCACATGGAAGAATAGGAACTGTGCACACAAGTTTCAAAAGCGTAACGCATCCGAAGAAAATAACCAAATTTAAGTAGCCGGACAAAGAAAATGTCAGAAAGAAATAAGAAAAGATGAAATTCAACATGGGAAAAGAAAGTAAACATAACCCTAAGAAGTTTTTCGATTATGTACCACATAGAAACCCGATAAAGGAAACAATAATACCTATAAAATATTACAAAAGCGAATTAGTTTCGGATACAGAAAAGGTGGCCAATATATTAAATAACTTTTTCATCGATATTTATAGATTCACTCATCACATGTATTATTTCTGTTTTATAGCAACGGGTCTTTTTATTATTCATTTACACAGCTAAGATGAATAAAAGAACTAGAACATCAACAACTCACAGTATCTTTGACTCCCCCCTCCTAGAACTTCCTCATTATGAGCTGCTAACAAAATAACAGGTTGGAAGATATATTCAGTATGTGAAGGACAATAATTCCAAGAAGAATAAGGATGTTATTCCTGAAATATCCGAGGCCCATACTGACATTTGGAAAAAAGCCAGTATTTCAATTCAGCCAATCCAGAATGTTAAAACCAAATTGCTCCGATTGGTGGAAGAAGCGACTGTAGTATCAAAACAAAGAATGAATGCGACTAAGAGTAAGAAGTTTATCTCATCATTGGGTCAACCTTTTGATATACAGAGCATGAATTTCTTATTGACCAAAGAATTGGGCACCACGCGAAAATTGGGAAAGTGGATGTAAAAACAAGTCAAATGATTAATAAAAGAAAAATGAGAGAAGATCGAATTAAGGAAAGAAGAGAAGAAGAATGGTCACAAAAATAGACGAGGGAAGAGCAAACTACAATTTCAGATGAAGCCTTGGATAAAGAAACCTGATCTTCTGACATTTTTGATGATGAATGGAGGAAAGTCTTTGTGAGAACAGAAAACTACATCATCTGGTGCTGGAACCATATTATAAAGTCGAATATGACTCAAAAATACCTCAAAGATGAGCATTTCGAAGTCTTATGAAATTCCATAATTGGTTCGCAGTAAACCAAAGTAACACTCCATAAAATGGCAAATCAATAATGTTGTGAAGGGAGTAAAGAGATATTAAGCACTTATTCAATTATTGACTATTAAAATAAAATTGTGGCATTCTCTTTTTTAACGAATAAAATTTTACATCTCTTTCCGTACGAATAAAAATTGTATTATGTCTTTCAAAAGTGTGAATAAAAATTCACCTTTAGAATGTCATCTTTGGTTAGCGGTGCTCACAGTTCGTCCAAGAGTTTTGAGGAGTCGAATAATAAATAACGAAAATGTTGATGTTTCGCTAATTCACATACTCCAAATGTATTATTCTCTGTTAATTCACCGTTGGAAAAAGTGAAAAAAATTTCACGTTTCTAAACTCACCTTCCCTTTCCTATACCACTTTTATCGAGTGGCAACTTTCCTCTGAATTTTCGTTGTTTCTTCAATGGTGTCTGAGCAGTCATAATGAGATGAGATGAGATGAATAAAGTTTTGAAATGTGTATTATATAAATATAGGTAGAAGAGAAGTTGAGTATTGCCATGGTGTAGATGGCATCTCTTGAGTTCTTCTCTTTGCCTTTCCTTACTCCCTTTTGTTTTCATTTCTGTACCATCATTGTTTGAATGGGGGTTTGGTATGTCGCTTTGCGACCATTGTTGCAGTTTTATTTTTTCTTTCTCTCTCGTTATTTATTGTATTTTTATTTATTTTGTTTTTGTTTTATTTATTTTTTCTATTTATTTAATTTTTGTTTGTTTCTTTTTTTATAAATATATAAATAAACTTTTTCTATTTCCACCGTTATGGTATTCAAGCCTTTCAATTATAGTATATGATATCTCGTTAGGTTTCTATTCTATGTTTCATTTGATTTATATTTATTTATCGTACCAGTTTGTGGGCATTTTCCCTCTTTAGTTCTTTAATTTTTTTGTTTTACATTGTGGGTACTTTGACTCTTTTTGTTCTTGTTTAATTGTTTATTGTCGTGGCACTTCGCCTCTTTTTAATATTATTGTTCATTTTTTCATTGTCGGTGTCTAGTAGTTGGTCATTTCCCCTCCTTTGGTATTGTCTTGTATTTGTAATTGTTTTTTTTTTGGTCGTGATCATGTGAATATTCTATTTAAGTTCTCTCGGGATCATGTTCTTCTACTCGGTATTAGGGCTCTCCTGGTGGCGCGTCCAATTTGGATTCTTGGAATGTCTATGTCGGTGTCCATGTTTGGGAGTATTTCTTCTTCGATTTTGTCACAGATCTTTCTCCCTAACCTCTGGAGTCCCATATTCAATGGCTTCATTCCTGCTCTTGCGTGCAGTTCTGTCTGCCGAATATGGTCCATCCTTTGTGCTCCAGCTATCAGCAGGGCTTCTTTTTTCAGCACTCTCTGCATTAGCCTGAGAGAGGTAGAACTCGGGCCTGCATGACCACTACCGGGTACATAAATGTTGAGCATACAATAGCAGTGTACATCTTTTTGATGTTATTTGCGCTGAGGCTTTTGAACCTATATAATTTCCCCAGATTGGGGAAGACAACCCTTCCTTTATTTATAAACAAGTACAAAAGTATAAAAGTACAAATTGACAATAATAATAACAAAATTAATTGTACAAAGAGAAAATTAATACATAGTAGTGAGTACACATAAACAAAATACACACGTTGAGATATACTAAGATATAGTAAGAAATCAGAGAACTCAAATAAAAATAACAAATAGTCAAAAAAGGCAGAAGAGATATAGACCAAGAAGAGAGGTCAAAAGTAAGAAAGAATTTAGAGGGAGAAGCCTTATAAGGAGGAATCACGGATACATTATAAACCATAAGACAGGTTCAAAGAGAAGAGGCACACCAGGCAAGGGAAAGCTATACAATACAACGTCCACAAACGGGCAGGGAGGGTGGGCGTCCGAACCTCGAGGACGCGATGTTTAATGTCCATGCCTTGCCCTGGTGGCCGCTCCTTATATACCCGAATGGGTATAAGAGCCGCCACCATGGCAAGAGGTTTCTTAGGCCTGGAAGGCCCTCGAGGCATGGTCCGCGAGGTTGTTTGCAGACCTGACGTAGTGGAGATTTAAGCTTGAAGAACGGAAGCTCCTGGAGAATCCCAACAAGGCAGGAGTAGAGAGAAAGTGAAGGATATCTGGAGGAACCTTTCCTCGTTTTAGGTTGTACAGAGCAGGGAGGTTGTCACCCCGTATCCAAGCCCAGGGAAACCACGTTAGGGCGATCATGCCCGCCAGTTTCCTTAAGGAAAATGTTTGGCCCAGCGAGGACAGGAAGGCCGTAGCTTTTTCCGATGCAGTGCCAGCCCAGCCCGGAAGGGCTAGCGTCAAAATAGATAACAGTACTGGAAGCGTGGGGACGCCTCCAGTGTTTCCACTTAGTGTGGATTAGCGAAGCCAAGGCGCGGCACCAGCCACTCCCCGGGACCCGAGGGTCCTGGAGGTAGCACTTTTGGACCCACAAGAACGGCAGGCCAAGGAGAGGCACTAGGAAATTCAGGAAACCCGCAAAGCGGGACCACCCCCTTGCAAAAATAAGGTTTTCAGGAGCGAAGTGGAGAGCCGTTTTGATCTTGAGGGCCATGTTGTCTGTAATGGCTACACGGTGCTGGCCGAGGTCGATCTGAACGCAAAGGTAGGCGAGGCGTAAACAGGGGGTAAGAACGCTCTTCGGTAAGTTAATATTAATCGAACTACCGATGATGCTGTTGCGAAGACGTCGAAGGTCGCGAGGAAGTCCCAGAAGCAGTATGTCATCCAGGTAGGTGTAGGCCGTGCAGTTGTAGTCTGCAGCCTATGCACGGAGGCCAGCGCCCAACGAAGCCTGGAGGATATAAAGACTTCCGCCGAAGCACATCGGGATACGAGTAAAATGGAAGTGCGTAGACCACACCTGATACCAAAGAAGTGGCGAGCCTTAGCGTGCAAGGGCACGTTATAGAAGGCGTCCTTGAAGTCCAAGCCGATCGCATGGGTTCCCTTGGACGAGTTGCTCAAAACCTTATCAAGGTTAGGCAAGCGGAAGGAAGGAGGGTCGTAGAATTCTCGTGCTGGCGCCATATCGTAGATAAGCCGACCTGCGCCGTTGGGCTTAGGCACGAGGAAGACCTGATGGCATCGTGTCACCTCCTGAGATTCCTCTAAGATGCCGTGTCGAACTAAGTAGAGGATAGCAGGGGTGAAAGAAGCACTGGAAGAACGCCAGCAATGATATCCTTTTCTGAAGAAAAAACGGACACCGTCCTTTTGGCAGGACCTGATAATATTATTAATAGGGGGCAGGTCGTCCAGGGAACCTGGATTAGCCACATTTAAGGTATTGGCCGGATCACACTGACGGTGCTCAGCCGCCAGCGGATCACCAAAGGGGCTGCCGTCCTTCTCAACCTCAGGGTCCCCATCCCTTCGGTTGTCGCCTCGCTGGTTGTTGCCGTTATAATGATCACGTTGGTTTTCCTGTCCCCCGTCGCCGATGCCGCGATCCTGCATGACATCAGGCGGTGCACTGAGGATATCGCCGACGAGGAAGTCGTGGTTTGTAGAGGCTAACGCGATCGAGGAGGCGTCGGAAGAGGGGTCATCGATGTGCAGGACCGTAGGGACGGCCAGACCCTGTTCCGGAATAGCCGTGATGGACTGGAGAATCGCATGACCGTCCGCGATGTGGAATGTCCCCAGGTCGGCAGCTGCAGTCTCGAAAAAGTTCCTTATATTCTCTAGACGGTCGTCCGTACCTACGTCCGACTTTGCAAAGGGAGAAATGGGTGGGGGATAGGGGACACCATAAAAGGGTGTATAGGAGAAATGGGAGGCAATGGGGGCGAAAGGTGAATAGTAGCGATAGGAGAGATAGGATCCCTCGGCGGAGACAAAATTCGAGACGAAAGAGGGCTCACGGGCGGTCTGATCCATAGTTGGCGTAGAGCGTCAGCGACCATGTCGTCCGGGTTGTAAATGGAACCTGAAGAAGCTGTTTTATTTTATTCTAAATAAATTTGAAAACGCAAATAATATTTTTTATAAGCACGACCGTGGTATCACGTGTAACAACGGATTTAACTAAAGGATTAAGTTTCACGCGAACGTAGCTAAGGAAAACTTCACCTTTAAAATCATCGATAAATGGAACGCACTACCCGCGGAGGTAGTAAATGCTAGTAGTGTGAATAGTTTTAAAAACAAAATTGACAGTTATTTTATGAATAATGATTTTGTTTAAATAAGGAGCCCTGTTGTGGATTGAATGTGGCGTGAATGAACATCGTGGCGACAATGTCGAAAAAAGGATTGGTAGCATATTAGTATAGTAAGGGATTGGCCTTTGAGTGGAATAAGTAGTCCTTGCTGGCTTCTGTAACTATGTGACTAATTATTGAAATAATAAATATATATATATATATATATATATATATATATATATATATATATATATATATATATATATATATATATATATATATCCATATGGAACTCGGCCGTGAAGCCTGCATTTAATATTGAGGATAAATCCCAGAGCCACGAGAAACGGATGTAGCATCTTTTAATTTTTCACTACGTTTCGAAAACTACAAGTTTTCATCTTCAGTCTAGAATAAGTTTACAAAGTTAATATGTATGAAGAAAACTTGAAAAGGCCAACAAGACATTATTTTAAAGGTGACCAATTACAAAATATCAGTAGAAAGTACTACAAGTTAAATTAAATATGACTTGGCTAAAGGAGAAAATGACAAAATCATATTCTCGTTCACCAGTACTGAACCTCTTCCGGGGCTTCTTTTTCTTGTGCCTGGTAAACGAAAAGATAAAATAAAAAAATTGAAGGTACCAGAAGGAACAGCGCATCATAAATGAATGTTCTCAAATTGAGGGAAATTTTGGAAATAATTCATCAGGTGAATCTGGCAAACCGCATCGAAATTTGCATCACAAATGATAAAAACCACAATGAAAATGTCATTTATTAATATTCCAATTTAATAAAATATAGGTCAAATTAAATAAAATTTAGTTCATTTTTTATATTTAATATATGCATTTTCCTTTGTGTCCAGAAATTTTGGAAAGCCTGTAAACTTGCAAGAACATGTTCGCCAAAAGAGACCAAGGTTACTGAAAAAAACGAACTTTTCTCACTTCGAAGAGTCACTGACGTGGTGGTAAAAAAGAATTAAAAAGAATCTGATCTGTAAAAGCAAGTGTTAAACTTGGCTATGGCGAGTTTTCGTGCATTTACAAGGCCACGATTTGGCTCAGATGCTAGCTGGATTCGAACCATAAGCCATCGGATCTGCAACAAGAGGGATGAAAGTGGATTGTTCCGAAACCACTACCAGATATAGCATACACTCCACCATTCCGTCCTTGTTCTCATTTATCTTTTATGTAATGATGTTCCTTCATACTCTCAACCCACTTAATTTCCACTTAATTGCATTAAATTCGCGTTGTTTATATTCAGCCACAATAATTAAAATTTAAAATATGTATGCAGACTAAATAACAAAACACTAAATTAGGCTATGGTTCAATCTATTCCATTAATGTCAATTTGCAATATATTAAACCCAAAACGTATACTTTGTTTCGTACGCATAAATATTTTCCTCACTTCAAACTGGAAAAATCTAAAAAAAAATTGTAATTGCTTCTAGAGGGGTATTTTTGTTCGTTTTTCATGCATGCAATATTGCGTTTTTACTGGATGTGAAAATTGCAATTATAATTTGCTGTTCCAATATATTCGCCTATATTTTGTCGCGTACGTATTTTTATTTATGTACATTAATTTTCAAATAAAAAATGAATTGTTAGCTCGCTGCCTCTCTCGGTTTGCCTAGCATGATCGGTTTGCCTCGTGTCTATCTCCTTTTAGCTGTAGATTTCAAAATGCAGTGTTGATACCGAGTACTATTCTATTCAAGAACCGTGTATCTTTTCCTCATAGTACTACATACGTCTGAAATTGCTTGTTAGAATTTATTGGTCGAAAATTTAAATGGAACGGACGAAATCTGTCCTCAAAGTTATAAACCATAATTGTATATAAGACAATCAATCAGCAAACTTGTGTAAACATGGCAGGAGAGACAAACAAACTACCAATAATATGATATTGTTATATGATTCTCATGTTCATGAAAACTTTATTGGAAGTTCATAAGTTGGATTACTAAAGTTAAAGAAAAGTAAGCGATTTATTTATTGACATAAGGTATTTATACGGAGAGCTAAGATTATCATGCTCATTGTGGAGGCATTATTTAGTGACTAAATTACTTACAAAGAGTGATCTCGATTTACTAGACAATAAGATCATTTTACTAAGAGTTTACATGGGTCTTTTCTTGCAACCAGCAAGGAAACTTAGAGACCGCGATTATTTAGGTGTTCGCATCACAATGTTATCCTATTTTTGCGTTAATTCTTTGTAAACATAAACCTAAAAGATCAGTGAGTCAAAGATCTGGACGAAAAACAGAGATACTAAAGGCATACAATCAGAAAGCAATCATTGAAAGGCTCTTTGCTTAAGACTCGAGGTCCCTAATATAGCTTGAACTATCCTGCCTTCAAGGTCTTGTTCTCTCTGCAGCTGGCGCAATGCATTCATCTTCTTATCCAATGTAACCCTGTACACTCGATATTTGTTGTCTTCTTATAGCATCTTCAACGCCTCGAAGCGATAATAATTTTCTATCTCATACTAATCTTACCTAATCAATCTTCTACCATAACAAATTACAGTTGTTTTTTACTCACTCATTTTGGCTCTTCCTCATGCCCTTCATGGTATAGGCGGAATACCTTTTATGGGGTATAATGTTCTATAAATGTCCCTTAGTTATGGGATTACCAATTATGATGGTCACCAATTTATACGGGTGTACCGTAGGAAAATTACCAATTTATGAGTAACCAACTTATATGAAGGGGAATTAGGTATCTGACTCCAAAGATGAATTCTCACTGTGTTCTTATTTTGGCTGGGCTTACCGAGGGTTTAGGGTAATCGAGGTAAAGAAGGAGTTTTCAATAATATGCTTTATTCTAATATTGGCCTATAACGGGGCAAGCGGCACGTCACGAAGTTACTTTGCGGGCCACTAGCAGTCTATATATATTCAACGCGAGGTATTTAATTCTAGAGAGACGAGACTTGGTGAACTTAAAGGGGGGAACGTGAACGAGATAATCTTCTTAACGACCGTAATCTAGTAATCTTAACGATACAATAATCACGCTTACTGAGCTGCTCCGACTATATAAATATATATATATATATATATATATATATATATATATATATATATATATATATATATATATATATATATGCCTATTTCCTAGAGGGCGTGGCATAAAATCATCGATCTCCACCCCAAAGGCGGAGCTAATGAAAGCTGTGTAATTCGAATTACTTGCATATCCCATGTTTTATCAATATAACAGGATGCGCTTGTGACAGCTTTGTGATACAATGCCTATTGGCTAGCAGGTATGTTTACTCAGGTGTTTCGTAAACTTCCCTCTTTCGATACATCTAATCTGAGACGCAAAATGTTTGTTCACACGTTTGTCTTATTGACAAACGTCATTTTGACCTTTCGCCTGTTCGTACATTGTTTGTCTCGAGCTGACTTCCAACGTTTGCTTGCCTTCTATATATATATATATATATATATATATATATATATATATATATATATATACATTAATAAATATATTATATTCCTTATTCTAATTTTAGACATTTATTTTATATGAGTGGAGTATGCTGGGATTTAATACGAACACCGCGCGTCCATTTGGTTGAGGTTTTTGCTGGGCCTATTGAATCCCGCAATTTGGTTCCAGTAGCCTACCTATTATATAATCCGATCACTACAATGGGACCTAGCATCGACTTCATTATGATCGACTATAATTTATCAATTACTCAAATTTTCTAGTCAGAGATTTAGTGATTACTCATTATTATTCTTTTTTACACATTCATTGATTTGTTGCGATTAACTTTTATTTATTGGCATTTGATCGCATTCATTTATTTTGTTCCTGGCAACAAGCAATTTTTATTTACTGCAATCTTAACCTTTGTGATTTCAACGACTCTCTTATTTTCCCTAATCCATAAAATAATGAGTTAGTGAATTTCTGCTAATTATCTTACTATAAATAAAACATAAAATGACAATGTATCACCCTTCATCATGTAGAGAAGAATCACTAGTACCGCGTTGATCATCGCGTTCAAGGAGCCAGATTCAACTCTACCTTTTGGAGAATCAGATCCCAAGCAATCACACTGTTTTGTTTGAGACATAAATATTTCTTCAGCTAGAGCTCATCTTTTCCACAAGATGTGGGCGGGGTGCACCAATGCAATTGAGTGGACGGCGAGGGCGAAAACTCCCTCCATCCCTCCATTCCCGCCATTTCTTATCGGACTATAAATTTCCCTCGCTATTTTAAACTACTCCTTGGGTCAAACGGGGACAAAAATTAATTAAGATGTTTTAAATTTTCAAGGGTTTTTTGATAAATGAATCAAAGTAATTAGGGTGTTGGAATTTCTACAAAAAAACAAACTCGAATAAGTATCAAATATCAAAACGAGTTTCACGAGGAATTGGGAAAAAGAATACGAAGAGTGACAGACGCTGGTTTTTTCCTTTCTGTAAGGGAATCGATATCCCCCCCCCTCCCTCACAAGTGAGCCGCTGGTCGTTAACCACAACATCGTAGCAGTATAGACGCCGTAGCCCAAACTCTTAACCACTTCCTATTCGCCCTTCGTCTCGATGAGAAGCTGAACGGCTAAAACATCAAGATTTCCCCTAAGAGCGAGAATTCAATTTCACCTCAGCTGCGAAATTGGAGGAGCGTCTCCCTAAAGCCAGTATGTTCCTCAGGACCAGAGGTACGACGCTCTGAGAAAAACTGTTGGAGGAGGAACCATCATGCGGCCTGTTCACAAATCAGAAATAAAGATAATTAATCCATAATTAAAAATATAGCACTCTTAGAGGTAAAACGTAATCGCCGAGTTTTTACTACGTAAGCAACCTATACGTACGAACTCCTGCCATTACTCGTTCCTTCCTATACCACGAAATAAATATTTGGTGTCAGGTTTTATGGGTATTGGAAGAACTCAGTAGAAGTTGTGTCCTGTATTCCCTTCACGAATAGTAAATGTGTGCCAAGCGTTCGAGGAAAGATTAAACATAACAAAGTCGGTGTATAAATTTGTGGTGATTAGCCTGTGAAGGTTATTAAGTAATTTTGGGGATGGAGTGGTATTCCAATGAGCAAAGTATTGGGATTAAGGGAAGGTAGGCAGCGCGCTACCTGGTTAGTGGTTGCATAAGTACCTGAGCGTACAGTGGTGAGAGTGTGACGGACATCCACAAAATGGATACGGTCGAAAGATTCTACCAACACGCTGTGAGAACCACGCCCATTAAATATCCCGTAGATATGGATGCCTACGCCCTGGCAGAACTGAGAATATAATCCGAAGAAGACTCAAGAATTTGGAAGTAGAAAAACCAAAGAATAATACAGTTGAAAAGAGAAGCAGAATAATTAAGAAAAGGATAGAAATAGAAGCCGAAGAAAGAAGAATAAAGATAAAAAGAGAAGGCGAGGAAGGAAAAATAAAGTGGGAAAGAGAATCAGAAGAAAGAAAAATAAAGATAAAAGAGAAGTAGAAGAAAGAAGAATACAGATGGAAAGAGAACTAGCCCAAGTAGAAAGAGAAGAGAGAGAAGAAAAAGAAAGAATGCTCGCACATGAAAGGGCATCTAGCAAGGATTAGATGGAGGTCAAGGCGCCTTTATCCCGGCCTGGACCCAGGAAAGGACCATCCATGTAAACCCAGCCAAATAGGGTAACGATGGATGAAGAAGTAAGTAGGAAAGGGGTACCAGCGTGTGTATCTAAGGAAGTATCTATGATGAAAATCCAGTGAAATGGGGTAACGATGGATGAAGAAGTTATTAGGGAAGCGGTACCATCATATGTACCTAAGTACCTACGATGAAAACCCAGCCAAATGGGGTGACGATGGAGGTACACGCAGGTGCACCTAAGAAAGTACCTACGATGAGAACCCAGCCAAATGGAGTGACGATGGAGCAAGATGGAAGTGTAAATGCGGTACACCCAGGTAAATTTAGTCAGATGGATGACGCCAATAATTAGTATCCCCTACCCCCAGTAGTCTTCCTCCAGGACGTAACATCCACGGAGTTAACATTAAAACCCCAATTCGCTGTGAGAACCACGCCCATTAACTATCCCGTAGTGAAACTTGTCTGTGACCCCATTAGATCGAACCCAGACACGATCTCACATTGTACATTGTTAAAGGAAGACTATCGGACTCACGCTCCCATCATTTATGCCACACTGCAACAGGCCGTTCTAGCCATAAGGGTCAGTTTAAAATTATTTAAGTACCATAAAAAGGGTAATTCGAGTAAGTTGGAATACCACTACTATTTTGTGGCATACTTGGTAGACTCAATAACTCGAACGGCCGACTCAGGCGTGGTAAAGTAATGGTCATAGAGCACCATTTTAATATTAACTGTATCAAAGGGGCTGATAAGGTAAAGCCGATGTATAACCTGAGTTGAAACCCCATCGAGGGTTATTTCAGCACTCGGTAATCGTAAAACCATGTGTTCAGTTTTTTTTTGTTTCTTCGTAGTTAGTGTTCAGATTTAAGAAATGAAGAAAGTAGCTGGTTAGATACAACTTTCGAGCCAGGCTCCTTTTTTTGTGTGTAATCGATGAATTATGTTTTGTTTTGGTTATATGTTAAATTGTGTTGTGAAACATACCCCCACTAGGCTCGCGAAACCTATTTCTATCCACTGCCTTTGTACGCGCGCGCGCGTACACCCAAGTTCAGATATACTTAAGGTAAGAGTATGGTTGACACCAGTTAGCCGTGATAAGCAGTAATATGTTTAAAGAGATGCAACTTTGCTTTTGTCGACTATGTTTAGTTATTAGTGTTTGTTGTTCAATGGAGTTCCCCCTCCCCCATTAAGTTCTTCGAAGGGAGGTTTGTAAGGGAATCGATACTACCCCTCCCCCCTCCAAGTGTGCCGCTGGTCGTTTAACCACAACATCCTGGCAGTGTAGACGCCGTAGCCCAAACTCTTAACCACCTCCTTCTCGCCCTTCGTCTCGATGTGTTGCTGAACGGCTAAAATAGCAAGATTTTCCCTAAGAGCGGGTATTCAATTTCACCTCAGCTGCGAAATTGGAAGAGTGTCTATCTAAAGCCCGAAGGTCCCTCATGACCAGAGGTACGACGATCTGAGAAAAACCGCTGGAGGAGCAACTTTCATGCGGCATGTCCACAAATCCCCCTCCCCTCCTACCCCTAACCCAGTGGGGTGGCGACGTATAAAAGCAAATATCTTTGGAAAAACGTGGTAGATTACGTTAGTCATCAAGGCGACGAAGTTCCGGCAAGAGGCTCGGGCTACCAACAGAAGGAACTAAGAAGAGGCTCATTCTCGAGCTAGTTCATGGTGATCACACCGAACTTTAAGTTAACTTGATCAAGTTAAACTTACTCTCGTTAGAGAACTCCCCCCCCCTTATCCTGGTGTACTTCAAAGCACCGAGATAGTCTTCACCCTTAAGGAATAGCGGTACTAAGAAGAAGCTCATCATCGAGCCAGTTCCTGGTGGTCACACCGAACTTTAAGTTAACTTGTTTTAAGAAGCAAATTTAACTAACTCTCGTCAGAAAAACCTCCCTATACTTGTATATCCCAAAGCACAGAGATAGTCCTCGCCCTTGAGGAAGAACCCCGAGTGAACTTCCTCCAGCACTCCCCTGATTCAAAGGATTCAAGCATTGACTCAGCGCTCGCCAGTGCGAATTATTCCCCAGAGTAATCCGAAGAGAAGAAAGAAATATTCTTTCACTGCTCCGTGGTGAGATCATTTCCTACCGAAGGCGTGAGACTCTCCATCCGTCACACGTGCCAAGGGCCTCCGTGGCTTTAAACTATTTCGCCCGTACGAACACATCTGGCCAAGCGGCACCGCTTCATCCAAGCAACCACATTCCTGAGGTGACGTAACGATTGAGTTCAAGGTCTGACTCAAACCCGATTCTAGTAGGAAGCTATAAAGGTATTTAAACCCCGGTATCCGTTTCAGTAAAGTCCGGTTACATTTTTCATATTAAAGTGAGCTGTGGGTCAACCATCATTATAATTTTAAGTATGTCATTTTAGAAAGCCTCACTTAAATTCATTGAAGTCATTTCTGTGTATTTAGTGTGTCAAATGTCGTTGATTCATGTTTTTTGTTTTTTTAATTAAAGTCTTAGTTTTTTTAACAAATTTTATTCAATCCTCGAAACGCTAAGCAAGTCACTAGGAACCCTCAAAGATGTAATAATCAGAAATAAAGATAATAATAATTAATCCATAATTAAAAATATAGCACTCTTAGAGGTAAAACGTAATCGTGGAGTTTTGACGTACGTAAACAACCCATACGTACGAACTCCTGCCATCACTCGGTCCTTCCTATACCAGGACACCTTCAACTAGTGTTTTCTCTTTGGGAGGGAAGGGCGAGGAAATAGGAATTGAACTCTCCTTTAAAAGTTTTAATTTGCATTCTTGCTCATTCCTTTAAGCTTAATCTAATGGATTTATGGCCACTTACCCATTATTAAGCCGCGATATTCACTGGTGAGGATAGGATTTTCGCTTGTAAGGTTACAGCTAGTAGGGAGGATCTTTCTAACTTTTCATTCCGTTTATCTTTCATTAAAATCAATTTTAAAAATTCTATTTAATTTATTTATTCATTAAAGAATTTTTCTGAAATTGAAGGTTAAAATATAACAATTCTCTAACTTTGTTTATAATTCTTGATGTACAGGAGGTAGGGATCTGCCGTTGAACAAGCGTCATCGTACGTCTGGCCCCGTACTTGAAATTGAAGATGTCGTACGAGAGTATGACGAAGGAGAATACACATGTGAAGTTTCGGACAAGTACACAAACAAAGCTCGTCAACAAGTAACCCTTAAGGTCGTGGGTAAGTTGCATTGCAATGATTTTTGCTTGATCGATATCAAAATAGAACATTTTAAATATTTTGAAATGAAATTTGTTTATATAGAAGCGTAAAAGATAATTTAACGGTAAAATAAATGTTGTCTGCACGGTAGGATTATTCTGCCGTAAGGTACGTTAAAACTCATTAAAATTAACTTTCGAAAAGTAGATTATGGTTACTATTTTTTTTTAAAGATTTCCATCTAATGAAGGATATTTTAGGAACAACCATTACATATTTATTGATGCTAAACACGAAACCAGCTGGTTTTCAGATTACTCAATCTTCGAAGGATATTAAGGGATAACTTAGAAAACCCAAATAATTAACCCTCACAACCAGATCGCCATGGTGGATTTCAGATTTGGGGGCTCGTATCATTCTAGGTCCCCAAATCCTTAAATAAAAAAGGTAAAAAATCCATTCAATTTGAGTGATTTTTTAAAATTTAAAGCAAAAACCATCGAGCGCAAATCCCT
Source organism: Ceratothoa steindachneri (assembly GCA_963969495.1). Lineage (NCBI taxonomy): Eukaryota > Metazoa > Arthropoda > Malacostraca > Isopoda > Cymothoidae > Ceratothoa > Ceratothoa steindachneri. The sequence continues at coordinate 46,625,232 of OZ018330.1, read as the reverse complement.
CAGGAACTTCGAAAGGAGGGATTTATAAAGTGACGAAGATGGAGTGAAATTGAATTGAAGATATATAACCCCAGATCCGGCACTGAGGTCGGATTGGATCGCACGCCATCCTCCAAATGTTAGCTGCAGCATGGTTGAACAGGGTTCATTTAATACCCCTCGTGGGGCAATTTATGGGGGGGTCTTAATTGGAACAAGCTCAATGTGGAAATTCATATCCAAGGTATCATGGAAAAGGATTTGAATTGCTTTCGGAGGGGGGAGCGAGGTGGCTTCTCGGGCCAGCGGCCACTATCAAGGCTTAGTCGCCTTGTACGACACGCGCTAGAAAAGGCCATGGGAATTAGTCCGGTCACACAGGCAGGAGAATTATTACTAGCAGCATTAGTAGTTTCGTAGTAGTAATAGTAGCAGCAGCAGTATTAGTATCAGTAGTAGTAGAAAATACCATATACATAAAACAAGACCAGAAAAGAGCCTAGGGTCCGCTCAAGGCCAGTCCGCTTACACAGACGGTGTTAAACTACCATTATCTAATGGTAGTTTATCAGACTTTTTTAACTATTTCGGTAGTACTAGTGGTAGTAGTAATTGTTGTAGTAGTAACGGTAGTAAAAGTAGTAGTTGTTGTTATTGTTATTGTTGTAGTTGCTGTAGTTGTAGTAGTAGTAGCAGCAGAAGCAGCAGTAGGAGTATTAGTAGAAGTAGTCGAAATACTAGTAGTAGTAGTAGTGAAAGGAATAGAGAGGAGGGAAAGAGAAGAGAAGGCGAAGGAGAATCGAAGGCGTCGATGAGTAGAGGAAGCAAACGCTCAGATACTGGGATTGGGAGGGGCCATTTGACCCTGGTCATTCAATCCGCAGGGGAAATGTGTACGAACCAGTCAGATGACCTCATGGTAACTAGGGTAAGTGGTCAACCAAAATTTGGAAACACAAAGACCACCGGTTCGGTGTCCACCCATGACCCCAAATTAAGAGTACAACAGAGGAGGATTAATTGTACGGCCTAAAAGGTAGTGTTTTCAGAGCGCCCCAAAGTGTCCCCCTTTACGATGCCGGAGTCCCTGGTGTCCGGATCGCGAATGGCAGTGCAGTGCCTGGTGTCGCAAGGGGACCTGCCGATTCAGGTGGACTGGTTTCACGGAGGGGAGATCGCCTCGGAGACCCCTGGGATTTCGGTCACTCCCCTCGGTGATTTCGTCTCGACCCTCATCATCAACGAGGTGAAGCCGTACCACGAGGGCAACTACACATGTAAGGCGTTTTCGCCCCTCTCCCACTCCAGTGCCGCCCACTCCGCCTTCCTCAGGGTCTACGGTAATGCTCGCCTCTTTCCGTAATAACAGTGCCATTTCTCTCCTCCTCCTCACAGTGCCACCTACCATTAAGCCCTTCGAATTTGGCTCGCTCGTGTCAGGGATGCGCGCGCAGGCCACCTGCTTCGTGCAGACGGGTGACTCGCCCGTACAGATTTTTTGGCTTAGGAATGGGGCCTCGCTCGTTTCGGGTCCAGAGTGGACCTTGCACCAAATGGACGCGTTCACTTCGATTCTAATCCTTCCCAAAGTGCTTCCACGGCACTCGGGAAACTACACCTGCATCGCCAAAAATGCCGTGAAAGAGGAGACGTACTCAACTCGCCTCGACGTTCGCGGTACCGTATCGTCAAACAGCACCCCAAATGCACAAATTTGCACTTATAATGCACCTTGAATCTGGCACTGTGATGACAACTCTTTGGCACCTTAGACTTAATACACTCTTGATTTTAAACCTGCTTATTTATAATCAATTCTCTTTGAGCCAATCCCTTCTGCATGGTCATGTTGCAGGCAATGTACGATATAATTCAGATGAATGTGCTAAACACATATACTACCTACATATGTCAAGCTCGTTATACTTCAATGGAACATTTCAGTCCTAATCTTAACTGAAGATACGATTTAATAATTTAACATCCATAACTACGATCATACGACAGTGATGCTGCAGTTTAATTATGCTCAACATGCAGCCAAGAAACCTTTAGAAAATTAGCCTTTCATTTTACTTCACATCTTCCTAGCGATACTCGGGAGAAATGAATAGGTAGCAAGTTTATCATTTTGTGTCCTGGAAAACACGTAGCAATTAACGAAAACGTCAGCATACAGAGGGGTAAAACGATGAAGTGTAAAAATGTGACTTAATTTGAGAGAAAGATGCATCACCGAATTGGTAGCTTTAGTGGGAATTATCTCAGAAGAAGCGTGTATAAAAAAGTTTATGAAAACAATCAAATTTCATTAATTCTGCTAAAAATATTTTAACTATTTTCTTACGTTAGCATATGAAGTTTCAACCGTTTATTAATGATTCATTATTTAGATTTAATAAAAAAAGAAATACAGAGTCGCCCTACCACTTGCATTTAAGAGATTAATCATTTAATTTACAATAAATGTTATATTGAGTGTTAGTTTAGATATTATATTATATATTCATTACATATTCTATCCTGTTCAATATTTACTTAGTGGCAAAATAATTTTTCTGCTATCGGGTAGCCGGGTTGCAAATCCGATGTAGGGCGTCCGAATAAGTTGTTTTTTAAACAAAAACGAGTGATGAATAGGACCACGAGCAGTTGGTTATAACAGAAAAGAGGGCATAGATAAGAAAGTAAGAACATATTTAATAATAACCTATTTTCCACCTTTATTCCCGCTTTGTTTAGTTAGTTCCAGGCTGCAGTTAGCTCGCCCAACCTTCCCGTTCTTACCAAAAAAGGGAAAGTTGTAAATTTAAAGCCTATTTTCATGGGCAGACATTGAATTTTTGGCTTCTAAGGATTAGCTCATTGAACAGAACGGTTTACCAATGACAACTAATGCGAAAACTAAGCTTAGTTGGAAAAGAGAGATAAACTAGATATAGAGAAGGTAAAAGTTAAAATTATTCAATAGAGGATAAAAAGAATTTCTAGATGAAATATCGGAAAATAAACTCTATTTGGGTGAAATTGTAATAAAACATTTAAAAGCCTTCTCAAAACGTGCATTAGAAAACAAAGGAAACTAAATTTAAGAACTCAACGCGTTAGAGGTGTTAGCGATTTAAAAAACAAACTTTGCCAAGGACAAATGCAAAGAGTTTCAGGTAGTCATTGTTGAGGTTCTGAAGGTGGAGGTCTAAGTGAGAAAGCTACTAGTTCAAAGACAAGTACTCCAATAAACTATAGGTTTTTATAGTTTTAAGGCGGATGGAAAGAAATTCCTTAAAAATAAGGAATCGATACTTTTCCGCAAATAATTTGTTCTAAGGCAAAACTTAGAAACATCTGAACATAAGCTGGAGTAAAATTGGACAGAGTGTAATTTAGTGTATCTTTTTGTATTGTCAATTCGTAATTTAGTTACGTTGGGGGGGTTCAAATGGGCTATATTTCTGTCTGAACTCTAATTACAAGGAGGGAGATCTGGTGATGACTAAATCTACATCCTAGATGTTGAAGTTAGAGCCATCACACGATATCCTTTCTGCAATACTTCGTCGAGATTGATATTATTGTTCTCTCTAGTGAGAAGATGAAGGATGCCACAACGTCATTCTATTTTTCGTTGACTCATTCTACCATCAACGGGCACATGATTGAAATGACTGCATCTTTTGGCCCTCATTAAGCCAAGTATTTGCGTGTACATGACAATTCACCCAATGGTAATTGAAATCTCTGGATAGACTGCAAGGCACGATCATTCTGGCTTTTGACAATTCCGTCACAGATTAAAATACTCTTTCCGAAAACTTGAGTGAAATATACTTTTGAATCATCTTTGGCTAATCGCCTCATTGTTTGTGGCTGTATTTTTAACTTTCTGGCATTGAACGATCTTTTTATTTTTCAATTCTTCCGCCATGTGATCATTGACCACAATGGTTTACTGTTTATTAAGACGCATGCTACCCTTTATATACCAGCAGAGCCATCGACATAGACAAATAAGGCGAATAAATAGGATAAAATTTTAAAGTTGTGTATTGTAAAAGACAATTTATGAACTACTCCTAATTAAGTCTTATTGGTTTTCAAATATACCATTAATATATATGCACTTATATATTTTTACCAAGTTCTGTGCTCATTGTATAAAGGAAATATTTTATAAGACTAAAACATCTTGAATTTAATGTGATAATATTTTATTTAAAGATATTGAAACTTTTTACCAATATAAATCATGCCAAATGAGTCTCCATGGCAACAGTTGGTTGTCTATATAGACAAAGTTGTATTTGTAAATATTGAAAACTTTTCATTTTCTTTTAAGATCTGAAGGGAGGGGGGTCTTGTATCCCAATATCTTTAAGAAGGGAATTCTATTCATCAATTTGATATACAATGGATTTCTTTAGTAAAACTATTTTGGACATTTAGTGGCACCTTTTTGGCGAGAGGAACCTAGGAATGTTGACGTCATCAGAGGAAAGGATTCTTTCTTGAGCTGCGAGGCAGAAGGATACCCTGTGCCCAAAGTGACTTGGAAGATGACCATGGGAGGTAGGTATTGTTGAGCATTTTATGAGGGTAGAACTTTCTGAATGAATAATGATCGGTCCGAAGGGAAGTTAGAACCCTAATAATAATATTATTTAAGGAATTTGAGGTTTACCAAAGAGGTTAAGATAATCATTGGAAAAGGAAGAAAAAGTCAGGGAAAATAATGGTTATATTTTTTCCGACAAAATGTTTTGAGTTAAATGGTGAGGACAGTAGGGTACATTTCAGAGCTTTTACAAACAAGTATATACAAATACAAGGAAAATAGTTGATATATGAAATAGAACCTACATATATGCATGAAGCCCACAGGGGTAAACAAAGATTTGTATGGAGTCAGATTAAGAAAAATAAGGGGTCTTCTTCGCTTTAGGTCCACAATTTTTCCTGGAGCGCCATAGGAGAGAACCTACAGAGGTGTTCTCTATGGGTATTGCCCACCGAGGTCTCGAACAACTCACGTTTTTCAGTGAGTGGCGACACATCTTTGAAAACCTTAAAAAGTCTCTTTTCTTCATGAAAACATTAGGTGTCGTTTGATTTGGTCGGGTTATAAAACACAAGAAAATATGAAAATCTATGATTTCGATTGTGTATTATAACCTAACTTAAGTGTTTTCCTGAATAAATAGAAACAGTTTTAAGGTTATCAAAGGTGTTACGGCTACGCGCTGTCAGCGCATTCGTAGGACACCGGCCATGAGCAAAGCGTCAGTAGCTTCTCTCCCTAGAAAAGTCGCCAGATAAGCGCTAAAATAAAACCTTAGAAACTACAGTCTTACCTTAGTATTAAAATTCAAGAGGCAGGTAGCCTTCGGCTAATAAAGATGCCTCTTCTCTTAAAGTGTGCATCGAGACTAATTTTGAAACTTAAAATACTATTGCTGTCAACCACCCCAGGTGGTAGCTGATTCCATATATCTATAATTCTGATATCAAAGAACTTTCTTCTTGTCAACGTATTCTTTGAAGTGGTCCACACCTTAAAATTATGGCCCATATTTTCATATCCGTGCATAATTTTGAAAACTTCGATAAGGTCGCTTCTAATTCTTCTATCCTCCAACATAGTCAGATTCAAAATTCTTAATCTTTCCTCATATGGTTTGTCTTGAAGTTCAGGTATAAGTTTTATGGCTCTTCGTTGAACTTTCTCGAGAGTGGCAATATTTTTTTTTATAATGGGGGGACCAGGCTTGATCAGAATATTCCATGTGTGATCGTACTAGGCTAGGGTATAAGCATTTGAACATTTCACAATCCATGAAGGTAAAAGTTCTGTCAATCCATCCCACCATAGAATTTGCCTTTGCTGCAGCTTTAGCCACATGAGTAGTATATTTCAGGTCAGGAGTAACATAGATACCCAAATCATTTTCCTTCAAGGTTACCTCAAGAATAGTGTCATTTAGCTGGTATTCATATCCGGGGTTGGATATTCGAATGTGCATTACCTTACATTTATTTTCATTGAATTCCAATAACAACTTCCTTCTACACTCTTGGAGTTTCAATAAATCTTCTTGTAGAGTGTCTCTATCTAATGTGAACTCTATCATTTTGAATAACTTTGAGTCATCTGCAAAAAGCTTACCTCCAGATTTAACCCCTTCCAATAGACCGTTAATATATATCAGAAAAAAAACAAGGCCCAAACCACTACCTTGGGGAACACCACTCCACACTGGGAGTGTATCTGAAGGGACACCCTTAACGATAACTCTTTGGGATCTACCATTTAAGAAGCTTTCTATCCATTTCAACACTTTCTCGACAATATCATAAGATTTCAATTTTTCAATAAGTCTTTTATAGGGAACAGTATCAAAAGCCTTCTTACAATCCAGGAATATTATATTAAGTAAGTCACCGATGTCTATTATGACATGTATCTCTGTAAAATATTCCAATAGCTACATTGGACATGACCTTCTTAATCTAAAACCATGCTGGTGCCTACTCAAAAGGTTATTGTTTTCCAAGTGATCAACAATCTTATTTCTAATTATTTTTTCCATTATTTTACAAGGAACAGACGGCAACCTTATTGGACGATAGTTAAGAGGGTTTGATTTTTCACCTTTATTATATATAGGTATAACATTGGCTGATTTTCAGTCCAAAAGTAAAATGCCCTCATCAAGGGACTGCCTAAAAATCCTATGAAGTGGTATAGTTAAATTTTCAGCACATTCTCCTAATGCCTTATGGTGGATACCTTCTGGACCAGGTGCAGACGATTCCTTTCAGTGACTTAAAATGATTTTAACTTCACTAGCTTCAAAGCTAATATCATCCAAATGTTCTTTATTAAAATATAAGTTTGGGCTTTGTATAGGCGCGTCACCTTCTTGAACAAACACTGATTGGAAACATTTGTTCATAACATCGGCCGTTTCTTTGTTAGTTTGAGTGACAGTGCCATGTTTTTTTAAACCCTTCAATACTTCCTCTTTTATAGATTTCTGACTCCTAGCATATGCGTAAAAGACTGCTTTATCACCCTTTTTAACCTCTTTAGCAACTGATTTTTCAAAGCTGCATTTGGCTTTTCTTATTGCACCTACTGACTTGTTCCTCCTAGCCATAACATAATTCTCACCACTCCTGTTGTTGCGTCTTTTCTTATGTGATTCCATGCATCGGTTTTAATCTTAATAGACTCTTTTGCATGTCTAGTTAGCCATTTAAGCTTGGGTGCATCATCTCCAGACTCAAGGCCCACAGGGACTACTACTTCTTCAACAATATAGTTGTATTTGTTTAACAAAAATTTCCATTTACTCTGCAGACTTTTATCCGATAGTTCCATCATCGAATCTATTTCCAGATAGAAAGCATTTATTTGTAGGTAGTCAGCTTGGAAGCATTTTCTTTTTTAATGCTACATCGTCTGTTTCAAAAATACCATGAAGGGTGAAATCAAAAACTAATACTGAATGGTCACTAAGACCTAGTGGCGCCTTGTAGAAGATGTTTTCAATTTCAAGGTTATTTTTCGAAAAAATTAAATTTAACATTGATGGCTCATCACTACCTCTTTGCTTAGTAAATTCATCAACATGTTGGAAGAGAAAATTATTTTGGCTAGTATCATAGAATTTCTGTCCTTTGCTATCTATTGCTGAATTGACAAGATAATTGATTAACCTTATTTTGACACAATTTATCAATAACTTTGTTTATCCCATTATTATAGTCAGCCGACGAAAGAGGGAGGCGGTATATGCAGCCTAGTAAAACAATTTGATTCCCGTTTTGAATTTTGCATGCAATTGATTCTCTGTTAAGCAAATAATCATCTAAAACTAAATCAGAATGCAATTCTTGGTGGACTAAAATTACTACCCCTCCTCCCCCGTCGACTATTTCTCGGTCTCTTCAAAAGGATACATAATCATTTATTTTGAACTATTCGGCCGATAAATCATTGGGACAAAGTTTAGTTTCAGTTACAAATATAACATGGGGTTTTTAATTACTTATTAAATTACTAAACTCAAAAATCATATTTCTAATACCATCAATATTGATGTAAACCACCTTGATATGTGATAGCTTATTTACATTATTTGCAAGATTACTTTGCCTTTTTCGCAGTCCCACTGTTGTATTGTTTTGAGGGTCAGTCGCATTCCTTTTATGATGTATTTTTGGTCTAACACTCCTCTCATACGTAATTCGGCGTCTCTTATCTTGTTTTGATCTTAAAAATCTGTATTCCATACGTTCTTTATAAGTGCGATCCGAATATATTTTGATTCCTGCAAATTCATCTGTTCGTCTATCAATCTTATCTCTAGTGTCTTTCTGTGCAAACTTTGCTTTGTCGGCATTTAACTCCAATTCAATGTTTAATAGAGGAATTTGACTAGTGTTGGTATTGGTGGTAACGGGTTTTTTTAATCTAAAATGATCTACTATTTTGAGATCAGTTAAGCCAACCTCTTGGATTAGTCTTTTCATTAGTTCCTCGTCCGTCTCTTCAGTAGATTCTTTAAGACCTTATACAATAAGTTTATTTCTTCTTTTGTATGATTCTCTTGCGTCAGCTTTAATACCTATAGCCTGAATTTCACCTGCCTGATTTACTGCTTCATCAAATTCTTCTCTATTTTGGAAAATTATTTTATTTTCCACAACACCAATTCTTGTGATTACATCATCCATGTCTTTTCTGTTCTCCTTTATGCTGTTTGTATTTACTTCAACTTTTTCATCTTAGCTTTTCCATGCTTTAAGCACTTTAACAACACCTCCCCGACACCCCACGCATGCATATGGTAATATTTCAAATTTGGTAAAAACCTTAATATCATCTTCACACTTGGCGTGGGTCCACCTATCACAATAATCGCATTGCACCATATTAGGAGTATTCTTACCACAACATCTATGACAACTTTTGGTATCTGTGGCACTAGCGTTGTCTGAAAGGGGGTGGGCAGGTTGAAAAGGATCAACTCCACTTGTTCCTAGGCCTCTAGGAGTAACACTTTGGTCTGGGCGTCCCGCACGAGTTTCGCTGAGCGCAGCAGTCCCTTTGTCTGAGCTGTGCTTCTTCATATTTCCTCTTCCTACACCAGAATAAGTCATTTTACACAATTTATAACACAGTAGTTTGCTCAATACACACTTTACCAACCTTTATAAAGCCCTCCCGAATTAGCAATACCAGCAAGACTACGATAACAGGCCTGAGTTGAGGAAACAGCAAAAATTGAACGTCGTCTCTCCGCTTCTATTGCAAGATGCACTTGAACAGGAAAATGTGGCCTTAAAACTAAGACCCACAAGAGTTAATCGGTTACGGCGAATCGCTATAAGAAAAAAGAGGCTAGATTGTTCGTTTTAGATGCATCTATTAACGATAGATACTTATGCGTCAAAATAACCTAACCTTATCTAAGTTAGGTTCCATCTTATAGGTTTTACCTATATGTTATTGATGTAAAATGGGAAGCAATATGTACAATTGTTGTTTTGGTAAGCAATATGTTAAAGTGATCCGTAATTTGTTGGGTTGAAGCACTTTAATAGAGCGCTCGAGTGTAGTCATTTTAACATATTCCCGCCGATAGTTTCAGTAATTGAACATCATCACCAAAACCTCGGTTAGGTTAGGTATCTCAACCTAACCGAAAGTCTCGCTTGCTGTTCTTACTTCAATGCCTTAATTGAAGTGTTCATTTGGCAAAAAACTTCTTATGGAGTTTATGTTCTAAAAGAGTTTTTAAATTTTGTTTTAACATTTCCAAGTGAACCCATCTGACTTTGTGCGTATTTAGCCTAGTTAATATTTTTACCGCAACTTGTTAAAAAGGCCTATTTTTCTTGAACCAAAGCGAAGCACTTGGAGTTGGTTCTCCACAATCAGAGGAAGAATGGCAGTTTGGAACATGTTCCTAGTCATGAGTTATGATAGAATACTCATATTTGCAAAACAAATGTATCAATCTTTGCTTCGAACCAACGCCAATTTGTCTCCCTTTCCCATAAGTTTACGAAATTAACCATCTTTCCCTCTCAGTGGTGGGTGGTGGTTGTTAACTTAGTCACTTAGATCTATATAAACAGCTAATTTAAATTTCCTTTCTGGTCTTTAGACCTAATGGATCCTCGTCCTTTCCTCAGGAAAAAACAACCCACAGAATAACTTCCATGGCCTTAGTCAGCAAAACCCAAGGGAAGAAAGGTTCACTAATGGAACCTTGTTGATAAGGGAGACTAAGGAATCGGATGAAGGTTCCTATCTATGCGAGGTATCCAACCAGGTTGGGAAAGGGCTATCGGCAATAATAACACTAACTGTACATGGTAAGTGAATTCTCGGTTGTTTTTTTTTTACTTAAACATTAAAATAAATGACGCTGCCACTTGTTTGGAAGCAAACCTCAGCGGCACAAGGTTTTGCATTATGTTTGGTAAGATGTTTAAATAACTCTTCAGCTCAGACCTACTAAACTACTCAATTGAAATTAGAGGAATATAAAGTTTTCTAAACTTGGGTTCTGACAGAACCTGAATATTTCTTATAAACAAAGTTTCGCTGATTGAAAAACGCACAGTGCCATATAAGATGATAATATGGGACCAAATACAGAAAATATTATATTAATAAAAGCCTACTGATATGGGGTCAAAACTTGTGTAATTCAACAGAGAGTAATTAACTAACTAGGAAGAGAGGGACAGAAAGAGAGAAAAGAAACAATGGATGAAAAGGACAAAGAGCCTCGCCATCTTTTCAAGTGTCCAAGAACAATATCGTTTGAAACACACAAACACTTGAAATACACATACTTGAAACTTCCAGTCAGACAGTAGTAAACGAAAAGGTTTGACTGTGACAAGTACGATTAAAAGAAACCCTTGCGAACACTGAATATTTTGACAAGGATTATTATAGCAAACCTTTCCACCCCTCATCGTATGATATATATATATATATATATATATATATATATATATATATATATATATATATATATATATATATATATAGATTGAAGTCATATACGAGTGGTTCAAATCCAATTGAGAAATGTAGCTGACAAATTCGAATGAATCTTTCAAAGTGAATTCGTTGCGAGTGAGAGGTTCAACAGTTTTTTTCGTGCTAGGATAAAAAAGCATTAGCGAAGCTGGGACCCAATGGAGAGCCCATGGCCATTCCATTGTGTTCAATGTACAAAATCTCATTAAAAAAGAACACTGTATTTTCTACGGACAATTTTAATAAGGTAGAAAAATGAGACTTGGTTAGACCTAAAAAGCTATCATTTGATTGAAAAAGGGTATCGGTTATGATTTTGCAAGTTACCATGACAGGTACATTAGTAAATAGAGACTCTACATCGATTGAAGTCATATACGAGTGATTCAAATCCAATTGAGAAATGTCACTGACAAATTCGAATGAATCTTTCAAAGTGAATTCGTTACGAGTGAGAGGTTCAACAGTTTTTTTCGTGGTACATTAGTAAATAGAGTCTCTATTTACTAATGTACCTGTCATGGAAACTTGCAAAATCATAACCGATACCCTTTTTCAATCAAATGATAGCATTTTAGGTCTAACCAAGTCTCATTTTTCTACCTTATTTAAATTGTCCGTAGAAAATACCACGAAAAAAAACTGTTTAACCTCTCCCTCTCACGAATTCACTTTGAAAGATTCATTCGAATTTGTCAGTGACATTTCTCAATTGGATTTGAACCGCTCGTATATGACTTCAATCGATGTAGAGTCTCTCTCTCTCTCTCTCTCTCTCTCTCTCTCTCTCTCTCTCTCTCTCTATATATATATATATATATATATATATATATATATATATATATATATATATATATATATATATATAAAGTATCGGGTATCTGACAACCATTTTGATTCTTTCAGCCCCGCCCCAGGTAAAGGGAGAGAAACATGTTCAAGCAAGAAGGGGAAACTTTGTTGTCCTCAAGTGCAACGCCACTGGTGATCCACCCTTGACCCTGACCTTTTCCCGAGAAGGGCATTCCGTTGATCCGGCAAATATAAGGTAAGAAAAAGAAATCTTCTCAGTGGTTTACGGATATTTGGATATCATACGAGGAAGATGTCATCCTCGAACCATAGTCAGAACTATGAGTAAATTCACTTCTCCAAGGAGACCATTTGCAACTTTCCACAGATAAAAGAGACGGAGTGTAAATTTAATGTACTTTAAACACTAGATCCACTTCTTTCAGGTAATGAAACTGTAAAATTTATTTGGAAGTAATTTTGGAAGTTGTATTATCTATCCTTCTGAGAGGCATTAGTTCGAAGTTCACCCTGGGTTCGAAAGCATTTTTACTCCTAAGTTTCCAGGGTAACACCACCATCCTCAATTTTATATATTTCCTTCACCAACAACAGCCGCCAGAGATTAATCTCGATTGGCATAGGAATTGTAGACTTACAGGAATGTGCAACCCTTCCAAAGTACACACTGAGCAGGCAAACGATAGCGCTTGATATATATGTATAAGGTTACATACGGACGTATTCACTACCTTCAGACTGCACAGTATACACTTGAACCTGACTATATCCCTAAAGATACACCGACGTCGAGGCAAAGACGCCTTTCGCTTCAAACACCGAGGAAGAGGAAAGAGAGCAAAAGATCGCGGAATATCCTATTCAGGCTGTGACTCCATCGCACAGTGGCAATTACGCGTGCATAGCCACCAACCCTTATGGCAGTGAGACGTTTATATCACATTTATTAGTTCAAGGTAAGACTGTCTAACCGATATTACCAGAACTTTTACTGATATAAATTTCTCAACGACCATCAGCCATCAAAGTTATCTATCTAAAATTACTTTTAAATTGCCAGGAGATATTTATTTACCCTTAGCTACTCTTATCTATATATTAATAACGATTATAGGCCTAAATTTCTCACATAAAATATACTAAAAAACACCTGTTTTTCGTTGTGTGTATTTTAGCTGAACCATGAATAATTAGTATTTTTAAAAAATAAGTAATGTAATGAAATCTTACTAAAAATAATTATTAGAGGAAAAACTGATAATAGGAATTGATATTTCGAGAGTCAGTAAATTACATGAGCGATTTATATTTTGTTAGTAAAATAATAGCTTTGAACTTAACAATTCTCGCGTAATCAACGATCACTTTTGGGCTAATATAATCAAGCTCAGTGATCCAGAGGCTGAAAAGATGAGTACAAAATATTCTAGAGTACAATACTTTCCTAGTGACAGCAAGACTTTCTTCGAGATATGTGCGTGGAAGAGGAATCCCTCATATGGGGCTTTACGATTTGGATATTGGCCTGCAGTGGTCTAACTTAGACATACCCTTCCGTATCATTTGACAACGATTTATTTTTTTATTTCTCATCACCCATAAAAAAAGGGAAGGAGGGAATGGAAGCATCTGCAGGTGATCTTATGACGATAGGTGATGATGAATTGGTCGATACTATTGATTATTTTTGGCAGAGACTCCCAAAACGCCCCGAAACCTCCGAGCTACAGAAGAGGGTAGCAGATCCGTACTCCTCACCTGGACCAGCCCGAGTCCCGATCCAGCGGATCTCTCGTACTACCTCCTTCTGGTGACTCCTCTCGACCTGAATCCTAGTAAAGGTTCGTCAGGGAAGCCGAAGACAAGCAGTAATACGAGTTTGAACGCATTCTTAAACTATCTGTGTTTGGTGTCTTTGATGCTCACTGCTGGTTTCGCCCTACAATATTATTTTTAATTGTTTAGAACCAAATGGGTTATCGACGTAACCAACGAGGTCATGCACTCAGTGGATAAAGTTTGCAGGAACAGATAGATCAGGGTTAATAGGTGGATCAAAAGAAAATATTATAAAAGTTAATAAAAATTAAGAATGACAGACTGCAGGATCATTCATCAACTCAGTATATTAAGGCAGGGCGAACATATCATAAAGCGTCGAAAATTCAGGATGTCCTAAAATTACCTGTGCAATATTTATCCTAAATATAAATTCAACTATAAAACTGTATATAAATCAATTAGGTATTTTTACAGTGTAGGTTTAAAAGTTTTCGTATACATTTCTTTATGTTTTTAAGTCCTTATTTTACCATTTTTACATTTTCCTTAAATTAACAAATGGAATTAATAATTGAAGAAATCGTAGGGGTTCGAGTAGGATTCTTCATATGTGAAAATTAGAGTGATTTTTAAACTAACCTAACCTACCAGAGTGGAGACGAGGGGGGGGGGAGGTGAAAGTTTATCTACGTGTGGCCCGCAATCCTCACACCGAAGGTCTCTTGCGAAGCGCAAGCTCCTCCTTCTTTAAGGATCAGTTCCGCAGAGATCAGCTTGTTTTATAGATAAGGAGAAAACTTTTAATTTGAACTATTGCGGTTTCCAGAACAGAAGAGGATTAAATGAAGGTTTTTATTTTCTTGATTTGGAAGCTACTTGATGAAAGGTTAAGCGGAGACAGGATTCTGTCAAGTTATGACCATTTCCTCGGCCTAATTACTATTGATTATCATTTTCAGGTCATCAGCGAGAGAGAAATGTCCGAGAGGTGCAGATCGAGAAAAGCAAGAGTTCTTACATGCTTACAGAACTAAAGCCGCACACATCTTATAAGGTAGCAAAAGATGCACATCGGATATCACGGGAAAAGGGAAGCGTGTATGTGTGCATTAGTTGTAGGTTAACAAGGCAGGGAAGAGATAGAGGAGGGAATAGAATAAGGAGAAAGAAGAGTCATTGAGTGAATTAATAAGAGTGGGGCGAACTGAGTGAAAACTGTACCCTTTTATCGGTTTTTGGAAAAACTCCAAGAACAAATTCTTATTAAAGATTACTAGGTACTGTTCTCATTTACCGTCTACCGATCTGTGCGGTTTACCAATCTTATGTTCACCATTAATCTCTGTGACCTCGTCCGTAATCGCTTGTATCTTCTCAATGACGAGGAAATATTTCGCAGATCCACCTTGTGGCTGTTAACAGTGTTGGAAAGTCACCTCCTTCAGATTCTTTGGTCACCACGACGGAAGGGGAAGCTCCCTCGGCGCCCCCCTTTAATGTGCAGACGACTTCGCTTTCTTCTACAGAGATTAAAGTTCAGTGGTTGGTTCCAGATAGAAGTACGTGGCATGGGAAGATCCTTGGGTACTACGTCGGCAGGAAGAAGCAAAGGTGATTGGCATAATTAGTGTTGGAATATGAGAGAGAGATATATATACAGTTGGAGGGAGAGAGGTGAATTGCAGTAAAAGAGCACTCTTCGGATTTGAATTTCAGACGTCTAAACATTTTTATATTAGGACATCCCACAAGTAATGCGCCATTTGTTGTTGTTTATCATTATTTTATTGCTATAAATCAAGCAACACCGATGTCATTTATATTTAAATAAGTATTTATTTATTAGTTTAATTAGTAAAATACTTCCCACCAGTTTCTACCACTACTCTCCATCTTTTTACTAACTTTATAATACCATCTTTGTAAAAAGTGTTTGACTTTAATTCCAACAAGTTCTGTAAGGTTCTTTCGAAATTTTCTGTTGTTGCCATCTTCATTTTTTTCAGATGACTCGCTAAATTACCAATAAGATGGTAATCTAGGAATGGTAAGTCTAGTTAGTTTCCATTTGAACTTGTTAAGCTTTTGTAAGGTATAGCTTACAATATAAGCTCAGGTTTTGTCTTGATGAAAGAGCACTCTTTTTCTTTGGATCAATGCTGGCCTCTTTTCTTCGAGTACTGAATGTAAATGGTTCAATTGAATACGGCAAATGTTTGGTGATAGTTTGATTTGCCTCAGGGTCTGATGGGTATTGTTTTTTTCTCCAGAACAAATCCATTTTGAAAGTTTTAGGGGGGCGATAGAAAATCCTAATGGTTGAGGGGGAGTAGGGGGCGTACTGGTTTTTTTCTAAAGTAGTGGATAAAACAAGCGTTTGTTCTAGCTAACAAATGATTTTTGTGTTCTTTAATTATAATCAATTTCTAAATTTAATACTTTATTTTATTCGCTTTATTTTATTTTGGGCTGTATTTATAATGTTATTCTTCTAATAACATTGCTTTGCCATATCATTATGCAATAATTATTATATTTAATTAAATTATTTGGTTAAGATTTATGATTATTTACTTGAATTAGCATTTTATAAATTTAATATTTTACTCCTTATTTGTAGTTTTATTTTAATTTCCTCAATATATGTAGTGCTATTTCTCTGATTAATATCATTATTCCACCAAATAACTATGTAATAGAGTATCTGTACTGCAAGAGTACTTAAGGGTGTATTTAAATTAATATATAGGTGGAATTTAAGATGGAAGACTGAATGGGGGTGATGAAAACGTTGGCTTTAAAGGGGGCGCCAGTTGAAAAAGGTTTGGGAACCGCTGGTCTCGAACGTTTAGTATTGATTAAAATAACTTTATTTTCGTCTCTTCAAACAATCATTCTATAAATGATTTACTTTTTTTAGACGATTATTTTTACCAATAAAACAATGATTAAAATGAAAACATAAGCCGCATTACTTCTGGGTTGAGCTGATATATTAATCAACTGTTTTCTGTATTCTTTAATTGTCAATTTATAAATTTAATACTTTATTTTATTTGCTTTATTTTAGTTTTCGCTGTATATGTAATGTTATTCTTCTTCCATATCAAATTTCAACTATATATTAATTATTATATTTATATTAAAATATTTGGAAAAGATTTGCCGTGAACAAGATAATCTGTCATAAAATTTGGCTACCAAATGTTCTTTGCAAGTGGAAAGAATATTTTGGGGGGATGAATATTACCACTATTTTGTACTTGTTTTGGGAGACCTTTCTCAACGGGTACGTTGAGTTTAACGTAGAATCGAACATAGGATCAGGACAGAATATAGAAGTTCCAAATTGGATCTATATTGGTGTAGTTTTGTCCATTTAGTAACTGTTTTCATCGGCTAGGCAGCAACCGACGTAAAGAAGGAAAATGCAGTGAAGCTAAAAACTCCGGAAGAGAATAAACCTCTATAAGTCTGTCAGCTATTTTAGAATAGCCATAATTGATTATTTCACTGACGAGTTATTTTTTATTGGTTTCGTTGAAACAGTGAGAAAATTTTTACATTTGACATGGTTCCTCCACCGTCGGGTCCAAGAGGGTCCCTGGTATTTAAAGGATTGGAGAAATACATCGAATATTCATTTGTCGTTAAGGCTTTCAATATCCATGGACAAGGACCTCTGTCTAAAGAAAGTGTTGCCTTCACTCAAGAAGACAGTAAGTACTTTAAATTGGCTCCATTAGGGTGCGATCCTTTTTGAATATATGTAGGCTTCCAATTAATAACAAGCCATAGATTAGCATCCAAAGGTAGCCACCCTTAGCGCATTGGCCCAAAGGTAGCACAGCGTGCTCTTGTATAACTTGAGCTCAATTTTAACCTCTAACATTAAATGTTAAATATGTAGTTGGCTAAAAATACAGGTCGAACGGAAAGAGGTAATGCGCTACTCTATGTGTTAGATGTGTAGCAAATAGATATTCTTAGACGCGGGTGACTATTTCTCACTCTGTCGGTGGGTCGGTTCCCGCTTTGCTTTTTTTATTTGGGTAATGACACTGTAACTATTAGTTGGATCCTAACGAAATTTGAAATGCTTTTGTTGTTTTGTATTCTATTTCGAATGATAAAATCACCGAGGTCTTCCCAAGGATAGCCCCCGAATTATTTTGTTTTAGCAATAACATCATAACTCTTCGTCTGATTCTATCGAAATTTGAAACCATTATGTTGTTTTACATTCTCTTTTAATGATATATTTGCCAGGGTCTCTCTAAGCTTAGCCCTGGAATTATTTAGGGGGGTAATAGCATCAAAACTATTCGGCTGATTCTAACGAAATTTGAAACTCTTATGTTATTTTACAATTGCTTTCGTAGATATAATTGCCCAACTCCTCCAAAGTTAGCCGGGAAATTATTTGGCAATAACATTATAACTATTCGGCCGATTCTAACGAAATTTGAAACCGTTAGGTTGTTTTACTACCTCTTTCGAATTATATAATTGTCAAGGTTCTCCTAAGGTTAGCCCGGGAATGTTTTCTCTTTAGGCAATAATATCATAGTTATTTAGCGCATTCTAACGAAATTTGAAAACTTAATGTTGTTCTACATTCTTTTTTTGAGTGATACAATTACGTAAGTCCTCCTAAGGTTAGCCAGAAAATTATTTCACAATAACTTCATAACTATTCAGCTGATTCTAATCTAAAGAATTTTGAAACCCTTATGCTGTTTTACATTTTATTTGGAATAAAATAATTGCCAAAGTCCTCCCATGGTTAGCCTGAGAACTATTTGGCAATAACTTCGTAACTATACGACCGATTCTAACGAAATTTGAAATCCCTATGTTGCCTTACATTAAATTTCGAATTATTTAATTCCCAAGGTTAGCCCAGGAATTATTATGTTTTGGTAATAACATCATAACTATTCAACCGATTCTAACGAAAGTTGAAACCCTTAGGTTGTGTTAATTCTCTTTAGAATGATATAATTGCCAAAGTCTTCCCAAGGTTAGCCGAGGAATTATTTGGCAATAACACTATAAATATGCAGCCGATACCAACGAAATCTGAAGCCCTTATGTTGTTTTACATTCACTTTCAAATGATATAATTGCAAAGGTCCTCCCAAGGTTAGTGCCAAATTATGGACAGTTTTGAAGGTCGTAAGGCCATAAATCAGAATAAGTGAGAGCACTCGACTTTTCTTTAGTAGAGTTTGTATTATACTATGCGTCTAGCAGCGAAGCCAGCGCATTGCAATATTTGTAACGTGCGTGAGAGAGTTGGAAACAATTATCAAATTTTGATTAGACACAAAATTGTTGCTGATCTCGTTAGTCTACTCATGCGTCTGAGTAATCCTGAGTCTTAATCTCAAGTTTTTAATTTTTTAATGTCTGGTTATTTTTCAACAATCTTCGACCAGTAATAAAACTGCTTCAAGGTGCAAATACCATGATGATTCCATTTATGGTTTGTCCTTAACCTTAAATTTCGTTACTATTTGGTTCACGCTAAAAAATATACCTAGATTCCTGGCCATTTGTTCTTATAAGACGTTATCTGAATTTGACCCCATATTCCTTCAATTTGAATCTCATCAGAATTATTTAGAATATCTATATCATAGCAATGATATAAACTAAAGGCTAAGGCATTTTATTAAATTTATATGTATGTATAACTTCTGGTTGTATTTTATATGTACACAATTATCTAAATTTTACTTCTGTTGATTACACAGTCATTAATACAGAAATTTACGGGGTATGAAAGAACCCAACTTTCAAATACGTTACTTACTAGTAAGGTATCAGCTTAAGGATTTCAAAGCTAAAGTCACTTTTCTTCTAGTTCCGGAAGCACCACCAGAAGATCTGACATGCATTTCACTCACCTCTTCGAGGATGGAGGTCACTTGGTCAGGACCGCCTGCTGAATTATCCAATGGAAATGTCATTTCTTACACAATATCGTATATAGCTATCGTCCCAGGTGAGACAGACCTTGAGGAACATCGTCCGTTTTTTTTTTTTGGGGGGGGGGGGGGAATCAAGGGACAGTGAAGCAAATTGAGCCAAATATTCATTAGTTAATTTTAACCTGGTCTAAGGCTTTGCCCTAAGGCATGTCCCCATGGTGAACTCTGCCACCGAAACGGTGTTGTCTGAAAATTCATGCATTTCATGTACCTGTATCTTAGGTGTGAAGATGCATATTTTCTGAATGTCGGACTTTGGGTGGTGGGTGTTGAATAAACGATTACTCATTCACTTTTTTTTTTAGTTATGTATCTGGTGTTAAGCATGTAGGCGAAATTTGGTATGGGAATGCCAGTCCAAGTCAGTGATTCTCCTAGTGTTTCTCTGTGGCTGAATTCGACTTTTGGTATCCCCAAGCTTGGGTTTGGCAATCTTTCTCAGTAATCCGACAAGTCGAAAAATCAAACATCATCTAGGCCAAATAATTTAATTACATCAATGCATTCCACCAATTCTATTTATTTAATTAACATCATTGGTTGTTTAAATTCACTAGAAAGATTTTTTTCAACAGTATATATATTCATATTTACCTCTTAGCCCATACAAAAATTGACTCCCCCACCTCTATATGGTAAATTGCAATTTTTCTTTCCTTGCATAAGGAAAATGATTCTATTTTTTCTTTGAAGGCTCATACAATGCTAAGTCAAAGGTGGTTCCCGACATGGAAACAAGGCTGGAAAACCTGATGCCCTACACAAATTATTCCATTTCGGTTGCAGCGTCCACTAGAGCGGGAGTAGGCGTACCTTCGGAGCCAATCTTGTGCACAACGGAAGAAGACAGTAAGCATTAAATTATTGGAAAATATACCTTTAAATAGTTAATCTATAAATACCTGTTCTAAAACTTCAGATGAGTTTAATAGGTTTCGGGAATTTCATTTTCCTACTTCGGATTAGATACGTTCATTTCTTTGTGTATATGATATTGATTCTGATTGGCACAAACTTGAGGATATAAAATTACTCTGCATCTCATTTTGACAGCTTCGTGAGGAAAGGAGACCAAAAAATAGGAAAACTATATAAAATAAGAAAGGGAGGGGTTGAATATACTCAACACCAAATATTGGCACCACAAATGTGCAATTTTAGAGTTGAATAAGAAGCTTGTACGATGATCAAAGGCACCCAAATAAAATAAAAATCTTCTCTGAGGTGTCATTCTAATTTTACTTTTAATAGGTTTCTCCTTCTCTTTTTATTTATTTACATCATAAAGATGCAAATGTCTGATAGAAAGAAAGATAAGATACATGAAAATATAGACTAAATCCCTTAACCGAATCACATCTCCTTTTGGTCTCAGTTCCAGAGGCCCCCGCTTCAATCAAAGCTGTTATCAGTGGAACTTCGAGCGTTGTAGTTGCCTGGGCGCCGCCGGCACGTCCACGCGGCGTTGTAACAAAGTATACTCTGTTCTATCAACTGGAAAGTGAACGGAAACAGAAGAGGAAAACCGTCCCATCGCAGGTAAGCTTCACACGTCTGTGGTCGTCCTGATGTGAGTGTCATTGTAAGCGCTTATCTGAACTAAAGAAAGAAAAATATAGATAAAAATGAATATCTCAAAGATGATAAGGAATAAAAGTAAAAAATTGTGTGGGTATGAAGATAGCTAGTTGGAAATACGTATAACTAGGGAGGTAGTATGATTAACCAATACTACCAGGTAGACTTTATCTAGACATGGTACAAAAAGCATATAGGTGGTCAAGAAGGGTTTTATAAAAAGGATTAACCTTTTCCCACTAATAGTCAGGACTTGAGATTCATTGTGATTGTTACCACTAGTAACCAGGACTTGTGTTTTATTGAAACCTTATATTAATATTAGTCAGGACTTGAGATTTATTGCGACATTTTGCTATTAGTATTCAGGAATTGTAATTCATTGCTACCTTTTACTATTAGTTGTCAGGAGTTGTGATTTATTGCAACATTTAATAATATTAGACAGCACTTGAAATTGATTGCCACTTTTACCATTAGTCGGGAGAACTTGTGATTCATTTCGACCTTTTACTATTATTAGTTAGTACTTGACATTCATTGCGACTTTTACTATTAGAATTCAGGACATGTGATCTATTGAAACCTTTTATTAATAGTAGTCATGACTTGAGATTCATTGCGATCTTTTACCATAAGTAGTTACGACTTGAGATTCATTGCGGTTTTATCATTAGTAGTCAGGACTTGTGATTCATTGTGACTTTTTACTAATAGTAGTCAGGACTTGAGATTAATTTAGACCTTTTACTATTTTTTAATCGGTTGTGATTCATTGCGACCTTTTAACAATAGTAGTTCAGATTTCAGATTCATTGCGACTTTTTATTATTGATTAGTAGTCGGACTTGTGATTCATTGCAACCTTTTACCATTAGTAGTCAAGACTTGTGATTCATAGCGTCTTTTTGCCATTATTAGTAGAATGTGAGATTCATTGCGACCTTTTACCAATAGTAGGTAGGACTTGAGATTAATTGCGATCTTTTATCATTAGTAGTCAAGACTCGAGATTCATTGCGACTTTTACCATTAGTACTCAGGACTTGTGATTCATTGCTACCTTTTACTATTTATTAGTAGTAAGACATGTGATTTGTTGAGACCTCTTACCAATAGTAGTCACGTCTCGAGATTCATGCAACATTTATCATTAATAGTCAGGACTTTTGATTCATTGCAACCTTTTTACTAATTGTAGACAGGACTTGAGATTCATCGCGACCTTTTACGAATAGTAGTAAGGAATTGAGATTCATTGCAACCTTTTACTATTAGTAGTCAGGACTTGAGATTCATTGCGACCTTTTTACCATTCGAATGGCGCCTCCTTCTGCGGAAGAACAAATGGCTGAAGGTAACTGGTCTGACGGAGGACCACGAAGTACATTTCTGGATGGCGGCTTCGACGAGGGTGGGCGAAGGTATGCCCACCAGGCGGGTGACAGCCACTCCCCAAAAAGCAGGTCAGACTCGATAAAACCCTTTTCTTAAAGGTAGGGTTGTTACATCATATTTTAACCTGGAGAAAGAGGGATTCTCTCTATGGCTAAGATACATTAGTGATAGTGGTCATCAAATTAACCAATCACTATTTGCCTGTAATGCACTTATAAGACCCTCCATTGTTTTTTGTTAATTTATTGAAAATAAAGAGAAATCGGATAAATATCAGCGGAGGAATTTATTCTAGAAAGAATAATGGTAAATAAAAGATGGAAAAGTCAAGAGGAAGAGTAAAAAATACCAGAACTGCCATAACATGCCTTATCAACTCTAAATGCAAGGTCAAAAGGATGCAGCAATGTCTTCAAGAACAAGCTTGTACAAGAGAAGAAAATTAACTTCTGTTTTTCCGTTTATTTTATTATCGTCCACTAAAATCTGTTAACATTGAGTTACTTTCGCTCACTTAGGTAAAAATTAAGGACTTAGAAGAAATTGTCCATAAATATGGGAATAGTGAAGAAGAAGAGAGGATAATTATTATCAAACCTGCCGACGGAAAATGTTAGAGTCCTGAGGACTTTATACAAATAAAGATTTATTGTAAAAGACTTTATGCAGAGAGGGGTTCATAGAAACTAAGAATTATGCAGACGGCTTTATACAAAGAAGGATCTATACAAAGGGATTTATGCAAAGAGGTCTTTAAAATTTATTCCAAAGGCTTTATGCAGAAAAACCTTTATAAAAGTAAAATATATACTAAAAGACTCAATGCAGTTAGGAATTATACATTTGAAGATTTCTACAAAAGTAATTTATGCAAAAAAGTATAATAAAAAGTAAGAATTATACGAAGTGTTTAGACAAAGGGATTTATGCCGATAGAATTTATACAAATCAAAATATA